>JACGCM010000901.1:0-138494 GCA_014058105.1 Kingdonia uniflora
TATTCCTTGAATGAAACAGTGTGACACACATCCATCATCTCCCTTTGGGTAACCTTAAGAAACACATTTCATCACAATCATATCACGTTGAATCTCCTCTCTCTTTAATTCAATCTCCACTTCAGCGATCAAACCGACCAACCTTCGCGTTCTACGATCCTCATGAAACCAAAAAAATGCTCATAAAAAAAAAACAAAAAAAAACCGGCAATTCAGTTCGCATGCTCCTTATACTAATCCCTGCGTCCTACATTCTCCCCTCCACTGAAACTCCGCACATAACCGAGCGAACCAGATCCTCTCCCCGCACAATTCCGTAGTTTTTTATAAGCATCGTCCTTTTACGGCATTGATCGATCCTCTGAGATTCAAGCACACCATACGAACCTTCCCCTTTAATCTGCAGCGTTCAGGCTATCAGTATTTATAATTATCTTGTAACAGAAACCCGCACTCTGGGCATCCAACTATCCTCTCACGTGACACCAACATCCAATTACAATTTTCAACCTCAAACTCAAAAAAAAACTGATACATATCTCAACCTCATTCACATCCCGAGTTTGTTCATTTCCTACAAATTACTATTAGAAGCACACGATTAAATATCAATCATATATCCCTAGCAAACGACAGTGTCATCACATATTTCCTCTTAGTTCGAAAGAGCATTGTTGCCAATCATTAGATTCAGAAATTCTCTCTAAAACCAACATAACGACACCAAATACATTTTAATACAAAAATGTTTTTCTATGCACGCAAGGTGAATAATATTACTTTTAATTAATTCAAAAGATTACATACGATTTACAGATAACAATTTTCCCTATTTGTTACAAGCTTGCGTCATTCAGGCACGGCGAGGTCTCCTGTTTTCCAGTTCTTGTTCTTTCAGTGATCTTCACCCTGATGCAAAAAGACATGGAACCAAACAAAGATCTTCCCTCACATGGCTTAGTTAACCATTCAGACTCAAAGTCCGAAAAGGGGGACCCAGTCAGGCATAGACCAGTGTTGCACACACAAAACAAGATAAACGATCTTCTGACGCAAAACACGACTCTATGAAGCGTCACATGTCCCTCTCTTTTCTCCTCCTCCTCACTCGCTCTCACCCTTTCTCTATAACCACCCGCCACCACGAAGATTTGTAGCATGAAGAGGGCCCACCCTTAGATATCCTAGGCACCAACCAATAAGCCATATTGGCCCCGGCAGATATACCTTTCCCTGCATATTGAACCCCTAACCCTGCCTTCCGCAAGGGTTCAAGCCAATCCCCCGTTTCTCTGCCTGTTGAACGAAGACATAAACTCTTACTTATAGTAGATAATCTTCCTCAACTTCAACCACTTTCCTCTCACCTACAAGCTTTGGTACGTCGGCGGAACAATGGCCGGAGATTCGCATTCCAAAGAACGATCACGCAAGGTCTTCAACTTTAACCTTTACTTTCAACGCAATCCTCTCTTTAAGACCATACTCTGAGGTTTTCACCATCTCACGCTAAAGGTTACGTATGCAAGAATTGTTCAACAAGTAAATGAGCAAGGTACTCATGAATATAACCCTAACTTTTTGTGCAGTAGGTTGTTCCACGCGTCATCAATTTACTACGTGACGTGACTATTCAAACTGCAACTGTTAACCTACATCCTCATCATCCTTTAATACCTCTCACTTCCCAATATCACTTAACTTCCACCCAGTCAAACACCCTCATGCTGCTGCTTTGATTTACCTTTAACCTAGTCTTTCTTACCAAGCCACTCGTGACTCGTTTCGGTTAGGCCGAGTGAGGGCGATTTGTTTGGACTTACTTCCGCGGCCCACACTAATCGAGCTCACACATCTCGAATTACCTTCTGTCTCAGCTCACGCAATCTCAGCTTTAATAACTTTAGTCAAACATCGACATCCCACGACCTTACTCAATAGCGTGGATCGAGCTAACCATGAAATGTTATTCAGCCAAAGACCCCTGTATCCCACAACCTCGTTGAGTTAACAGTAACCGCCCTTTTTACTTCTCGGACTGATTACTATTGTCTGTCTAGTAACCAATTATTCAGATCGACTGCTCTCCGCGCACGCAGAGCAGTGGGAACGACTATATAAAGGCAAGTTTCCAGAAGAGCACACTGGGGATAAGAAAATTCCTCAAACGTTCTTATTTATGAGTCAAAGCATTTCAACTATTTCAAGAGATCACTTATATAAAATATCCACTCCAAGCCTAAGAACTTTTACAAATCTTCCATACGAGGTCATGGTTTTTTACCCTCGTTCAGAGGTTGTTTAAACGCTTAAAGCACCTGTCCCACCAATCTTGTCTTATATTAGCGTATTTCATTACAGGCATTGGTGTGATAGTTCACTTCCAAATTGTAACGTGAGCAACAAAATGTGGCCATATACAGCGTTAATCCAGTAGTATCCCTGCAATCAATACCCCCTATTCGCCCAGCGTTTTATGGAAACTCTATCAGTCTAGTTTTGAGTACACAGATCTAGATAACAATACCTAACACTTTTCCTTGAACTTCTCTATCTTTACACAACCCAGCTATAATTCCATTTTACTCTCATACACCTTAAACTTCTTTCCAGCTTTTCGATTTTTTCCCTATCATACCCATGTATCTAAATCCTATTTTACAAACGCAAACTATCACAGACAAGTTCGTGGACACAGAATCATGACCCCAGAACGAGTGAATTTTATTAATTCAAAATTTTCTGTTTGCAAGAAGTACTTTACAATAACAAAATAATCCCCAATCAACTATTACCCTGATTTACATCACAAAGTTACAGTTTGAATTACTTTTCAGAATCAGAGAAGGAATCGATGAAAAACTGAGCAACTTCCAAACCTGTCCCATGCTACAGATCCAGGGGATTTCGTCAAACTATTAAGTCACATATGAAGATTGCTTCATCTGAAAATCCTATGGTCCATGAAGAAAATGATTTTTCTGCATCCTCCTACTCTTTCCCCGAACCCCCACCCCCCATCTCTAGAGCCAGACAGAATGTCCTATCTTTTATAAAAGGACTCCTTCACTAGCAGGATACCGGCAAACTTCTTAAACTCCCTCGTACAACCCTACCGACTTCTATTCCGTTGTACCACAACCACCTTCCACCCGCAAAATGAAGCCTATTTGTGGCACTTTGCCTAAATGTTGTGAATGTAACAGAAATAATATAAGTCAATTCGGATCCTCTATCAGCAAACATTTTGAATAAATTTGAATATTTGTCCAATTTTGAAAATAATGTCAATCACTATAAGTATGATAAACAAGGACTTTGAAACAAAAATATAAAAATGTTGAAGCTTCTAGTTTTGATTTGAATATAAAAGGAAATAGAGTTCTGACATCAAACAATGTGAGTCATCATGAGTATAGGAAGGTCAGGGAAAGATATGGAAATAAAGGAAAGAAATATGTTAAAAAATGAGGGGGATTATAATGATAGAAAGGTGGTTTTATCGAAAAGGTACAAGGCGTCTGATATGGAGAGTGGAAAGGACGCCTCGGTTCTAGAATCGAGGACAGCTTGTACAAGGAGCAATAAATGCTAGCCGCATGAGAGAGAAAGGATAATTAGTCCTTCTTCGTTTCCCAAGAAACATTTTATCACAAAAAACTTGGAGAGTACTCAAAGAGAAAGATGAAAATCAGGGGATTTGATAAAGAGTTATCCGAAGGCAATAATCGGTTGAAGAGGGCAAAGGATTCTGGACCTTGTAGGTGGAAATACAGCAGCGTTGTGAGGGGAAAGCCTGACTCTATTGCCGATTCTCATTCGAATACGGAAGGTTAGTTGAGATACTTACGAAATATGTTGATTTTCATTGTTTAAAGATAAGTGTTATACGTGAATGATTGATCAGATATATATATATATATATGTGTGTGTGTGTGTGTGTGTGTGTGTCAGTATACAGAGATGGAAAAATGATAAATACCTTAACCTGTATGTAGGTCGAGCGTGAGAGGCATCTTTTTAGGTCAAAAAATGTGCCTGTAGAATTTGTTTTGTAAGATGGGTAGTTCGTCTGCTAATGAGGTTTCGACCTCTGGTTGGATGAACAAATCTGATAACGAAGGGGAAGGAGGATTGGAACAATTCTTGGGTTTCCCTGGTCAGTTGGTATCGTATCCTTCGGGTTCTGATGCCTTTAAAGAATTTTGTAAATCCAAGTTGGCTGTAGGAGAGAAGTGGGGTAAATGTGTAGAGTTTATCGGTAGGTTGTTTAGGGGTTGTACGGCAGCGGTGGGAGAAGAGTATTTTTATCTGTTGGCGGATTTGGAGGTAGAAAAATGAGATAGGGGTATAGATGAATCAATCTTGTTAGAGTATTTCGATGGGAATGTCTGTAGTGACCTCTCGGAAGGTTTTCTATGTTACCTATCTCAATTAGAGTATGAGTTGAGTCTTCCCCTCACTAATTTGGAGAAGAGGATTATGAATGTAATTGGGGCATGTCCTTTTCAAATGAACGGGAACATGTGGGAGGTAATAATTGTATCTGATCATCTGAATAAAAGGTGGGAGAAGGAAAAAAAAAAGTGAGAAGGATAACCCCTGAGGACGTTCTACAGTTTTATGGGTTGAAGAATTTTAAGGCCAGTGGGGGGTCATATTTTTGTGCGAGCGTGACTAGGCCTCATTTTTTCAATCTAAATTTAGCAGGTCGAAATTAGAATGACAACATCAAATAGGTGATGTGTAATTGCCTTCAAAGAGATGATGAAGAACTTTTGGACCTTCGATTTAGATCTGTTAAGCAAAGTAAGTATAGACATGCATAGATAAAATTCTTGTTATGTTTTGTTGGCAATTGTAGCTGATAATAAAAATGTTGCTATTATAGGTGTGAAGTCTACAGTGGAAAGGAAGAAATCCTTGCTGGAAAAAGTTGTGGAGGAGGAAACTGAACTCGAACTCATTTTGAGGAACCTCGGCCTGAGTAGAAAGAAGAGAGTTGACAGTAGGTCAAAAAATGTTTGAAAGGCTCAGTCTACTTGGTCGATGACGGGGGTCAATGAAAGAAAAAGGCAAACAAGTGGTGAGGATACTCGAACGAATCCTTCAAAGACTCTTGGAACTGGCAGTTCGGCCCTGCCGAAACCCGTTAAGCCGAGAAATGTAGCTCAACTTTTTCTGAAGAAACGGATGTTAAAGACTTTGCCAGCCTCGAATGCCACAGAAAGTGGTGAGGTCACCAAAGAGAAAAGGAGGAGGGTTGAATCTTCTGGGGAGAAGGTCGATGAGGTACGATCTGCTGCGGTGGATGACCTTAGGGAGGCCGAGGAAAGGGCTAGGTTGGCAGCTCTCCAGGGGGAGGAAGATGCGAGCAAGATGGCAAGTGTTATATTACCAATAATAAATGTTAATATACTTTGAGCGCTATTAACTAAGATCGATTCATTTTATCTAGGTCGCTCGTCCTATGAAGGGAATCTGACTCGACATTGAAGAAGACAAATCTAAGTTGAAGAAGGCGAAGAACGAGCTTGAGAAAGGCCTAGCTCGATCCAAGACTGAAACCATAAAGGAAATGAGGCAGCTGAAGGCCTCTCACGCTGCGGCGATCAGCCAGCTACAGGTCGAGGGAAATGTCAATTTGGACGAGATGGTAGAGGAGCGTGATAGACTTGCTCATCACTTGTGCTGATGGGCTATTCTCAGGTGGAGGTAGATGCCATTAAGGCAGACACCTATGTTAAGGTGGAAGACGAGGAGGCGGAGGATGTAGGAGTCGTGAATGGTCTGGATGGTATCTCCCGCCAGACAGTTCTTGATAACCAAGGGGATGATGTCGAGCTCCCAGAAGGGGGGAGTGAGAAGGTAGCGTAGACATGTGTTTTGTATGAATATTTGTGAGTAGCTTAAATCGTGTATGGGGAAGAAAACTTTGGTAGAATGACTTTGTTTATAAACCTTTTGTAGGAAATTAGAGAAATAAGTCTCAGAATTAACGACTTAGAGTCTAGACTTGCTAGCAAAAGAGAGACCTATAAAGCCTTGCTGTCTGCTCAAGCGAAATTGTAGGTTAGACCGGAACAAGTTATTCGATTTTCATGTTACACCAACGTTACGTTAAGTAAATAGGATAGAAATGCATGGCAAAAATCTAACGTTATTAAAACGGAATAATATGTTAAACGTGTGTAGCTTGTACCCTGAAATAAGATTCATATAAGGTTCATCCGAGAAAGGAGTCTAAACTTCTAGTCAAAAAGCACTTGGAAGTAGACATTTAGAAATCACATAATCTCTTAGAAATGTAGTATGTATATGCAGGAATTATACTCTCTGAATCGAACTGTACTAAATCTTATCATATGTCCCAGGTTGAATTGATGCATCTCGCGCACATGAGGACCACACACTCGTGTGCAATTGGGAATTTGTGGAGCAGTTTGATAGGATGAAGGAGGCGAACGAGAACAGAGAGGATCAATAGGTAAAAGTGCATTTTATATTGGAAAAGTTGAATCAGGTCATCTCCGACCTGACTCGTCAAGTCGAGGTGAAAGATTTCGGGATTAAAAAGGGATTTAAAGATTTATCCATGGTAACAGAACGTACCGAGAAACTTCAACGTCAGGTTGATGCGTTGGCTGTGAATGGTAAGTAGGCCTACACGGCTCAATACTGTATTCATGCACTGGAACAAACAGAGGAACGATTTCGATCTGAACTTCAAAAATGTAGGAACGATCTGGAACGAATAAGTCAAAAATTTATCGAAAAGGATGATGAGCTGAGGTCAGCTCGAGAAAATCTATCGATTTTGTAGGCTGTAGCTGAACATTTGCAAACAGCTCTCCCTGCCAAGGATTTGAAATTCTGAGAAATGCAGTGCAGGCGCGATGATTTAAACAAGAAAGTCGCTCGACTTAAAGCCGAAAAGGATCAAGCCATTGCTCGTGCCAAGAAAGCCAAGGCTAGAGAGCGTTCTGGGGGAAGTAGAACTGAGGTTAAGGCTCCTATAGTTCGAGGGGATGTAGTTAGTCTCTCAGGTCGAATTAGAGATATAGAGAGTGATGTGTCTCGAGTTCAAGACATGTTCAGAAAGGACATACAAATTTGAGGGAATGCCAGCATAAGATGGATGTTGTTCTTATTATGGAGAAAGTTTTGGAGGGGGAGATCAAAGCAAAGGACTTGCTGGTGAAGGGGAAGGAGGAATTGTTAAAAGATCTGCCGGTTAGGGAAGAGTTGAATGCTAAGCTTGGGAGACTTCATACTCATATAGTAGACTTAGAAGCCATGAACCTAGGGGAGTTAGCGAAGTATATTGCCAAGTTGGAGGAGGATGCCATTTATAATGATAGGGTTAATGCGGAAATAATTGAATGGAAGGATAATTACGCTAAGCTAAAGGTGCACCTCGAGAGGTAAAAAGCTAGATTTGCAAAAGCGGTAGCACCTGATGTGGCTTGATCTGACCTGTTAAAGGTGATTATTGCATATTCTGTAGAGGAAGTTAAAAAAGTAGAGTCAGAACGAGATACCTTGCTTAAGACTCTGTCGGACCAGGGGTGCATATGTGGAGCGCAGATAGATCGAGGAAACTTTCTGGGTGCCATGGAGACCCATCTGGGTCCTTGAACTTCTGACTTAATAGAACGAGGTAAAGTTGTTATGGCTCGCGAGCTGAAAGAGAGACCTCTTAATGATGTGGGGGAAAGCATTGTTGATACTCCCTCAGTAGAAAATAATTGCCTGTAATATGACTTTGACCTGAAAATAAATAGAATATGTCGCAGACACATTAAAATAGATGAAAGCAAGTACAACCATTGCCTTATCTTGTGTCTGGTAGGATCCTTAATATAAAACAATTTTTTACATTCGTTTTAATCGCAGAAATGTAGGAGGGTAGCTAGACCAAGTGTTATCCTTGATCTAAGCTTATAGAAATGTCGCAGACATATTGAAAAAGATGAAAGCTAGTATAACCTTTGCCTTATCTTATGCCCAGTTGTGTCTTTAATGTGAGATAAGTTTTTACACTTGTTACAATCGCAGAACTGTAGAGATTTAGCTGAACCAAGTGTTATCCTTGATCCAACCTACTGATGTGTTCCAAACAAGCTGTAATAGATGAAGACTAGTATGAACTTTGCCTTTTCTCTTGTTTGGTTGTTTCCTTAATATGAAACAAGTTTTTACACTTATAACAATCGCAGAGCTGTAGAGATTCAGCTGAGCCAAGTATTATCCTTGATCCAACCTACTGATATGTTCCAAACAAGCTGTAAGAGATGAAGACTAGTATCACCTTTGCCTTATCTCTTGTTTGGTTGTGTCTTTGATATGAAACAAGTTTTTACACTTGCAACAATCGCAGAGCTATAGAGATTTAGCTGAACCAAGTGTTATCCTTGATCCAACCTACTGATGTGCTCCAAACAAGCTATAAAAGATGAAGACTAATATTACTTTTACCTTATCTCTTGTTTGGTTGTGTCTTTGATATGAACCAAGTTTAAACACTTGCAATAATTGCAGAGCTGTAGAGATTCAACTGAGCCAAGTGTTATCCTTGGTCCAACCTACAGATGTATTCCAAACAAGCTGTAAAAGATGAAGACTAGTATTACCTTTACTTTATCTCTTGTTTGGTTGTGTCTTTCATATTAAACAAGTTTTTACACTTGCAACAATCGCAGAGCTATAGAGATTCAGCCGAGCCAAGTGTTATCCTTGATCCAACCTACTGATCTGATTGATCGTAAGCTACTATTATCTATGCCTAAATCTGTAGAATAAGGAAGAACCTTCATGAAGAGAATGAAATTCTGTAAAAATGTTCAGAAGTTACATTGGAAGGAGATTAGAATCTCACTTTTAGAATTGAAAAACACAAAAGTGAATAACGGGAATGGAGTAGTAAGATGCTTAACAATAGTATCGCTTTAATCGCCTAGTGTTCCAAGGATTTGAAATAGGGATTCCCTCTTCTGTCATGAGATATTATGATCCCATGCCTGAGAGACCTATGATAATGAATGAACCCTCCCAATTGTCGCCTAATTTTCCAGCGTGAGGCTCTTTGTGATGTTAAAGAATTTCTCTGAGGACGAGATCTTTGATTTGGAAAGTACGGCTCCTGACTAAATTATTATACGATCTGGCAAGCATATGATGATATTAACCTAGGTTAGCGATGACGCGTTCCCTGGTCTTATCTATCATATTGAGGTTGCAAGCCAATTCAAACTCATTTTCCTTGTCAGTGAGCTCGTGATCACGAACTGGATGATGATATTCAGAAGGAATGACAGCCTCAGTGCCATAAGCAAGGAGGAATGGGGTATACCCAATGGATTATCGGGAAGTAGTTCGATACGCCCACAGGACGTGAGGTAGTTCGCAAACCCAATTCCTTTTTATATTTTAGTTGAGCCTTTTTTTGAGTCCATTCACGATGGTTTTGTTACTGATTTTGGCTTGGCCATTGCCTTGAGGATAGTATGGATTTAAAGGTGAGTGGATGATGTTGTGGTGATTGAGGAAGGATGCGATCTTTTTTCCTACAAATTGGGGCCCATTATCGATACAAATTAGGTGGGGGCACCCGAATCGAGTAATTATGTGGTTCCAGATGAAAGAGATGACCTCTTCTTCCCTGGTTTGACATAGTGGAACTGCATCTACCCATTTTGTAAAGTAATCGGTAGCTATGAGTAGGTGACGACGATTACCTGGAGAGTTAGGGAATTTGCTGACGAGGTCCAGTACCCATCTTTTGATTGGCCAGAAAACCTTGCTTGCATGGAGTTCGAGCGCAGGGGCACGTATTATATGTCCATATCTCTGGCAGGTATCACACTTGCGGGAATACTCTTCTGCTTGCTTGCGCATGCCAGGCCAAAATACTCCATGAGTTATAGTTCAGTTTGCTAATGATCTAGCTGTAGCGTAAGAGCCACAAGTTCCTTCGGGTAGTACGCGGAACAATTTGTCTGCTTTTGATTTTAAGAGGCACTTGAGGTAAGGTCCTGTAACGGAAAGTCAGTAAAGCATACCGTTCTTAGTAATGTAACGTTTTGAGTTGTTTATCAGTTGTCGGCGTTCTTTCGGATCTGCTGGGAGTGGTCCATTGTACTTATTGTCGACACGGAGGTAGGCTAAGAAAGGCTTTTGCCAATCATCGTCTTCTCCTTTATCGCCCCCAGTGTTAATCGTACATACAGAGATGCGGTCAATGCTGGTGGTTAAAATTTCGATCTGAAGATATCGAGCTTCTGTACCCAAGACCCCGGCTAGATTTGCCAAAGAATCGGCATGTCTGTTTTTACCTCGAGAAAGATATTCGTGAGGTGTTTTTGCAAACTTACTCATCCTATTAGCAATGAGGGCTGCGTATTCGATCATCTTCCCGTTCTTCTTGTATTACTCAGAATAATGATGGACGATGAGCAATGAATCTGTGTAAACTGAGAGTTCGGGGACATCGAGCTCGATTCCGAGGTCGAGTCCATGAATGAGAGCTTCATACTCGGTGACATTATTTGAGGCCTCAAAATCCAAACGGATTGATTTCTCAATTCTGTCATTGGAAGGGAAGATCAAAACGATCCCGATCCCTGACCCTGCGGGTCTGGCTAATCCATCTCTGAGAAGCCTCTACCCTGATGTGGTAATCCAGCCAGCTCGTTCGTCGAAGGATTTGGGAATAGGGTTTTCTAGGGCATTTTCGGAAAGGTTCGAGTCGTGCTCCTCCCACTCGGGATCCTCCACTGGAAAGTCTATGAGAAAATCGGCAACGGCATGACCTTTTTCGGAATGATGCTGTTCGAACTTGATATCATGTTCTCCCAAACTAACTGACCATTGATGCACTCTTCGGGACTTCTCCTTTTTGGACAAAACTTCCTAAAGTGGGTAGTTCGTCATAACTTCAACTGAATGTGCATGGAAGTAGTGCTTGAGTTTCTGCGAAGTATAAACAAGGGTAAAATAAGTGTCTCAATTTTAGAATACCTTGTTTCTACTGGTGTGAGCGTTTTGCTGATGAAGTAGACTTGTTTCTCTATTTTCCCTTCTAGGTAAATGAGAACCGAGCGGAGAGAAGTATCTATGACTGCGAGGTAGATTATCAGTTCCTCATTACCTACTAGGGTGCTCATTATGGGAGACCTCCCCAAATAGATTTTGAGATCCTGAAAAGCTGCTTCGCATTCTGATGTCCATGTGAGTTCTGCAGTTGGCTGGACCTTTCCTCGTTTGGTAAATCCGGGAGTAATAGGAATAGCCAACGACAGCGGTCTGAAGATTTAGAGATAAAATGGTTGATGGCGGCAATCTTGCCGACGAGTTTCTAAACATCCTTTATTGTCTTTTGAGATGGTATGTCGAGGAGTGTCTGAATTTAATATGGATCAGCCTCAATCTCCTTCTTGCTGATGAGGTGGCCTAAAAATGGGCCAGAATGTACCCCGAATTGACACTTATCAGGGTTAAGGCACATTCTGTAAGATCGAAGGATGCTGAATATTGTGTTATATCAGAGATGTGATTATCTAACTGTATGATTTTTCACAAGAGATCATCGATATAGACTTCAGCAATTTATCCCAGGTATACTTCGAACATAGCAGTCATCAATCATTGATATGTGGCTTCTGCATTCATGAGCTTGAAGGGCGTGACTTTGTAACAATAAAGTACACTTTCGGTGATGAATGTTGTCTTCTCTTGATCTTCTTCCAGAAGTGGGATTTGATTATTTCCTGAGGCAACATCCATCATAGATAGGAGATCATGACCTACAGTGGAATCGAAGATCTGATGAATGTTAGGAAGAGGGAAACTGTCCTTTGGGGTGTGTTTGTTTAGATCTGTGAAATCTACGCAAACGCGGACTTTTTCGTTCTTCTCTGGGAAAATGACAATGTTGGATGATACTTTGCTTTCCAAATGAATACTACCTTAATCAATTTCTCGATCTCGGTGTTGACTTCATCTAGAAGGCGAGGTAAAATTCGTCGTTGTTTCTGTTTGACCGTTATGGCGTTGATGTTGATGGCTAACTTGTGGCGAGCCATGGCCGTGTCGACTCTGGGCATTTCTTCAAAAGACCAAGCGAAAGCGCCTCGATTGAGTTGTAGGAATTAGATTAGAGCATTTTTCTCCTTCTGAACCAGCTTGATTCTGATGAACGTACCTCTGTCAGGTCCATCAATGTTGACAAATTTTGTGGGTTCCTCCGTAGGTGATTGATCGTTGAGGTGATCAACTTTCTGTAATTGTTATGCGGCCAATCTGTCTGAAGTATCGAGAATGGCAGAAATAGTATTTTTACAAGCTCAAGAAAGCTTTTAACTACCTCTGATCTCATAAATACCATTGACGTACTTGAATTAGAGTGCTAGATGATAGGTGGAAGCGATTGCTTCCATATTATGTATCCAGCAGCGGCCCATAATCCCAAGATAGCGAGACTTGGTATTGATGACATAGAAAACGACATCGATTGTGGCTGGTCCTGCTGTAATAGGTAGTATGATCTTGCCTACTCGTTCTTCTTTGGAGCCATTGAATCCACTGACGTCAGTATCGCTATGAATGAGTTGGTCGGCCAGGCCCATCTGGTCGATCGTACTCTAAAAAAAAATCTCAATATTACTTCCAATATCGATCATCATTGTGTACATGACAAACTGTTTCATCTTGAGCATTATGACTAACACATTATTATGTGGATATTTGACATGGCTAATATCGCAATACTCGAAAGAGATTTTGAGTTGGTGATTGCTCGACTCGGGAAGAAGTTTGGTTTCTTTGTCTTGAGGTGTAAGGTCACAACATTTTGAGAATCTTTGGCGTTTCGATCGGTTGGAATTGGCGATCTGATTGATTTCGATCATGTTGCTGAGGTGCATATGGTAGAGATATTTCTCCTCAGCTCTGTCGTTGACCTGAACAACTTCGAGTTGCTTCTTATGGCTGTCATCTTGGTACGACTTCAGGTCAACAATTTATTTGAGCATCCGTCCTTCCTTGAAAATGAGTTCGAGCATCCATTGTATAGCATAGTAATTGTCAGTAGAATGATAATTTACCTTATGGTGTAGATAAAATGGTCAATTCTTGATAGGTTCTAGTTGTCGGGAGGTGCGGTAGAGTGTGTCTTTCAATATTAGCAAAAAAATAGTAGAGATTCGAGTGTTCAGCTTTAGGAAGACAGGTTTGTTCTATGGACCGCATCTCCGTAGGTACTTAGTGTTCCACTGGTATGTTTTTGATCTCTCTGTTCTTCCTTGGGCTCGCTGGATCGATCTATAGATGGGGCTTTGGTAGATGGGACAGACTTAGTAGACTTTTGCCGCTCAAACATCATTCTTTCCAAGTCGACGTAACTGTTAACTTTTGTGAACATCTCCTCTAAAGTCGCAGGCTTGTTGAGGAAAAGATATTCTTTAGCTTTGCAATTGAGCCGCAACGCATTGGTGAAAGCGGTAACAACGGTTTTTTGGTCGAGTTTATCCAATTTTCACACAAGATCCTGAAATTTCTTTGAGAAGTCTTCGAGCTTTTCTCCCTGTGACTGCTTAAGACCGATAAGAGAATGCAGGTTCTCTTCCTTGTCTCTGCTGTGGACATATCTCTTGATGAACTGTTTCTGCAGCTGATCAAATGTATAGATGGATTCTTCAGGGAGGGAATGGAACCATCGGAGTGGTTCCTCTAGTAAACTTGTTGTGAATAGGTGGTAGAGAATGTGGTTGAGATTGGAGTACAATCCCAGTGAATCACGGTATTGCTGGATATGCTCCTTCGGGTCTTTACCTTTGTATTTGTGAATTTTGGGAGTATGAAAACCTTTGGGTACTTTCATATTGAATAGTTCTTCGGCAATCGGACTCCCTTGTAATTTCGTCGGATCACCGATAGTGCCCAGAACTTATGCTTCGATCAACTCCTTAATTCGTTGGTCCATGTGTTCCTTTGTGACGTAATGACATGCTGGTTAAATCGTTGGATGTACTGGCAGGGGATGATGAGTTCCCATTTCTTTACTAATACGATCTCATGCTAGGACTTGACGTAGAGGTCACTGGTCTTCCTCCTGACCGATGGGAATCTGGTGACCTCGACTGACTTCGGATTGGACTTCTCCTCCCAGATGGATGGAGGGCTGCATTCTGTGTGGTGGATTCCTGGAAATGGCTTTATTGGTGACTCCTTGAGGTCCCAATCTTTCCCATGCAAGCAAGGTTTTTAGGAAGCTGATCGTGACCCCTGACAAGAGGAGCCTGCTGAGTATTTTATAGAGCTTCGAGTGCAGTCTGCATCATTATCATCTGATCTTCGTATTGTTTGAGTACTGTTAAACAAGTTTGTCATTCCGCATCAGGTTCTATATCTCAGAGCTCGCGATCCTTCGTTAATTGAAGTTTGAGTTCTGCGAGTTTCTTTGCCTCTGCATGGAGATTCGACCGTAACTCTGTGAGTTGTCCCGGATCCAAAAAAAAATTGAGCTGAATTCCTGCGGCCTGTCGTCTGGAAGAAACCATAGTTGAAAATTGTAATCAAAAACTGCCTTAGGGAATCATGGAAATGCAATCTTTCCCACAGATGGCGTCAAATGTAATGGCCAAATTCTGTAGCTCGATACGATTAGGAATTAGCTATCACACCAATGATCCTGTAACAATACACTAATATATAGCAAGAATTGGAGACAAGTGTTTTTAGCATGAAAAACCTCTGAACAGGTAAAAAACTACGACCTCGTATGGAAGATTTTTGTAAAACTATCTTTATTGCTTGGAGTAGATATTTTTATTACAAGTAATCTCAAGAATATAGAAATGCTTTTGATCTCGTAAATAAGAAGTTTGAGTAATTTTTCTCGTTCCTGTCTCTTCTGGAACTTCTCCTTTATAAAGGCTTTTCCCACAGCTCTTCATTGTGCTGGAGCACATGTTCCGAATAATATGGTTAGTGGCGGTTGACTATATAATTGACGAGTTCGTGGGAGACAGGTGTCTTTAGCTTAATAACATTTTCCGGGTCTAGCTCGACCCACGCTCTTGAGTAGGTCGTGGGGCTGTTTGGATGGTTTGACTGGAGTGTTAAATGTTGAGATTACGTGAGCTTGAGACGGAGATAATTCTAGCTATGTGAGCTCGATTATGTGTGGGCTCGAGGCATAAGTCCTTAGAAGAGTGATCTTGTATGCTGCTATTTTTATATTTGTTCAAACAAAATCAGAGGAGATATTTAATACTATGGAAAGAATGACCTGTCACAATATTCTATATTTTATGTTAATAATTTCTTGTTTCGTAAATTTTCTTTAAATAATATATCATTTGGCCAAATCAGCGGGGTGATATTTGCAAAGATCTTCCTGGCGGCTATAAAATCATGAATCTTGGATGTTTTGATTTGTATCTTCTGTAGGGATCACTTTGCTCTGGAGGTGGTGTGATTATCCATGATGAGGACTCGTGCTCAGCATGCTTAGAATGGTCAATATGCAGCAGATGGTTAGTTTTATCTCAAGGTTGCTGAACTTCGTGAGAAATACTTTCGTCGATTGCCGTATGATGTTATGCTACCGAAATGGCCATTGACTTTTACCGGGATGGATGAGGAAGGGAAGCGTGCAGAGTATGATCGATTGTTTTGGTACGACGTGTTTTGGAGGTCATTGTTGAGTGCCACGGTCCAGCAACTGACTATTCGGCAGCTTGCGTGTGACAAGATCGTTGAAGAGGATGCAAGGGTAGCAAATGGAGAAATAATTATGTGTGGGGAACTGAACCATCGAGGTTGCATTAGATGTAACTAGGGAGCTCGATAAGCTCGAAGCCTGGGAGCTCGCAATAAGTAATTTGTTATTGGAGTATTTTATGGTTGGGTTTGAATAAATATAATATGAGTGATCTTGAGAAAATAAAGTATGTGATGTCTCGATCTGATTGAATAATAAAATATTTTATTTTACTCTTTGTGTACCGATATTGTAGGAGGCAGCTGTAGGATTTTAACAACTGTATTAATATCTTTGAATTTTGAATATTGATATATTTTTAGGAAAGTTATACGATCTTGGCAGGGTATAAAAGTAAAGTTATTTGTCGTTTGTACTGTGTTTGAGGAAGAGGTACAAAATTATGTAATGGCAAACAATAGGGATAAGCGTGATGACGGTAGACGTTATCACAGAAGTTACGATGATGTCATCAACCGAAAAGATGCGCCTACAGAGACAGTAGGGATGGATGCCGTGTGTCAGAAGAAGCCGACATTTCACAAACTGAGGAAGAGAATAAAAACGCGTCTCTCCCTCCCTCATAAATTATCTACAATTTCAGATAGAGAAAAAAAGTTGTGCCAATCTTATTTCCATGGAGAGGAAATGTTTAAGCGTTGAGTGTGATTTAAGAAGGAAATCTTCATCAGGTGATAAAAAAACTGTCTGAGAAGAGACCGGAGTGTTCATTGTTGAAAAGACATATGGGTAAAGCAGATGATTATTGTTTTTCAAGTACAAGTTGGTAATATAAAGCTCTGTCTGGTTGATTTGTTTAGTAATCTCGATGATATTTGTAGTAATCTATTTGATATGTGTAGTAACCTGTTTGATATGTGTATTTGATAATGTAGGGGGTTTGTGATGTTTGAAAAAAAATGGAGGATATGAGTTTAGGTATATGAATAGACTGTTAGAGGGAGAAAATATGTATTTGGAGAAGAAGGGGGAAATTTGAAATGATTGATTTTTTGGAATTTATTTTGGGAATTTATAAAATAGACATGTTGACTGGGTATAAGGTGGGTTTACTTTGTTTGTATGTAATGTAGAGAAAATGACAAAAGAAATATTTATGTATATTGTAGGTTTGATATGCGGGTATTCCCACCAGTAAATTTGTAGTACCGTCCAATTCTGAGGAAACGACATTGTCAAGGAGGGGGGACGAGTGTAGCATGATGGAGAAAACTGTAAACAGTATAGAAAGAAGCATAGAGGGTGGGGAACCCAGTAAGGTTGTGGAGGTGATAGAAAGGGATGATAGATCAGAGAAGGAGAAAGTCCTTGCGATATACCTAGAGCGAGTAGATGTAGGGAAAGAATACTTGAAATTTAAAAAAAATTGCAGGGAGAATGGGGAGGTTATGTGGAGAAGCAAGGTTTATGCTTCTGGGCCTATATCCCCGGTAAAGGGGAAGAGATGTTATACTACCAAGTCCCATGCTTGGGGAAGTGGAAGAAGGATAGAGGGATTGGTGAGGGGTTTAATCTCTCATATTATAATAGTCTCGGGCTATCAGGCCCGAGGGATGGGTTTTTATGTTTTTTGAATCGGGTCGTATATGGCCTTAGAATTCTTCCTACCTTTTTTCAAAAAGGGGTTATGAATGTGTTACAATGTTGCCCTGCTTAGTTAAATGGGAATATTTATGAAATGATGAGGGTATGTGAGGTACTAAATGAAAAATGGAGGAAGAAAGGGACTGCGAAGTAGCTCGAAGCTGAAGATGTGATGAAATTTTATAAATGAAAATATGTTGATGGTCGAAGTAGTGGTTACCTGTATATTGATTCAGCTAGGCCAAAAAAATTTGATTTTAAATCTGCGGGTAGACCATGGAACGGCCACCTTGTGTGGGTAGAGAGTAACTGTATGCAAGTTCCAGATGAACCAGCGTTCGAACTAGACCATAAATATTATAATTTGAGTAAGTGATGTTGACCAATCTTCAAATAAACTATAACTTGTATTCGATCTGTTACTTAATGTTGTATTCCTTATTTTCGCAGACCCAAGCTTTTATCTACGCCGGACAAGACCAGCCTGTTTGACTGTGTTGCTCGAGATTCGGGTAAGCTAAAACAGGTAATCCGTGAGTTGGGTATCCGCAAAGATAAAAGGGTAGATTCTGCAGTTCCCAAAGTTCAGCAAGCTCAGGAATAACGAGCTATGGCTGAGGGAAAGCTGTCGTGACTATTGCGGATGTTTTTAGTGTCCTACCTCCTATATCTCAGAGTACCAAATGGAATACTTGGCAGCCCGTGAGGCCAGCTCGATAGAGTACTTCTGTCACCGGGGTGGCAGTCACGGCACAAGAGATCGCAAAGTCTCTTTCTGGCGATGTGGCTGAGAAACAACAAGTGGGTACGGTCGCTCTTGCTAAGGTCAAAAAGGCCTTGCTAAAAGAAAAAGACATGAGGAAGAGGGTAGTTCTCGAACTAATCCTCATGCCGCTGCTAAGGTGGCAAATCTGGAGTTGAAATACTGTGCGATGACTGTGACGGATCCGGAGAAGCTCGATGCGGAGTATTATGAGCATACTTTTGGGGTACTTTTTTTTTTTTTATGAAATATTTCTTTGTATTCTGACTGAAAACTGTTGTGCTGACTTTAACTCTGTATGTTTGTACTGGCAGTTCTCAATGCTACTAAAGGGGGCAAAAAAGTGTTTGAAAAAGAGAAACCAGGAGTTTGGGGATCTTACAGCGAGGTTCGAAGTTCAATCTGCTCACTTGAAGGAGTTCGAAGATCAATCTGCTCGTGTAAAGGTGTTTGAAGATGAGCTCAAGCTGGAGAAGGAAAACAGAGCTGAAGAGGCTAAAACGGCTGTAATGCTCGCAAAAAAGTATTTAGATCTAGTGGGACATGATGATGTGATGTCGAATTCGGTGGAGGCCCTTAAAGTGGAACGAAATCACTTCATTCAATCTTTTTATGATTTTGGATTGAGTCCAGCTTATAGGCTGGGTCGAAAGTTACAAGGAAATTAAGTTTCTTTCAGAGGTTCCAGAAGTAGTGATTGTGGACGCTGGTATTTCTTCTGAGAAGGTGTTGGAGTTTCCATCAGAAAGTGCTGGACCAGTCCGAGTAGCAAAAAAAACACTTGATCCTCCTTTTGAATGTGTTGGTCCTAGTCAGCTGGTTGGGCAAACATCAGATCCTCCATCTGAGGAATAAACCATTAAGAATCTTTAAACCTTCTGTGGTATTTTGTATTTAATTTGATGCAGTTCGTGTGATTTCAAAGTGATAGTACTCTATATTTGTTAAAGTTGGAGTGATGATTGGAAACATTTTTGTTTTGGATGTCTGTATTATGAAAAAATAGTTGTACTCTGCATAGGAGATAGAACGACTGAGAAAAACAAACTCCAAACTGGAAAGAACGTTGAGTAGAACGAGGGATTCCATGGCTCGTATTCAGCAGGTACTTAATAAAACTGAATATGAGAGAAGGAAATTTAAGTTAAATTCAGAGAAAACTTTTAAAGAGCTATATGACCTTCAATGTAGATATGCTAAGATAAAAATAAAAAGGGATGGGGTGTTAAGGAAGGAAAAGGAAAGGGGCATATTAGTTCAAAAACCAAATGAGTTGATCTGTTTTAACATCTCAAGTGATAAGGCTAGGTGTCAAAGTATGCTAATAGCTCTGACATTGTATTTTGAGGTCGAAGTAGATAGTGAACGAGGGTTAAAAAAAGCTTATGTAGAGCTTTTAAAGGAGAGATGCGTAGTTCCAGACCCAGCTCAAGTTATGTTATTAGCTCAAGAAGCACGTATTGTCATAGTTTAGAGGCGATAAGGTGTTCTGCTCGAGTTGGTCTGTCTATTGTATGGGGTGATACAGAACCTTCATCTGATGCATTTGGCTTTATATAGGAACCGAGGACTATAAGATTGCATTTTTCAGGATAAGAAAAGAACAAATATAGGTTCAAAAGCGATTAGAGAGTTAATTATAGGGGTTACAGGATGAGTTATTGCAACACGTGGAGCAAAAATTATCTTTAGCAACGCGGTTGTTGAAAAAAGTGGTTGTTCGAATGAAGGTAGAAGCGGATTTAAGGGCTCTAGGTTTATTACATAAAGTCACGCGTCAGCAGCTGCACAAAGCACAAAGCACAAATAATATTGAAGGATCATCTATATCCGTCGCGGGCAAAAGTTGCTGCTCAAATAGGATATGGGCATTATATAGATAGTGTTATTGATTTTTATGGGGGAGAACTATCGAGGGTAGAGAACGAATTTAGGAAGTTCATGGCAGGATGTGGGAAGGATTTTGATGTAGAGAACGCCAAGGCTGAGAATATGTGGTTTACCAAAGGTGATGGTGAAATTGTTGGTGGCAAACCCTGTCCGAGGTCGTGGGAACTATCATCAGAAAAAGGCGAGGAGGAGGTCAAAAGCCTGATATCCCGATCACGATGTAAACAACGTCCATAGGTGGTGGTGACTTTTTCACTCTGCTAGATGTGCAATTAACGAACAGAAAGAGTTCGAGAGATAGAGGGCAGTATTCTCATTCCTTGAAGAATCTAAAATAGGGTATTCTCAGTTTTATTTTATCGGCCCTGCATATTTGTTAGATCTTTGTATACTGTTATTGATGATAAATAAAATTTGTTCTCTGTAATGATGAATGAAATAGTGTATCGATATAACTCAGATACCATGTTCTTGATTTATAATTGTTAATTATGATATGTAATCTGTCGGTATAATCGAATTCTTAAGAATGTAAACTGTGATAACAAGTGGAATTGGTAGCTATTCAAAGTCAATGAGACGCATTACGCGCCCAAAACAAACAAGTAAACACTGAGCTAAGTTCGAGTCAGGTCGCACCAAAAGGTGCTACTGAGTTAGTAGAAAGAACGAAGGTGGAGATGGTAAAAGAGCGAGACGTTGGAGCTCGATTGTCCGAGGATCTATAGAAGAAAAAGGCAGATCTAGCCAACGGACTAAGAAAGATAGAGGATTGAAGAAAAATTATAAGAAAGAAAGAGGTTGGATTTATAGGTAGCCCGAGGTAAGCGAGCCAACAGGGAGTGGAGTTGATATCTGCTCGAGTTAGTATTACAGGACTATTGACAGAATTAGAGAAGGAAGGTAAGAATGTGAAAGATTTACAATTCCAAGTAAATGTCCTTGAAGCGGAGGTAGCTGATACGCGAGCACGCGCGTCTAAGTATGAAGTGTTATGGCTAGTTATTGCCATTTTGATAAAGAAGATGGAAGAGGCCCGTAATAGACAAAATAAAAACATAAATGTGGCTTGGAACAAAGTAGTTACTCTAGAGCATACCATACAAGGGTTGAAGTTAAATATCTTGGAGCACCTGGATGAGAATACGAAATTGCGTGATGTAAATATGAAGTTAGATATTGAACTATTGCAGGCGGAGATACATCTTGATGAAAGAAGGGTAGAATGGGAGAATCGTGAAGCGAAACTTGATGGGTCAATGTCTCTGATTTATCATATGGATGAGTTCATGACAGTACTGAAGTCTCAAAATTTTGTTGTGCTGGATGAGAAACGACGAGTAGAGAAGCATTGCGATCATTTGAAAACTTCGTTGAAGGAAGCTCAAACTAAACTTAGCGAGCTTGTTCTGTCTAAGTAGGTGAAGACTGAAGTAGGTGACATGTATAAGAGATATGTGACAGCAGTGATTTCATTCTTTACATTAGAGTTCCAGAGATTGGAAGAAGAAAGCAAACTGGTGTATAATATTGTAGTTGGAAAAAGTATGCAATGTGACATGGAGGCAATACAGTGTGAGTATCTAGGTCTCATGGTAGCCAATATTGAAGTTCTGAGACAGACTTTGGTTTGAGATGGAAATAAAATCATTATGGGGAAGATACCAGAGCTTATGCGTCAACGGCTGTACACGGGTTATGCACCTAACATTACAGGACCTTCTAATATAGGTGATGGCACAAGTGATAGCTCTAGTGAGGAGTAACGATTGTGAGGATGCGCTATGTATACTAATAATGCATATAATGTATGAAAATGGAAATGTCTAGAATAATGATTTATACTAACCTTTCATTAAATCAATGATACTGTATTAGTCAAACATCTGTTGCATTTGATGGTCCCAGAGGTTATCGAACGTAGAGGAGCATAAATGGCAAATTGGTTCGGCTAAAGACATGAATGATTCGTAATGCAAGAGGTGATTGGTTTGGCTGGAGTACCAAACTATTTGTAGTATAATAGATGATCAGTTTGGTCAAAGCAACAAACGATCTGTAATGTATAGATGATTAGTCTGGCTAAAGCAACAATCGATCTGTAATGTAATAGATGATCAGTTTGGCTAAAGCATCAAACAATCTGCAATGTAATAGATGATCAGTATGGCCAAAGCAACAAACGATTTGTAATGTAATAGATGATCAGTTTGGCCAAAGCAACAAACGATCTGCAATGTAATAGATGATTAGTTTGGCCAAAGCAACAAATAATCTGTAATGTAATAGATGATCACTTTAGCCAAAGCAACAAATGATCTGTAATATAATAGATGATCAGTTTGGCCAAAACAACAAACAATTTGTAATGTAATAGATAATCAGTTTGGCCAAAGCTACAAACGATCTATAATATAATAGATGATCAGTTTGGTCAAAGCAACAAACGATCTGTAATGTAATGGATGATCAGATTGGCCAAAGCAACACACAATCTGTAACCTGTATATAGAAGTACTTGTTGGATATATTAGAAAAGCACTATAGTGTAGGGTAATGGAACATAAGTATTTCACTAGTGTAAGATTAACTTACGATGAATGTGTTAGATAAAGTACTATATGAAATAGTAGAAAGTACTCAGATGTATAGGGATTGAACATAAATCTTTCATTGATTTAAGATCATTATATATGATGATAGATTGAATTATAGAAAATACACTGTGATGGATTTTTTTCGGCGACACAATTTCAATCTCCTCGTGTTCCAAGGATTAGGGATTCGATCTCCATGTTCAGTGGCAAGTTTGTAAGAACCAAGGCCACTTTTTCTGACAATAACAAAAGGGACTTCCAATTTTTGGACAGTTTCCCAGCGCTTATTCTTTTCTGTGTTTGGGAATTTCTCGTAGGACGAGATCTTTGATTTTGAACTCTCGGTGACAAACGCGCTTGTTGTAAGATCAGGCTAGAGCTTGGTGGTATCTTCCCAAATTCATGATTGCTCTATCTCTAGTCTCCTTGATCCAATTCATGTTACAAGCCAACTGCTACTCATTCTTTTCATCAGTCATGGTATGGTCGCGTATTGGGTGATGATATAGAGTAGGGATGATTGCTACTGTACCATACGCTAGTCAAAACTGTGTGTATCCAGTTAATACCCAAGGAGTTGTGTGATATGCCCGCAGGACATGTGGTAGTTCTTAGACCCAATTACCCTTCTTCTCTGTCAAACGCTTTTTGATCCCATCCACTATAGTTTGATTAGTGATTTCCACCTGACCATTTCCTTGAGGGTAATATGGATTTGAATGGGAGCGGATGATATTGTGTTGATTGAGGAATTCAATGATTCTGGAGCCAACGAACTGAGGTCTATTATCAATTCTGATGAGATGGGGGCAACTGAACCGGATGGTAATAGCTTCCTAGATGAATTTGATGAATTCATCTTCGCGTGTACGACATAGAAGGACTGCTTCTACCCATTTTGTAAAGTAATTTGTCGATACTAGGAGGTGTTTCCAATTTGCCTGGTGTCGTGGGGAATTCTCCTATAAGGTCGAACGTCCATCTTTTAAATTGCCAAACAACATTGCTAAAATGGAGTTCCAAGGCTAGAGCTCAAATTTGGGGGCCATGTCTTTGGCAGGCATCACACTTATTTGCGAGTTTAATGGTTTGAGCTTTCATCTTGGGCCAAAAGACTTCTTGAGTAAGAGCTCGATTTACGAGAGATAGTCCTATTGTATGGGAACCACAAGTCCTTTTATGGAGTTTGTGTTGGAACTTTTAAGCTTCTTTGTTCGATAAACATTCAAGGCACGGTCCAGTGACCAAAATTTTGTAAAGGAGACCATTGTCCACGATGTATCGCTTAGCATTATCAAGTACGCGTCTCTTCTCCGTGGGATCTATTGGGAGTTTACCATCATATATGTTTTTAGTCCCAATATACTTGAGGTAATGTCATCTCTAATCGTCCTCGTCCTCATCAACGCCCCCAGTATGTATAGAATTTGAGCTTTGATGTTAATGTTGGGGGTGGATGATACTTCAATCTTTAGATAACGTCCTCCGTACCAAGTATTCCTGCCAGGTACGCGAGAGAGCCCGAATGCCATTTTTCTCCATGCGGTAAATGTTCAATAGTAATTTTTTTGAATCTGCTCATTTTGTTGGCTATTGTTGCTGCGTAGTCGACCATCTTTCTATTCTTCTAAAACTTTTCTGTGTAATGGCTTACAATGAGTAATGAGTCCGTGTAGACAGGTAACTTGGAGACTCTAATTTCTAGAGTCATATCCAGACCGTGAATCATTGCTTCATACTCGGCCTCATTGTTGGTTTCTTTAAAATTGAGTCTGACTGCCTTCTTGATCCTATTGGAAGGTGTGATAAGTAGGATTCTGATACCTGATCCTACAGGTCCAGAAGATCCATTAGCTAAAAGACACCATCCCTTTTGAGTTATCCAATCTAACTTTTCTCTGAAGTGTTCCACATTGTTATCCGTACTGTCTTCTTCCCAGTCGGGATCTTCTACTGGGAAATCTGTGAGAAAATCTGCTAATGCTTGACCTTTTTCAGAGTGTCGTGGTTCAAAATGGATGTCGTATTCACCAAGAGTGACCGACCATGTTTGTATTCGTCTAGACTTTTCCCATTTGGATAAGATCTCTCATAAAGGTAATTTGTCACCACTCGAATCGAGTATGCTTGAAAATATTGTCTCAACTTTTACAATGTTTACACGAGAGTTAAGAGAAATTTCTCAATTTTGGTATACCGGGATTTTGCAGGAGTGAGGGTCTTACTGATGAAATAGACAGGTTTTTCTGTCTTCCCATCAAGTCGAATGAAGACAGAATTTAAAGATTCTTTGGTAACCATAAGATATATTGTGAGTTCTTACCCTTCGTTAGGTGTACTCATCACTGGAGGCGATCCCAAGTAAAGTTTGAGCTCTTGAAATGATGCTTCACACATTGTTGTCCACTCGATCTCATGATCCTGTTTAGACTTCTATTTTGTTGTCCCTTCATGTAAAAGGTTGAACAGCCATTGACATCGATCTGAAGACTTCGAAACAAAGCGATTTATTGCGACGATCTTGCCTGCTAACTTCTGTATGTCTTTCCTTATTTTCGGCGAAGGCATAGACAGTAAAGCGCGAATACAATCTGGATCAGCTTCTATACCTCTCTTACTAATTAAATGTCCCAAGAATTTCCCTGACTGGACCCCAAACTGACACTTTTCAGGGTTGAGCCTCATCTTTTAGGAATGGTGTTGTGGCATATTTCCCAGATTTAACAAGAATACGCCAGCATTGCATAGGTGAAGACAGACAACAGTCGAGAAGGTACCATGAGTCCTCGACCTACCAAAAGTTGTTGTTGTGCCTGGTCAAGAAAGAACTGTTAGAGATCCGCGAAGTTCGCCCACTCCCCCCCGAAATAGGAGACTGTTTCTTTCTTTATGTAAACTGCATGTATCGACTATAAATACAGGCAAAGAATAGATTATTTAGATCCGCAACTCTACTATCCTTACTTTCTAACCCTACTACCACTCAAAGCTTGAAATAACTAGCAGCATACTAGATTTTATATCAAAATCCTCCTTGAGGCCATGCTCTTTTTTAGCTTTTATTGAGTTTTCCACGAAAAATCTTATTTATTTAGCCTATTATTGTATTTCCCTTACGAATAGTATTGGCGAAGATTCTCCTTCTGGAAAATATGTCACTACATTTGGCGCCGTCTGTGGGAAATACCATACTTTTCTTTACCACCACTTATCTAAAAGCCTTCCGATGACAAATATGAACCTCATAAGCCAATCCAGCATGGTGAGAAACTAAGAAATTAATCTGATACCATGAATGGTCGACTTGCACGGTACAGTAATGGAGCTTCAGAAACAAATGGCTTCTTCAAGCGGAGAGCGACAAATGAAGGAAAGCCCTGGACCAACAGAGTCAGACACATCAGAAAGAGATGGAGAGACTAAGGAGGACCCAAGATCGACTAACTGGCTGCCATATGTCACCTCCACAGTCCCGAAGTGGACATCGCTCAAGTGCATCCCAAAGAGATGATCAACCAAAAGAAGACAGACTACAGACTTCTCGATCTCAATCTGGAAATCCAGACAGGGTTACTCAATACTTTGGACTTATATCTTCAACATAGATAACTCAAGGAAGTCGACGCACGTTTCATCAGACTCCTCCACTAGCAGAAAGAAGACCAATTAGGGACTTATTGGGACCAGAAGGATAAGGAGACTATGATCCGCAAGGTACAACCCTACCATTTCCTCATCCACAATTCCTCACTTTAGATGACCAAAACAATATATTTTAGGCCATAAAATCTGACATCCCAAGCAGGAGATCAACACTTGACAGGATCGAAACAAATCACATCTCTCCACACCTCAAAGTAATGCGCATCCTAGACAATTTCCATATGCCAAAATTCATTTAATGTGCGGGACTCACTGATCCACTTACCCATGTACAATATTTTAAAGCCGCAGTAGGATTATACTTTAAACTCGACCACATGCTGTGCAGGCTATTTAACATGAGCCTAAAAGAAGAACCTCTCCGATGGTTCCATACAATCCAAAAGGCCTCCAACGCCACGTTCAACCAGTTGCAGCGCCTTTTTAAATCAAATTATGCTCATGCTAAAGAGTGGGAGATCACTGCAGATTCTTTGTTCTTCTTCGAATAGGGCGTAAAAGAAAACTAAGTGAGCTTTTACAAGCGTTTCATACAAAAAACTCGAAAAATTGGGAACTCAGATCCTAAAATCATCGTTCCAGCATTCACCTCAGCCCTACACATCGATTCTAAGGTTCGAGAAGAGCTTACTATGCATAATCCAAGAACAGTCACAAAATTGATTAATGTAGTTAATAACTACATCGAACTAGAACGATCCAAGAAAGATAAGATAAAGAGCTCCTCTGCCATCCATTCTTGGGAAACAACTTCAAATCTACCTCAATGATCGAACACAACTGAAACACCAAAGCAACGAGGTAAAACAACTGACAATAATAGAAGAAGGGATGGAAGACCTGACAGACCAGCCCCAGTTTTTGGCCCCAATGACAGTGACTCTCTCCGCTATCTTGCCAGCAATAAAAGATATGAGTATTATCGCACACTCCAAACAATTCCAGATGTCCCCACCAAACCTTTATGTTAGTATTACAATATGCATTAGAGCTGGCAAAGTGACCCGCAGCCCGCCAACCCGACCCGGTTTTAAGGGGGTTTGGGTTTAGCCTTAATGGGTCACGGATAATTTGACCCGAACCCGCCTAACCCATTTAATAAATAGGTCGGGTTAGGGTTTACTCTAATCAGTTCGGGTTGACCCGTGACCCGTTTAAATTGGATTTGGGCTACTTGTAAATATATGGTTTTTATGCTTAGTTTATGGTACCCATTGAAGTTTGAAACCTAAGTTACATAACCTAGCCTCACTCCTCACTCCTCACTCTTTAGTCATCTCCTCAACCGAAAGTGTTTCCTCTATTCTCTGAGTCTAAAACTATCGAAAGATTTTGGTCACTACACTACTCAGCCGCATCACAACTGTGCTTTCTCTTCTCTCTAACTCACTAGAAGGATTCTGGTTTTTCAGTTTATCAGATTTTGTTTCTCAGCTTCTTTCTTCCAAGGATTCAGTTTATCAGATTTGGTTTCAGTTTATCAGATTTGGTTTCTCTAACTCTGAACTCTGAACTACTGTGTGCCTGTTTTAGTGTTGCTAAATCTGAGTTTTAGTGCAATTAAATGCTGTTTTAGTGTTGCTGAATGCTATTTTGGTGTTGCTGAATACTGTTTTGGTTTTGCTGAATGCTATTTTGGTGTTGTTGAATGCTTTTTTCGTGTTGCTGAATGTTATTTTGAGATGTTAAGCTGTTTTGAATGATATTTTAAAGTCTGAATTGCTTTTTAAGATGTTGTTAAGAGTTTGTTATAACTATTTTGAATATTTTTTTGCTATTTTGAATGTTGTATTTTTTAAACAGGTTCACCCAAATCTGAACCAAACCCGACCCATTTAGTTAAACAGGTTGGGTTGGGTTGACCTGTTTAAATTAGGGTCAGTTTTGGGTTTCTATACCTGGCCCATTTAGTTAAACAGGTCAGGTTTGGGTTCGCATAACCGACCCACGAACCCGTTATGACCCGACCCGCTTGCCACCTCAAATGTGCATAGCCCTGAAACTGACAACTGCTACTCTCTCATCCGAATCTTTTATCGTATCCTCTTAGCAGGAAGGCTTCATAATTATGTCGTCGACATCCAAAAGTTTCTCGATGATGAAGCAAAAAACAAAGACGCAGAGCAAAATTAGGTCCCAGGGCAGGCTCGCCACCTGTATATAATTGAGATTAAGAAAGGAAAGAAAAGAAAATAAGATGACCGGATTACATCATATTATAAAATGACCTCCTCAGATAAATCTGAAAATCTTCTCCCCAGCTCGAGCAAATCAAAGCGTCCATACCATATCACCTTCGCGGACTGTGACACCAGCCACGTGAAATACCCTCATGATGACCCTCTCATTATTATGCTCAAAGTTGGACAGGATTACCTACATACGCTTATCGTCGATACAGGAAGCACAACGAATGCATAGCTTAGAAGGGCAATTAAAGTCCTCGGCCTCACAGACTCTGTGAAGGCGTTGACAATAACAATTACCAGCTTCAACGGTTTGAAAAAATCAGCCACAGGAGAAATTACTCTGCCAGTTCAGGCAGGATGAGAAACAACATTTGTAAAATTCCTTGTCATCGATGCTGAGTCTAAATATTTAGGAATCATGGGACATAGTTGGTTACATTCGATCAAAGCAGTACCTTCTACTTATCATCTGGCATTAAGATTTCTAACAGATCACGGAATCTACGACATCAAAGGTAGCCAAGCAGTTACACGTATGTGTAAAAATACCACAACCAACTCTCATATAGAAAAACTTCTTAAAGCATAGAAACTACAACATAAAACACTCACAACATTCGAGAAACATGACACCAAAAAAGTCAAATCCATTGAACTTGATGGTCCAGGGTGCCACACCTTCATCGGCTCCAAGCTATCAACCGACGAAAAAAGAGCCATAATCTAGCTACTTAAGAAAAACGTCGACATCTTTACGTAGACTTTCCAAGAAATGCCTGACATTACTCCATCAATCGCACACCACCGACTGAACCTCCTTTCAGACAGTAAAACTGTCATACAAAAATGATGAAACCTAACTCCCCACCTCCGCGATACACTGAACGAAGAGATTGATAAACTCCTTAGGGTAGGATTTATTCGAGAAGCCATGTATCCAAAGTGGGTTTCTAACATCGTAGCAATCCCAAAGAAAAATGGAAAAATTAGGGTTTGTGTTTACTCCAATGAACCCAACAAATTTACACCCAAGGATAGTTTCCCGCTACCACTAATTCTGTAACTCCTCAACTCTGTCACAGGGCACTAACATCTTTCCATGATAGATGCAGCCTCCGGCCACAATCGAGTTCCACTCGCCGAAGACGATCAAGAAAAGACAACCTTCATTACTGAAAGAGCTCTCTACTGTTACACAGTGATGCCTTTTGGGTTGAAGAATGCGGGAGCTACTTATAAAAGGTTTGTCACAAAAATGTTCAAAGATCATCTAGGCATAATCATGGAAGTCTATATCGACGATATAATATGCAAAAGCTTGAAACGCGAAGATCATTCCAGCAACCTCCAAACCATCTTTGATATCCTACGCAAATACCAGATGAAACTCAACCCAGAGAAATGCTAATTCGGAGTCGCATCGGGCAAATTTATGGGGCACCTAGTCAGCAAAAGAGGAATTGAAATTGATCCTGTGCAGATCAAAGTGCTTATCACAATACCATCTCTACGAATAAAAAAAGATGTCTAAAAATTTAAAGGAAAGATCGTCGCTCTTCACAGATTCATCCCCAAGTAATCTGATTGATTCAAACTTCTTTACCTCCTTCTTCGTGGCAATCCCACTACATTTTCAAAAAAATAACACAAGGAGATCATTTGGACACTTAACTGTGAGTTAGCCTTCCAAGACCTTAAACGATACTCTTGGTGTCCTCCTATCAAGAGTACTCCAGTTGATGGCGAAACGCTAACCATGTACTTATCCCCAACTGAAGACTTTATTAGTTCCATCCTTATTCGAGAAGACAAAGGAAATGAAAAGCAAATCAACTTTATCAGCAAGACCCTCATGCCTGCTAAAAAAAGATACACAACAATAGGAAAACAACTCCTCACCCTGGTCTACAACTCTCAAAAACTTCATCCATACTTTCAAGCTCATCCCATTAAAATCATCACCAAGTATCCCTTTCAACTGGTACTCTCCAAGAAAGAAGAATCTCAAAGAATACAACAATTGTCTATTTTCCTTGGTGAATACGATATCTCTTTTGAATCCCAGATGTTCTTTAAGTGAGAAGCAATTGTTGATTTTTTGGCCGACTTACCAGTCGAGGACCCCGATTGGGAAGAACTCGAAAAAATCTTCACAGATGACTTGATTGCCGAACCAGACGCATGATACAAAAGCTCAGGTGGCAACTTTTTTCAGGTGAATCAGCCAGACCATGAGGATCAGGAATTGGCGTTGTCCTCGTTACACCTTTTAATCATCGCATCGAGAAAGCTATCAAGCTAAACTTCTATGCCACCAATAATGAGACCAAATATGAAGGGATCCTCCATGATCTAGATCTCGCACTCACACTCGGAGCGGAAGAGATAGCCGTCTACGTGAATTCTTTACTCGTGGCCAGTCATTATAAAAAGATATTCTGCCCAACAGGGAAAATGGCTGATTATGAATCCCCTGTCCAAGAAAAAATAAACAAATTCAAACAAGCATCAATCTCTTAATTACCTCGACGAGAAAATCGGCATGCCAACGCATTAGCTTATATCACTGCTATACTAGGAGACATTAAAAAAAGATCTTTAGAAATCAAAATCATCGAGCATTCCAGTCTCGATATACGGTGAACTCTGTAGATCACCGTTACTGAAGATGAAGACCCTGAAGACTGGAGAAGACCATTTTATGCATACCTCAACTCCAACATCCTCCCCAGCAACATAGAAGAAGCTCGTTCACTTTTGGCCAAGTCCCCCAGATTCACAGTTCAAGGAAAAATCTTATATCGCACCACTGGAGGAAGACCACTTATTGAATGCATCTCTAATAAACAAGCTCAAATCAAAATCAGAGAACTCCACAAAGGTATATGTAGAGCACATGTTTCGGGAAGATCATTAGCCCAACAAGTGTTCACACAAGGGATCTACTGGCCGAAGATGAGATAGGATTACAAAGAATTTGTGCGTAAATGCTACAAATGTCAAATCCACGCTCAAGACATCAAAAGTCAAGCCCAAGACTTGCATATTAGCAATGTCCTCTGGCCATTCAAACGATGGGGAATCGACATCATTGGACCCTTCCATCCAGCATCAGGAAACTGAAGATTTGTTCTTGTTGCCACTGACTACTTCACAAAATAGGTTGAAATGGTTCCTCTATGTCATACCGATGAAAATGAAGTCATCAAGTTCCTTTGGGAATACATCATAACGAGGTTTGGCTACCCACAAATGATACGTTCTAACAACGGCAAGCAATTTATCAGCACAAAAGTCATCGCCTTCCTCCACAAATAGAAAATACAGTTATCGACATTCACACCATACTACCCTCAAGGATATGGACAAGCTGAAGCTATTAAAAAAAGCATCAAATTAGGTCTGTGCAAATGTCTCGACGAAAAGAAAGGCAGGTGGGTCGGCGAACTACTAAGCGTTCTCTGGGCCTACCGATCTACTCCTCGGGTTTCAACAGGCTGCACTCCATTCATGATGGCCATCGGTACTGAAGTAGTAATACCTTCAGACCTCAACTTACCAAGTAACCGAAGGAAAGTCACAGATAAAGACAATAAACTTGGTCTCCTCTACAACCTCAACTAGATCGAAGAAACCCGAGACAAAGCCATTACAAACTTGGGATGATACCATGACACATTAAAAAAAATTACAGTAAAAAAGTTTAAAAATGGAAATTTGGTATTGGAGACCTTGTCCTTCGACAGATTCAAGATAATATTAGGCCTTAGAATTTAAGAAAATTATCAAAAAACTGGGAGAGACCATACATTATCGGTGACAAAACAGATAGTTGAACTTATTGGCTGATGACTGAAGATGAAATCCAGCTCGAATATCCGTGAAATACTGCCCAACTGAAATTGCTTTACAGATAAACACTGTTACTGTTTTCATCGATTAAAATAAACAATCTTTACTATCACTTTACTATTTACCATTTTGACTTGATCTTGATCCATGCTTAACAAGTATGCATCAGACAGTCAATCATCTTTACAGTTTTGACTTGATCTCGATCCATGCTTAACAAGTATGTATTAGACAATCAATCATCTTTACTATTTTGACTTGATCTCGATCCATACTTAACAAATATGCATCAGACAGTCAATCATCTTTATAGTTTTGACTTGATCTCGATCCATGCTTAACAAGTATGTATCAGACAATCAATCATCTTTACTATTTTGACTTGATCTCGATCCATGCTTAACAAATATGCATCCGATAGTCCATCATCTTTATTATTTTAACGTGATCACGATCCATAGTTAACAAGTATGCATCAGACAGTCAATCATATTTACTATTTTGACTTGATCTCGATCCATAATTAACAAGTACGCATAAAATAATCAATCATTACTATCTTGACTTGATCTCTATCCATACTTGATAAGTATGGATCAGACAGTCAACCATCTGTACAATCTTTGATTGATCTCGATCCATACTTTATAAGTATGCATCTAGACTGTCATTTAATTCTACACGAGCATTATCTATCTACAGGATATCCTACTTCGCATTCTTTACTTATCGAACAAATATCACTTGTTTCAATTCTAATCGAATCTAAATCCAGATACCCCACTGAGGATACAAATCTGGTAATCTTTCACATTACTTGCCATTTCATGGCCATTGTTATCACGCCAACAAGCGTTCCTTACTAATCTGCTACGATTTACAATCACATTCGACAACTATCATTTTGTCGAATCTGCCACTTAGCACAATTTACTAAATATGTACATCAAGGTTTTAAACAAACTTTTTTTTTCAAAAAATAATAATAATCATCATTCATAATATTGCATGATTAAAAATTATATCGGTCCCGTCGACCATTTTACATCAATTCTAAAAAATAAGTACTGATCCATAAATTCTTCTACACTATAGGATGAGAGATTACTTCGTCCACCTTCACCAAGCCTTCTGGAGCAAACACCTCTGTTAACTCCCCATCACGCAACCCATCTGTTTCCATCATCACCACATCATCGACGACTTCGGTCCTACTAGGAAGTTTAGGATTCTCCGGAACACCATCCTCTGCATCTGAATCTTCGAATAAAATACCACCAAACTTGGCCAATCCCTTATAAAATGTCTTCCTCACCTCCAACTTCTCATACTACCCAGAATAGTGGGCCCTCACCTTCTTACAGGGATCTAATTTCTCCGCCTTCAACTGATCCCTCAGCTCATCCAAAATTTTACCATGTTCCAACTCCATCGCCTTCCGCGCATCAGCAATCTACTCCCTAACATCCTTCTTGAAGTTTGTTCTCAACATCGCCAGAGCATCCTCTTTTTCCTTTTCCCACTATATTTTTGCTTCGCGAAGGGTAGCTTAACTCGCCTTTCGCGCTTCTAGCTTGTACGTATGCAAGGTCGCATTCAACTATTTCTTATCCTCGGCCAAAGCTTCTTTTTCCCTCGTCAAATCTTTCTCAATGTTTTTGTAAGCCAATACCTAATTTGCAAGGTCGCTACTCTCAACAATGTGATCCTTAGCCTCTGTCAGCAGCTTCTTGATCTGCATTAAATTTATAAATTGAGTATTCGAATGGCATACCAGTTTCTTTAATCAAAGCAGAGCAAAAAAAAAATTACCTTCTCCATGTTGCGATGACCCTCACTAAGAAAAGTCATCAAACTCACTGTCCCAACTAGACAATCATCAACTTTGTCCTTCAACGCATTTGTCTCTAACGTATAAGAGTCCATCATCCTCTGAACTTCAGCCTCAGACTCTGCAACAAATTTATTCTTCAATGACTCTGCATTCCCTTTCTTCTTCGGGAGTACACTTGTCGTACCCCGTGACGGACACCCATCTAGCACATCTACTGAATTCATGATTTTTACCTCTTCTTTAGCTGTCGATCGTCGAGTATTCCACTTATGAGGAAGCAAAGGAGCCACAACTTGGCTCGCTACTCTTTTCTTCTTATTTTTTCCCAAAGTTTTTCCAAATATTGCGTCTATCACCGTGTCAGTCGTGTACCGGACCAAAGAGGGATTTTCCAATGGCAGACTAGCCTCTGTAGCCCTCTTGTTCTTTGCCGACATCTTACCGTCGATGACAGGGACTTCGACACCTTTTGCCCTCGACCTCTTTAGCCTGGCCTCTTGAAAAAGGATGCTCACACAATCTTGGTCGATGACCAGATTGTCGATCCTGCGAAAGAACCCCTTCCTTATTTTGTACAGTTCTTCTTTCATTTCAGACTTCTTATTGACCTCCTTCAAAGCAGCACATAAACACAATACAATTACAAACAATTTACATAACATTCAACACTTAGAACATCGACAATTAAGTTACCTAACCACAAACCTAAGTAAAAAGTCTTTCTCTTTAAGGGATCCCCAGGGTCCTTCTTGTGGAACACGTAGTTCCCAAAGATGAGTAAATGTCTATCGCTGTATCACGCGCCTGTTGACACCATGTCATAAAACAACGGTATTTTAAGAGACCTCTCCAAGTAGCGATAACCTAGTTTCTTCGGGTTCATCTTGAGTATGTAGTATACACATAAATCATCAACTGTGATCAACTCCTCCCCCCTTTCCTTCAGTCGGCCGTTTATTGCCCCACATACCCTAAACAGATCAAATACATTTGGATTGAACTGACCAAGTGCCACATCAAAAAAATTCATCAACTTTTTCTGGTCAGCTTGAAGGGGAAGCTTCAACCCTTTCTTAATTTATTTTTGATGAACCAGAATCTCATCCAAGGGTATTTTCTGGTCAATCATATCATGCTGGTACTCCTCTAACCAAATATCTCATGGAATACCATACTTCTTCTTGAACCTCAAAATATCTTTCGTCTCTGGACCCTCTCCGTAACAGGCCTCATCACCATCCTCTATATCTTCCTCACCACCCCTGCTGCCTTCTCGATCACTCACCTGTGGCTCGTGATCCATGTCTATTTCGGTTGCCTCCTCGTTAGACACTTCGACAATCCTAGGTGTCACCCTATACTGGTCAAGTCAACACTATCTATGTCTATACTACTTAACCCCACCCTATATCTACCTCCCAATAATTTTGCACAGGTACTTACATCAGGGGTTCTACATCTTAAAGGTTCTCGCATATATCTTTATCATCAATTTGAGTTGGTTCAGCCATTTTTACGAACCTGAAAATCAAATTTCATTTTTTATAACAATTAGTATTTATCATATATGTTACATATATATATATATATATATTCATAGGTTCATATGCTCATATTTATATAGTTGTCGAGATTACTCTCCAACACATCATTCTCATATTACTAGCATTACAATCTACTACCGTTACTTACAGCTACGTCTTACTACATTCAGTTCTTGATGCACTTTTATTTATTTATTTTCTAAGTAATAAACATCGATAACTTTATTAATTTAATTTTTGGTCAAATGTTAGGAATCTCGATAGTTCTCGAAGATGCATCACCTATTTCCCGCTAAAACCACTCTCATTCAAAATACGGATATCACATTGTCTGACACAAATTCCGGTCATATCCAATCTACTTCAAAAATAAAATCCCCCACGATCTCGCTGAAAACCTAACAGATCCCCTGCAGTTGCACCGTCCTCACTGCGCCACCAACTATACTCTCTCCACCCTTCACCACCAATTACGTTAATCTCTCGCATCCTATTCCTTTTATTTACCATTGCGACTCCTTTGCTATCACAAAATCAGCCTACAATGATCACTATCACGATTTTCTAATCCAACCTTAACACAGCTAAATCTTCCCTACCTCCCAATCTACCTATACTCATTCTAATTCATTCTGCAAATACTTTAACCATACCTATCTCAACAGATTTATGTAAACAATCAATCGCAAAATACAAAAAATATTACAATTATTGATCTTGTATGCACGCTGCTTCTGTATCCCTCTTTTTAGCCTACTTTGTTATCTCAATAAATACGACAATCTCCTCCTTCCCAATTGCAGGCAATGATCCAAGTGACAAGCACAGAGAATTAGCACTGGATAAAAAATTAGATTTGTAAAATATGAACAGTCGCCCACCCCCGAACTATTTATAGACCCCACGTGACTGCTCATCGCACCGCTTCGCGACCGTTCGAGTAATCGATCATAACGCCTCACACGTCTCTTCTCGAAGTCTTTGACTCCTCACCTTCTCCACAAAAATAAACCCCTATACTGTAACTCCAACCCTTCCATATCTTGAAGAACTTCCTCCGAGACATTCGTACTCAACAATGCACACCCTATTTTGTCACAAAGACATTATACATCATCTTCCTTATACTTCAAATTTTCACCTACAGGGCCACACCTCGCCATATTGAATCCTCTCATTACCTCCACACATTTTAACTTTATTTACAAATCCCTATATCTAAGGCACACATTAGACAAAAATTCAAATTCAAATTCAAATTCAAATTTCATTCGACATTACAAAAACCAAATGCTAGTGCATTCTTACATTCTAAGATTTTCCAAGTACAAAATATATTCGACAACAATTAATCTTTTACCACATCGACATTCACATTTTGACAATACGATTACTATCATTCCATATTTAAACATCATTCGATCATTTTTTTCAATGCTTCTGCAACATAGAATTCATAAACTCCTAACTACAATGTCATCTTCTTTCTTAACCAGCATCTTCGCACGAGCACATGTAACTCACACGTTCAGGAGGGATCTAATATTACAATTGGTACCAAAACTAAAAATTCTCCTCATCATCCTTTGTTCTGCCTTGCTCATACCATCATAGTTAGGTTCCACGGGATCTTCCAAGTGAATATTTGCATTCTGAAAGCTGATGAACCGACTGTATATCTCCCAATACTTCGCTTGAACATGACTGTACACCTCATTACATTCCTGAGATCTCATCTTCACCATCTATTACTAAATAACTCTCACCTTAGAAGAACAAGAGATATTTATAGTCCTCCCAAGTCAAAGTCAACCAAGCAAATATTTATTTCACCTTGGAACTATACTTTTTCAACAGTCAATTCAATCAATCTCAAAATACGCTTCTGGACCCACTCAGTCACCTATACTTCAAGTTGTTTAGGCCATCCAGCAATCACTTTTCTCACATTAATTTTGACAAAAAAAAAACATATATAGTCGACAAAAATAAATATAGAAGAGGAAGTCAAAGAGAATAACTTTATTCATTAACAAATTGTTACATATTACATTCGACCTCCATCCTTCAATTACATTACATCAACCTACACTGTTCTCTTTACATTCGACCTCAAGGACTAAGTGCTATGTGCTTCTTTTTACCAGAATCAGACATTTTTGCTTCTTTTTGCCAGGATCTGACATTATTGTATCTTATCACCAAAATCTGGCATAAGATCTGGCAGTAGGGCCAGCAATATCCTAAGATACTTGGGTCAGGGAAATTCTAAATAGAGCTGCCTCCAGAGATGAACGGTAGTAGAAAATTGTAAGAAGTCTCTTTCGTTTGACAAGATCCCTGGATGGCCAACTAGCCATCACAACCTTGTCTTCACTACGAACAATGTCCCCTTCTCCCCCAATTTGATACACTTCGTCGCCTTCAGCACTACGCAATGAATCCCAAAAATCCCACAAATGCAAACATTCTCTGACTCTACCTCCAACCACCCTCCACACCATAAAAACATCAATTGCAAGATAACACAAAACTGATCGGGATAGAGCTTTACCTCAGACTGATTACCGTCTTTATCCTTAGACAACTCCCTACGTCATACTTGGGGAGACATCATTTCAATCCACCACCGTATAACCTTTCTTCAAACCACCTATTTATACCTCCCTTGAATCTGCCAGGTTCAATGTCTGCATTAATTACTCCTAGAGAAAGACATTACCAGATTTACTTAACCTTGGAAATGACACAGGAAGACTTTCAAATACACTGACAACCTTTTTGAATTCTAACTTCTTATCGGCAAAACCACAAGTACTTTTATCATGAATGGGGCGATTGTAGTAGCATATTTCCCAGATTCGATAAGAATACACCCACATTACATAATAGAAGACAAACAGCAGTCGAGAAGGCACCACGAGTCCTCGACCTACCAAAAGTAGCCGTTGTGCCTGGTCAAGAAAGAGCTGTTAGAGATCTGCGAAGTTCGCCCACTCCCCCCCAAATAGGAGACTATTTCTTTCTTTTTGTAAACTACATGTATCCACTATAAATACAGGCAGAGAATAGATTATTCAGATCCGCAACTCTACTATCCTTACTTCCTAACCCCACTATCACTTAAAACTTGTAATAACTAGCAAGATACTAGATTTTACATCAAAATCCTCCTTGAGGTCGTGGCTTTTCTTAGCTTTTACTGAGTTTTCCATGAAAAATCTTGTTTATTTAACCTATTATTGTAATTCCCTTACAAATAGTATTGGCGAAGATTTTACTTTCTGAAAACACGCCACTACAAGCGAAGAATTTTGAAAGTAGCGCGCAAGTCTGTAATATGGTATCCTTTTTAAGGCTTTTACACAACATATCATCAATATAAACTTCCATCATTTTTCCGAGGTGATCTTTGAATATTTGTATCATCAACCGTTGATAAGTGGTTTCGGCATTCTTGAGACCGAATGGCATGACCATATAACAATATAAGCCATGTTATGTAATGAAAGCTGTTTTCTCTTGGTCATCAGGTAGCATATGTATCTGATTGTATCCTGATACGATATCCATCATGGACAGAAGTTTGTGTCCTGCAGTAGAATCGAGCAGATGGTTTATGATATGAAGTGGAAAACTATCATTTGGAGTATGTTTGTTGAGTTCCGTGAAATCCATGCATACTCTGATCTTACCATTCTTCTTTGGGACTGTCACAATGTTTGAGATCCATTATGAGTAATTAGCTTTTTTAATAAAGCCAACTTCGGTGAGTTTGTTGGTCTCTTTATTTACTTCTTCTCGGAGTCTCGGCGCCAAGGTCCTCTGCTTTTGTTTGACAGCTTCGACTTTATCCTTTAAATTGAGCTTGTGGCAAGCTAGATTGGGATCAATACTTGGCATTTCGTGAAATGTCCAAATGAATACATCACTGTTGTCTTTAAGGAACTGAATAAGGGCATCTCGTTCTGCTATTGGTAAAAGAGTGCCAATGTATGTTCCTCACTTTTTGCCACTAATTTTGACGTACTCTACTATTTCTATGCTTGGCAGATGGTTTTCTGTTGAGTTTACTATATAGTTTTCTGTAACTTTTCCTGTTGTTTTCTGTAATTGCTATGCGAGCTGTGGCTCTGAGGATTCTGGAACGATGACGACAAAATTTTCACATGCTCGAGCGAGTTTTTAACTTCCTTTGATATCATATATGCCGCCATTCTACTCAAATCGTAGTGCCAAATAATAGATGGACAGAATAACTTGCATATTGTGTAACCAGCAGCGTCCCATTATCCCCAAATAATGAGATTTTGTATTGATAGCATAAAAAAGAATGTCGAGTAGCACAGGTCCTATCATGATAGGAAGTATAATCTTTCCTGCAAGTTCTTCTTTAGATTTGTTGAATCTACATATATCAATGTCACTAGGCTGTACTTTGTCGGCCAGTCTCATCTGATCAATCGTGCTTTAAAAAAGTAATTCAATAGTACTCTCAGTATCTATCATCATTGTGTGAAGCACCATATTTTGTATTTTCAACATGATCACCAAAGCATCATGGTGATGATAGTTAATATGGCGAACATCACAGTCGTCGAAAGAAATTCCTGTTTGTTGAGAGCTGGAAACATGAAGTAATGAGCTTCTTTGTCTTTCATGGATAGGTCATGACATTTGTTGACCCATCGTCTCTTAGTTCTATTCAATTGGTTGGCGATCTGAGTCTCAACGAAGTGGCAGAGAGACATATGGTATAAGTGTTTTTATCCTGCTGGCTCTTCGGTTTATACGGCATTTATAGAATATTTGTAACTCCTGTTCTTGTAGCTTTCAGCGTCTACAATGTACTAATGCATTCTTCCATCATTGAAGATATACTCTAACAACTGCTGTAAGGTAAAGCAATATTCTGTTTCATGATGTCTGACCTTGTGGTGAATGCAATATGGTTTGTTCTTAATGGGTTAGAGATATTGTGCATTACGAAAGAACCGATCCTTTTGAAGTATAGGATAAATGTTGACTATGGTCACATTCATCTTGGGAAGGTAGGGCTTGGGCAAGTTATTCCCCTTTCGAGGTCGTTCGTCATTAGATTTTGTTCGTTTCCTATCTCCTCCCTGGTCGACAGTGCGATTAAAGTCTTGGCTGGCTGGCTGATCTCGAGCTGTTAATGATGACTTCTAGGGTTTCTGTCTGTCATACACCATTCTTTCCAGGTCGATATAGCCGTTGACCTTTTCGATCACGTCTTCCAGAGTTGTTAGTTTGTCGAGGATGAGGTATTCCTTTGCCCTTCCATCAACAAATAACGTATTGGTAAAAGTTGAAATGGTAATCTTCTGGTCGAGCCGATCTACTTTTCAAGCTAACTCCAAGAACTTCATAGTGAACATCTTGAGCTTCTCACCTGGCATCTGCTTAAGGCTAAAAAGGGAGTATGGATTTTCTTTTTTGTCTCTGTTGTGCGAGTAATTCTTGACGAAGGGTTCTCGCAGCTATTTAAAAGTTGTGATGGACCTTTTAGGTAGTGTGTAGAACCATCACAGAGGTTCTTCAGACAAGCTGGTAGGGAAGAGCCAGCAGAAAATGTGGTTGGACGTAGAATATAGGCCTAAGGCATCCTGGAATTCTTGGACGTACTCCACTGGATTTGTTCCTTTGTATTTGTGGATCTTCGGAGTATGGAATCCGGTGGGGACTTCGCCATCCAATAGCTCCTGTGCGATCAGGTTTTTCTGTAATCTGTTATAGATTCCTTTAGTCGAGGTCTAAGCTTCGATCATTTCTTTGATTCGTCTCTCGACATGTACCTGAGTCATGTATTGTCGAGCTACCGTGGTCGGGCGGGTGACATGTCCTTCTCCAGGATTATGGTCACCACTCCCTTCACTTATACGGTCTTTTGCTATGACTCAAACTCTTCGAGGTAGATTTTCAATCTGTCTGACTCCCGCTAGGCTGCCATCTACTTCTTGGTGGGCCTCCTGAATCAAGATGGGTTCCATTTCCTATTGATGATGGTTAGATCGAAGTGTACCTCCTACGTGATTGCCTTTCGGAGGAGGTCATATTCTGTTATGAACGGAAATCTGTGAGCCTTCAGGTTGTACGACTTTATTCTTCTGGGTGGGACTTGCTGACTCTGTAGAACCTTCAGTGCATCCTATACGCTCACCAGCTGTTGCTCCAAAGCATCATGACTTTCTATTTTAAAATTTAAGGTGGCACATAGATTTTCTAGTGCAGTATTTTCTTCTGCTTGAACTATTGGCGTGCTCTGACCTGGAGGTGACATTCTTAAAGGAGATGATCAGCATTTTCTGAGATAATGGGATTGAGAACTTTGGTTCCCACAGAAGGCGCCAAATATAATGGTATAATTCTGGGATTCGGACTTAGCCTTTACACCAAATGTGTCTAGAACGCTCAAGAACAGTAAAAAATAATTAGCAAGATAATTTAGCGTAGAAAATCTTTGAATAGGTTAAAAACCATTACCTCTCTTGAGAATTTTGAGAAAGAGAAGATGATCTTATTGAAGTTACTAACTTATTATAATGAGTACTCTGAGTATATGGAGTTTCGGAGTAGGGATTCTTCTATATAAAATTACCTGTCCTTAATATGCAGTTCTCTGGTCCTATTTATAGGTCTCATCATATGACCGTTTGACGACCATTAATATTCTTAATGGTGAATGTTACAAAGTGTATGTAAGATATTCTTTGGCCAGATAGTAAAACGTTCTGACCTCTGTTACTGTACAACGACTCTATTAATGACTGTACACTTGCATAAATCGAACTGCTGATGTGGAGGTCGAAAGCGATGACTCAAATTGAGGAATATTGGCTATGATTTTAGTAGTGTCTCCTGTATGCTGAAAATTTTGAGGATGAGGCTTTGAGTCTGAGATACGACATAAGTTTATTATAAGATGGCTCTCAAGCAATAGCACAAGTAGCATCAGGGATGAGTGGTGTTGGTTGAGAAACTCGTGTTGTATGTGTTTCCTGACGTTGTTGTCTTATTTCTGATTGTACCACGTATTCTGTTGATGAGGTCAAAAGTTCGTATGTAGTTTGAAGATGAAGAATAAGTTTGAGATGCGGAATAAGCCACTACAAGTAGTGCAATCTGTCTTTTGTTTATTTCTCACCATATCGGAATCAAAGATTTATTAAATGGAAATTACTCCCAAATCTTATTCATGATCATAATTTACCATGATTTTCCATCGGTGATTTAAACCATATTGCTTTCACTCGAGAAAACACAAGGTGGCATACTATGGCCTGTTAAACACTAGATCTTTCCTGAACTTTTGGGATGAATGTAGGTTTTATGATTTGGGTTTCACTGGGAACACTTTCACATGGACCAATATGAGAAAGGGGATGGACCGGGTTAGAGAGAGAAAAAGAAAGTGGACCGGGGATTGTGTAACGGACCAGGTCGTGTTCTTTTTCCCAATGCAAAAAAATTCGTATTTGCAAATTTTATGATATGATCACAAACCTCTTTTACTTGAACCGAGACTAGCTTATGAACCAAGAGTACCATGCCCTTTTCGATTCAAAGCTATGTGGTTGTCTAAACCATCATGTAAGGTGTTGATTAAAAATATTTGGACCACAAATCTTGGAAGGGGGTCTCCATCATATATTATTTCACTCTCACAATTTTTGCCATGAGGGATTGATCAAGTGGAATTTTCAGGTTTTTACGAAACTTCAATACCGGATTCAGGATGTCAGGGTGGATCTTGAAAAGGTCCAAAGCGATATTCAGTATGGTTCAAATCAATCTCTTTACTTGGAGGCTCAACTTATCCAAAAACTCTAGGATTTATTATAGTGTGAAGAAATTATGTGGAAACAAAAATCATGTGACAAATGGATTTGCGTTAGTTAACGAGGTAGGGGACAAGGTGAGTGAAAGACAAGTTATTAGTAAAATACTTTTAGGCTTATTTGGTGATTTTCTTAGCACTGAGGTCCCATCCAACACTGAAGATGTGCTACGATTTGTTCAGCTGATCATTTCTGAAGAAGAAAATTTGGTTTTTTTCGATGATTCCATCTAATGAAGAGATTGAACAAACTATAAGGCAAATTCACCCGCCCAAAGCTCTGGGATCCGACAATTTTTTTGGTATCTACTTTCACAAGTTTTGGGGTTTTGTGAAAAATTAGGTATATGACTTGGTGATCTCCTTTTTTAACCTTGGTTGCTTTGCCCACAAATTAAATCATTCTCACAACGTTCTCATTCTCAAAATTCAAAGCCCCACAAAACCGAAACATTTTAGACCCATAAGCCTTTTCAATACCATTTACAAGCTTATTTTTATGACCCCTTCTAACCGTTTGAAACCTCTTATTTCAAAATTTATTTTCCCATTGTAGGTTGGCCTACGAAAACAACCCTTGGCCCGGCCCAACCCGACCCTTGTAAATTAGGGCTTGAGCCCTTTAAGTCCCTACTTTGAATATCTAAGGGTTGGGCTGACTCGTCCCTTGCAACTGGTAGGGTCAGGGTAATGTTTGTAGCCCTTAGCCCAACCTTTAGCCCAGACTTTCACACTTAATCTAACCCTCATTAAACCCGCCCACACTAAGCCCTGCAACACTATAGATAAGTAAGGTTATATAACCCTCTTACGTTTTTCATTATATATAATAAAATGATTAGTGTTTTTATCAAAAGATATGAATATTATTCTATAATATTAATATGATGATGCCTATTTTTTGTATTTAATTTAATTTTTATTATAATCATTAAAGTCGGCCCGACCTGACTCGACCATAAGCCCAGCCCTGAGCCCTTATACTAGGGCCAATGGGTGGGTAAGGGTTGATATTGTAGTCTAAGGGCAGGGTTGGCCCAACCCTTAACACAACTGAGGGTCGGGTTGGCCTACCCCTAAGTTCATAAGGGCCTTATCTCTCTAGGGTCGGGTTGACCCTCGCCCAGCCCATTTCACATCCCTAACTGCAGGTAGCATTTTTGCCGAATAGATCTATTCACCAATAAGTTTTACTCGCCCAAGAAATTTTACACAAAATTCATAAGTCCAAATAAAAAAAACAAGGCATTTTTGGTCTTAAAATTGATATGAACAAAGCCTATGATAGGCTTGAGTGGATTTTTATTAAGGATTCCCTTCTTATGTTTGGATTTCATCAGAGAGTAGTTAACCTTCTTATGTTCTGTATCACTTCGGTTTCTTCCTCTATTCTCCTTAACAGATCTTCATTTGGGTACTTTAAACCGGCTCGTGGCATTCGGCAGGGTGATCCCCTCTCACCCTATATTTTCATTATTTGTATGGAGGCCCTCTCTATCAAACTAGACAAAGCTCAAATTGATAAGGAAATTTCATGAGCTAAATTCTCACCAAATTTACCTCATATCACACACTCATAGTTCGCTGAGGATATGTTATTGTTTAGTACAACAAATCCCCCAAGTGTGCCAACCTTGAAAGCATTCTCTAAGATTTTTGCCTTTCATCTGGTCAAAGAATTAATGAGGGAAAATTGGTTTTCTATAAGCCAAGAAATCAGGGGGGGGGGGGGGGGGGGGATGTTGTGGCTCGAATTAAAAATTATTATTGAATTGGTATGGCCACACAAAAACCTTCACATACCTTAGGTGTCTTGTTGTGGTAAGCAGGAAAACACGTGACTTCTTTGGGCCCATTCTTGATAAAGTTCTATCAAGATTGGAGGGGTGGAAAGCCAAGTGTCTTACTCAAGCAGGGGGGGGGGGGTTTGCCCTTATTAACTCTGTGATCTCCTTTATTCCAAACCATGCATGTCCAATATCGAATTACCTATTAATGTGGTTGAAAAATTAAAAGCCAAAAGGAGGGCATTTCTTTGGGGGCATGATACTTCACAACATAAAATTTACACTTTCAATTGGGCCTTGGCCTGTAAGCCTAAAATTCAAGGGGGTTTGGGGATTCGTGATTTTAGGCATGTTAATAAAGTCTTGTTGCCAAAAAGTGCATGGGTTCTTTTCATGCAAGATTATTTGTGGGCCTCTATGACTAAAGCCCAAGATTTTCTACATGTTTATTTTTTGGATGCTCACGTATCTGGTCAATCATCTTCTACTTTCAAGAGGTTGCTTAAAATTAGATCTGACATAAAAAATGGAGTGTATTGGAGGTAATGGAAGTCAAGTTAGGATCTTGCATGATCACTGGATTCTTGATATCTCACCGAAATCTTTACCAAACCCATCACCGGAGTTTCAACATTTACAAATGGTCTTGGAACTTATTAATTTACAACCTTTACCGCATTGGAATTTGTCACTTCTTAACAGGATTTGGGAACCTGAGGTGGTTCTTTAAATCTCTTCGAGTCATCTTTGTGCTAATGGCATGGAAGCCCCAAATGAATGGAGAATTTATCGCTTTATCGGCTTTCGTATTCTTCAGATTGATTGAACAACCTCATGAATCTTAGGATTTATTGGCCCCCAGTGGAAAATTTTGAACAAAATTTTAGTTTCCCAAAAGATTGAAATGCTTATGTGAAAGATCTCTATTTTGGGTATTCCAACTAATGTGAAACTTCATCATGCTTCTGTCACCACCTCTAGCAAATGTCTTTTTATTTATTTATTTATTTTATTTTATGATTTTGGTTTTGAGAATGAAACACATATCTTCTTGACCCCTAACATTTATAGTAATCTGGGGGAGCTTCTTTAACAAATTTTGTCTTCCTTGCAAACGTGTTGCGATCAAAGCTTAAAGAAGAAATAGAAGAGATTGGTGTGTTACTTGATTTGGAATATTTGGGATGACTGAAACACTTTGAATTTTCAAGAGAAAAATCTCAAAATTTTGGCTACAGTGGAGAAGTCACGACGTCAATATCTTATCACTTCGATTTCTTATCGTATTTTGCACTCATTGAACCAAAACAGTTTGACACAACCCCCTCTTAAGTATGAATGACACTTTGTTAAGTAGGACTTCCCACCCCCCAACTGGGTCAAAGCTAACTCGGACGGTTCCGTTTGTGGGTCTCCAAGTGTCGGTGGTACGGGGTCTTTGATTAGCGATGATCAAGGGCAGTTTTGGGGGGCTACTTCAAGAATTCTAAAAAAATGTTTTGTCCTTTTATCTGAGGCAATGGGTCTTTTTGATGCTATGAATTTGGCAAATGAATTGGAGCTTCCGAGGGTTATATTTGAATATAATTCCAAAACTCTTATAACGATTTTCCTCTGTTGGATTTATGTAATTAAAATACTTGTTATAAAATTAAGAAAAATCTTTTAACTCCCAACTACTCTATTTGTTTTAGTCCCACAAGGGTGAGATAGAAGCTTATGAATAAATATATTACCAAAGGTACATACTCTATGATTGTACAACTGTACAAAAGGAAGGTATATATGTGTGTGAGTGTGTGAGGTTATTTTACACCCTTGACATTCTTGGACATCCCTCAGGCGCCCTGGTGGGCTGGGCTGGCTCGAGCATGGGTTCGGGATTTGGGGCAATTGGGCCCAGGGGGATTGGGCTTTGGGCCCATCTAATTTTTTTAATGAAAAATTATTTGGTTTTAACTTAAATAGTCGTTATAAAACGTTTTTTGTATTAATATATATTAAATATTTTGTATTTAATTAGCTAGCCGTTTTTGAAAGTTTATTTTTATTAACTCAAAAACGTTTAAGTATTTGGTTATATAAGGACCTGTGGTTCTACACCAAAAACAAAAGAGTTGTGTTCTTGTCTTCTTTTTCTCTCTCTGGTTTTATGATTTACTCAGATTAAGAGAGCGACGGTGCATAGTTACATTGGTACGCAAAGTTATGTTCCTTTTCTGTTGTAGCACTTCGAAAGCTGGTTATATCTTTAAGATACTGCTGGAACAACTTGGGCTAATTAGGAAAAGTTTCTTAAAGAGAGTTTGATTCGCGTCTCGAGCAGTTTATATCATTCTAGTGGTATTACTCTCACAATTTCGAGAGTACTCGGGTTTTATCATTCGAAATAAAAAAATAATAATAATAATAATAATAATAATAATAATAATAATAATAATTCGAAACTCGATATATCATTCCATATCGGGGAAAAAAAATCAAAATTTGAAATAATCGAACTTTTAGTAAAAAAAAAATTCAGTTCTAATCAATAGGTTACTCTCTCTTGACGAGTAAGAATCGGCCCGAACCAAAAATTTCTCTCGTATCCGTTGAAATATGTTTGACAACACGAAAAGTGAAACTATTGGATATGCCTCAAGTTGCCAAAGAAAAGGAGGGCTTTTGAAGAGTCCATTGGAGATTAGTTCCTTAACTTCCTCGTTCTTTTCTCCAACGAAGGATTTTTTTTACTTTACCCTCACCAAACTAGTCCAAAGTTTCACTATTTCTTCTTCTTCTTCTTCTTCTTCTTCAACTCTAAAACCAACTCTCTCTCTTCGATGGTTTACATAATTTCTTGGGACGAGTTTGTGGAGAGATCCGTGCAACTCTTTCGTGCAGATCCCCAATCGGTATTGTTATTTTTTCTTACTTGAATTTAATTAATTAATTCTTTTGTGTTTGATATCGTGTTTTATTTTCTTGATGTAAATCAGACGCGGTATGTGATGAAATACAGACACTGTGATGGGATTTTGGTTCTCAAAGTTACAGATAATAAAGAGGTACTTGTTGTTTTCTATTGTTGGATCTTTGTGCGTTAGGTTTATTATATTTAGCTAAAATTATTAGGGTTTTGTGATTTTATAATTCGGAACATTGTAGTAATAGCACAATGTATGCTGTATAAATTACATTGAAAGAGCTCTTTGAGCATTATAAACTATATATTATCGTGTCATTGGCTAAATATGATCACTTACAAATTGCTGTTGACTAATAAAATTTAGACTTTGATAGACAATTAGGAGGACTGAGGTAATAATTTGTTTTGTGTACTTCGGTATTGGAAACATTGAGTAGAGGTAGAGATATTGTATGAGAATCGGGGTATTTTCTTCATATTGTGAATTATGGCCAATACCAGGTATATAAGCAGTTGACAACTTTACGTATGCAGAGTTTTGTTTTTTGGGGCTGATAGTGGAAAGCTTGACAGATAAGTCGCTCTTAATGTTACTCTACAGAAGGGTATATGAGATTTTTCACCTCATATGGCTCTTTATTCGACTCTTTCAAAGTTATTGAATCCTTTTCCTCATTCGAGAATCTCCTCCCATCTTCTATTGCGTCCCGAAGAGTAACTGGGATCAACTCAGTCACGTTTCATGTTCCATTTGAACACTTTCCAGGAGTTTATTTCTCTTATGTTGCCTCTTTCTTGATATTTTCTCTCCAAATTTTTCTATCTGTATATTTAATCTCCCTTTCTCTATTTTTTGGTCTTAAATTTTTCTATTCAAAAAGATATATTCTTTGTTCTTAATGCTCCGTCTCCATTTTTTTTTTTTGAATCTTATATATCTCCAGATTATCTCTCTTCGGATTTTTCTCTTTTTTATTTTAATAGTACTACCCATTACTACGCACGGTAAGTACGTCGATACGCCTTAAGCGCTACGTCTAATGTGTTAATGCACTCTCGATGTTATTATGTACACATCCATTACGTATAACTTGGCAAACCTTCAACATAACATGATACATTTTTGGGGAAAATGATCTGGAGAAGTTTCAGTTGCTTCCAGTTGTCAATATTCTTGAAGATGTATTGGATTACTAATGTCATGAAACATTTATACTTCAATATCTGTGTTGTACTTTTTCTTTATTTTCTTATACTTTCTTCCACCCTAGTGTTCCCCTTGTTGTTATTTTTCCTCTTCCTTGCATCTCAAGGTAAAGGATCTTATGGACATTGAAGTTTATAGTTTATTCTCAAAGATAAGATAAGACAAAACACAGGCAATGATGCAAACGGCTCATTTTAGATCATCAAAAGTCTTAATGGACATATAGTGCTATAGTAGATACAATGGGATTCTCTTTGGGTTTTAAACAAGAAAAAAGTAGCCAGATTACAATAAAGTTTTGCATTGCCCTTGTAATCTAGTAGAGGTTGTGGATTTAAGCTTTAATTTCATTAACTTACTATGGATTATAGATCTTCGGGTTGGGTTGGGTTGGATTTAAGCTTCAACAAAATTTCTTAAAAACATACCTTCTTGGATTTGGTTTATGTTTGATAGAATTCCCACTAGCAAAATATCTTAAAGTAGATGTTTTATTTGATATGAATGTGGGATACTTGACCGGATGCACAATTCTAGATCGTTAGTGATATTCTGTTAGAAATGCTGTTGGATGCTTAGGCTAGCATAAATGGTCATCCTAGAACTATAGGAAATGAAAAGTAAATTTAAGGAAATTATATGGTGTATATAGCCATAGGAATCCAAACATCCTATAACTTGAGATGTTTAGGTTACCCAAAGATCAGCCATATTTTTTTTTAGGAAGAAGAAAGTTGGGGTTAAGCCTGACCCCTGCCAGAATTTATTAAGATGGGAAAAAAATTCTAAAAAGGGAAACCCCCTAGTGTTTCAGCTGTACAAATCCTTGCTAAATTAGAAGGAAAATTACATGGTAAAGTAATACAAGATTTTGTATAATTTAAAACTTAGTATCTAGCTGTTGTGTTAAAGAATTTGTGTCTTTGCTCGAAGGAGATCATTGCCATCTGCTTTTTTCCCCCTTCTATCACTTAATCTATGTCTTCATTTCTCTCCAATTAGATAGTACCCATTTAGAAATAAGAATATGAAGTGTATATCTAGATTCTTTAAAATAGTCAGGCTTGACCATCCCAACTTTGTAGTATCTTAGTGTTAAATACTACGTGCGTGGAAGCGATTAACGAACACAAAATATAAATGATCCCTTTTATTCAAATAAACTGTATGATTACAAGCTCTCCATACCCGACTAGGGTCTCTCTTTTCTCTCAAAACTCAACACCGACTAATTATCTCCTAGGATTCTCCTAAATATAGGAGATCCCCACCTTTCTCTACACCCCCAATAAAAAAGGAAACTACCAAGATTTATCCTAATCTAGATTATTCTCTAGAATAAAATAAAATAAACTAATTAAAACGTGCAAAGGTCGTGGCTGTAACGATCCATGACCTATCAACTCCGCCACGAAAAATTCGAGCCAAAATTTTAAGATTCTTGAATTGTGCAACCATTTTGGCCCGTAATTCATACCGTAGATCATCCCGTGCATCTTTCCGTAACCAGCTTGGGTACCCATGTACGGGTGCATAGTGTTGCCACCCACATCCATGCGTTTAACAACGCCAAAACTCTTAAATGATGTAACCGCATGCTCGCAAAAATTGTTCTCAAATGCGATCCAAAATGGATAAAAAAATTGTGACCTTGCTGGTTCACCTAATTGCTGAAGCTGGTTCTGGGCATTGGCCTGGCTCAAGGTTGACTGTTGGAGCTGATTATGGGCATATATGGCATGGCTCAAGGCTGACTGTTGGAGAAGATTGCGATCTTTGTCGTGAATCTTCTTCTTTCCTACTTCTACTTCATCTTTAATGGCGTCGGCAAATCTTCCATCACTATCAAAACTCGCGAGGGCACACAATTTGGCAAGCATCACCTCAAGTTGTTTAAACATCATCTTGTTTGATTCCGCGAGCTCCTTGTTAGACTCCATAAGGAACTTGGTAGACTCTTCTACCGTTTTCAATTGCTCCCCATGTTTGTTTCCTTGACATTTTCTTCCCCATTGTTCGTTATGCTGTCAGGGGCGGGGCGGGGCGCAAGGCGGTGGGCATGGTCACTGGCAGGGCGGGGCGCTAGGCGAGGCGGAGCGCTAGGCGGGAAAATGTAAATTTGTAATATGTGTAATGTGTAAATTTGTAATGTGTAATGTGTGTAATATGTATAAATTTGTAAATTTGTATAATTATTTTATTTAAAGTATCAAACATGACTCAATGTATTTTTTTTCCCATAATGTATATTATATATATATTGCAATGACTCAATGTATTATTATTATTTTTTGTTATATATTATTGTAATATGTCAATAACATAAAAGATAAATCCCAAATTGCAAACAATGAAGCAAACATTAAAATAGATTAATAGAAGATCAATTCAACATAAAATAAAATCTTAGCATATCCAAAATAAAATTCAACCCCATCATCTAAAATGTGCAAAACCAAAATAAAAACATCTAGCTAGAATAATGAAATCAAATGTCCTCATCGGATCCCGAGTCAATGCCATCATCATCTCCATCACCCATACCGTAGTTCGCATCAACATCGTAATCATCATCGTCGGAAGAGTCTTGAAGATGACGCGTTGTCGATCGTGAGCTTGATGCCACTTCTTGTGAACAATGTGAAGCGGTGTTCGTGCGAGAAGTACGAGTCAACGGGGGGTCATCAAATCCATCTTCGGCGTCCTCAAGCACACCATAAGTCATGTCCGTCCCTAACACAATGTCGTCTCTCGCATCGTCGGGAACTAACCACTCCGCACATTCATCGAAGGACTTCAACACAATTGGGTCTATCTCTTTTCCAGAAATGCGTTCTTCATAACGCTTTTTAAGCCTCCTATTGTATTGAATATATGCAAGATCCCTCATCCGATCATGCTCCAAACAATTCCTCTTTTTAGTATGGATCTACAATAGTAAAATAAATAAATAAAAACTTAGAGAAATAAACTTTAACCTATAAGATAAATTGATAATGTATTTTGTTACAAATACTAAAAGCAACTTACATTGTCAAAGGTACTCCAAATCCTTTCACAAGGAGAAGCCGCACTAGTAAGCCCAAGAACTCTTTTAGCAAATCTTTGCAAGGCGGGAACTTCACTTCCAAAAGTGATCTACCACTCCACTATATTAAAAATCATAAAATTTAGAAATCAAAAGAATAAAAACAAAAAAACCTTAAAATTACTAAACACTAAAAAGAAGTAACTTAAAAGCAATACTAAGTTACTAACCCGGAGCAATTGTTTTTACACAAGCTTGAGCACCTCTCTTTCCCAACCTCCCAGCCTTGGTACGATATACAATCAGATCTCGCAAGATTTGGCTTTCATCTTCCTCATCCAAAGCAAGTTTTGCTATGCAATCTAACAAACCCTCTTTAAGTTTAGTATTTGATTCCATCTCATCTGAGCTTGTAAGAGTTGCATAATAATACTGAGGGTTAAGATAATGAGCCGCCGCGTGCAAAGGCTTTTGAAGCATACCAGACCACCTACGATCAAGAATTCTTTCCATCTTTTTCCATAACTCGCGGTCATCATCGTTTTGGTCTCCCAACTTAGTTTTTACCTTAAGCTTGCAATCCTCAATCGCCGAATAAATATAAGCCATAGAAGGTTTCTCCTCGGTATCCACCATTCGAATCACATCCACCAAAGGAGCCATAATTTTTAGGCAAGTATGCATATTGTTCCAAAATGTATTACTCTTAACTTTTTTTACAATTTCTTTTCCAATAGGGTGCTTTGGCCACTTGTTATTTCTCCACTCAACAGTATGAAACATGTCTCTTAGTTCTTGTCTCTTTTCATACATACTATGCAAACATAGAAAAGTGGTAGCAAATCGAGTCACCGCCGGCCTTACAATTTCTCTACCCTTTGTTTGCTTCCTCATCAAATGGAGCACATGTTTGTGATTGTAGATGAAAAGGGAAATCTTTTTCGCATCTTTAACCGTTTCATCCACCAAATGCATCTTGCTCACATCTCCAAGCATTAAATTTATACAATGTGCCGCACATGGCATCCAATAAATCTTTGATTCCGCCATAATCCATTCACCCGCTAGTACATAATTACTTGCATTATCCGTGCATATCTAGTGAAAAAGTATACAAAAATTCAAATATGTATAAAGTCTAAGCAAAACAACAAAGATAGGAAAAAACATAAATACTCAAGACTTACTTGAATAACATTCTTCTCTCCAACCTCTTCAATCACATCTTTCAACATTTTATAAATGAGTTCCGCATCATGAATATGTGCGGATCTATCAATAGACTTTAGGAAGACCGTTCCTTTCGGACAATTCACAAGAAAGTTAATAAGTGTCCTACCCTTGCCATCGGTCCACCAATCGGTCATGATGGTTACTCCATAAGTTTCCCAATGAACTTTAAAATTATCTACCTAATTTGAGGTCTCTTCTTTCTTCTTCTTCAAGATCTTGACTCTCAAGTCATTATATGAGGGTGGCTTGAAAGCTATAAATTAAATTTAAAACTAAAAAGATTAAGAGTGTATTTGACAATTTTCTTTTAACTTGTATTGCAAAAAATAATTTGTAAGATAAAAGACTTACTCGATGGATCATTGTATTGGACAATTGCTTGCATCATCTTAGAATAACTATCTGATCTTGCACAATTAAATGATATGCTATTTTCATAAAAGAAGTCGGCAATGTAACCATGGATGTTCTCTAAAGCTTTTTTGTTTTCGTTTGAATTAGGAGCTCTAGGGCGGAAATCCACATCAATAGGGGATACAAAAGCATCCATAGGCCCTTTCCTCTTCTTAGGAATTTGAATCATAACTTCTTCAACCTCGTCATCATCATTTCCATACACATTGACGTTTCTAATCATCTCGTCTTTCTTACTTTGTTTCTCTTCGGTTATTTTTTGTTTTCCTTCCATAAAGCTTCTAAGTACATCAACAACATCTTGTGGAACTTTATCACATTTCCTAACGTCTTTGTACATAGTCCCTTTGTACGAAGCTTTCACAAGATGTTGTTTTAACCTCTTAATCCCCCCTTTCGACACATGACCACAAAAGTCGCACTTAACATGATCTCTATTTTCATCTACCGGTTGACCATAGTCCCACCCCGGATCATTCGAATTAGTCGGTCTATACCGACCAGTACTTCCCTGGGAACCTTCCACCGACATTACAAACCCCAAGAGATCGCAGTATCGCAAGAGAGAGAGACGCAGCAACCAGCAAGAACGCCGAGAGAGAGAGACGCAGCAACCAGTATAGGGTACTCTGAAGTCTTAACAATATAGGGTACTCTTAATAACATATATCATCCAAATTATATCATCCAAAATCCAAATTATACGCATCCAAATTATATCATCCAAATTATATCATCAAAAGCATTTAAGTCTGAGGTATAAATGAAAAGAAGAAAAACTGATGTCAAGAAGTAAGAAATTGTTTTCAGAAATCACAGTATTAAACAAAGGAAGAAACACAGTATTAAACATATATGTATCTTCTTCAAATTTATTTTGAGGCTAACAATGTCCTCCTGGCATTTGCAGTTTTACTGACGCAAAGGAAGAACAAGTGTTGAGGCTAACAAAGTGTGAATTAAAGGTCACTAGAAGTAGAACAGACCTTGATTGACTAGAAGTGGAAGTAGAAGTAGAACAAACCTTGATTGACTCTGTTCACTAGAAGCAGTTCCCGTCGGCTGTCGTTAGCTTGAAGAACTTACTCGATGGATCACTAGAAGTAGAAGTAGAACAGACCTTGATTGACTCTGTTCACTAGAAGCAGTTCCCGTCGGCCGTCGTTAGCTTGAAGAACGCCGAGGCCCGAGAGAGAGAGAGAGAGAGAGTAATTCCAAGAACAATACGCAGGTGCAAGACGCAGTGCAGTGGATGTAGATCAAGAAATGCAAATTGATTTGGAGAGACGCAGGTGGAGAGTGAGAGAGGAGAGACGCAGGTGCAGAGTGAGAGAGGAGAGACGCAGGAGAGAAGAAATGCAAATGATTTGGGTTTTTTTTTTTGTTAAACAAACTTAAATGAGCCAAATCATTTGGCAGTTTGAGTTTTTTTTTTTTTTTTTTTTAACAAAATAAGCCATATCATTTGGCAGTTTTCAAAAAAAAAAATGCCATATCATAAGGCGCCCCGCTTAGTGCCTTGAAATGGGCGCCCCGCTTAGTGCCTTGAAATGGGCGCCCCGCCTCAGCGCCGCCTTGTTCTCTGAAGTGCCTAGAGCGCTAAAATGTTACGGCGAAGCGGTTGGTTCAAATTTGGGCGCCCCGGCGCCGCACCGTAGCGCCCTAGCGGCGCCCCTGACAGCATAGATTGTTCGTCGCAAAAGAAAAAAAAATCCCGTAGAATCTTAGTGGCTATGGTATCAAGTTAAATATTACGTGCGCGAAAGTGATTAACGAACACAAAATATAAATGATCTCTTTTATTTAAATAAACGCTACGATTACAAACTCTCCATACCCGATTAGGGGTCTCTCTTCTCTCTTAAAACTCAACACCGACTAACTCTCTCCTAGGGTTATCCTAAATATAGGATATCCCCACCTTTCTCTACACCCTCAATAAAAAAGGAAACTACCAAGATTTATCCTAATCTAGATTATTTTCTAGAATAAAATATAATAAACTAATAAAGGAAACTACTAGAGATCGGTCACATAGGAAACTTGCATAGGCCGTGGTTGTAACGACCCACGGCCTTTCACTTAGTATATGCCATTATTGGAAATCCATTAACCATTATGAAAATTCCTCCATGAGGAACTTCCACGACATGCTATGTCCAAAACTAAGGGATTATTTGAAGGCTTCTTCCACTGCTTTAGGATTTTCTGCGTAGGTTGCTTAATCCTTGTATTCATACCCCAATTTAGAAGTAATTGTTTGTTATTTGGTGATTCCCAGAACTTGAACTTTGAGCATCGAGTTTTTTCTGCTACAACATGCTTTATCTTTGTTAGTGTAGCCTCCTTTGAAGTAGTAACCCCTTTAAAAGGTCTCTGGTTTTTATCTTCCCAAATTAGGTAGATTGAAGCATTAAAGGCATTTGTCAATAATTTTCCCAATGCAGAGCCCGGGCTTGCTTCAATTATGCATTTGAGTTCATCTTCCCACTTCCCCGCTGTTCTTAAAATACCAACACTATGTAGGATAGCAGTCCATTTAAAGTTTGAGAATGATATTCAAAAAGAAATGGGTTATGTTCTCTTCCTTTGAATCGCACAAGGAGCAATGAGATTCTTGTATAACTTCTATTTGGACTAAGAAGTCCCTCTTCTTCATTCTATTTCTAACAGCTAACCAACTGATGAAAGAGTGTCTTGGCATGAAATTTTATTCCAAACCAGTTCGTACCATGAAGTAATTGGTTTAGAAGTTCTCAGCTTTTCCCATGCTGATTTAGTACCTATGTAACATTGGCACGGGTACGCATGTCGGTCTCCGACTCGGGTACGAGCTGTCGGACACGACGGTTTAAAAATAAGTTAAAACATGGACACGACCTTATTACCCTAAAAGATAGTATCATTTTTCATGTTTCATTTATTGTGTCTTATGGGTTAATTTACAACTAATAACAAACATAAAACAATGATAGTTGATAGGAACCACGACCTATCGTGGGCATCTTGTAGTCGGCACCCCCTTAGTGGGTCTGATTTTTAAGTTTCCTAGTATGTGTTAAATTCTAGTTTCCTAATAAGATTAGTTTGCTAATTAGATTAGTATGGGGGTTTCTATTTGTGCTAGGTCTCTTTTTCTATAAAAGAGAACCTAAGCTTAGTTTATATGTTATGTTGGTTTGAGTGAGGGAAAAAGCTTAGCCTTAGAGAGTTATGTAGGTTTCGACTTTTTTATTTTATGCAATTGAGAGATTTTAGTTTTAATCGAGATTAATAAAGAGATTGTTCTTCATTGTGTAATTGGTTTATTGTTTCCGCGCACGTAGTAGTTAACAATAGTAGTTAGTATGGTTGAATAAAATGTATAAGAATTAGAAACTTTCTAAAAGCTATGTCAAAGAGTTGATGATCTAAGCAAGAAGTGTTTGTTGGAGTGTCCACTCGTGTCCAAAAGGATTTTTTTTGTAATATGGAGTGTCCATGTTACATAGTTTAGTACTAAATTTGCCATTTTTATCTGGAACCCATACAATAGTATCTTCATAATCTGTTGAAGGGGTTTTTAGTTAGTTGCACTTCTCTCCAGAGTTGGGCCAACTCTGAGATCTGCCATCATTACTATTGCAAAAGAAATTATATGATGTATAAAGCATCCACTCTTATGATATATATACATATAAGAAATTGAAGACATGCTGCATCTCAGACATGATGAGAGTCATCCTAATTGATATTTTAGTCTATCGGGGCTATATTTTTTATCAGGTCAGTGTATCCTCGTGTATCTGGTACAGGACCAACATAACCTGGTGATCACACTCCCAGAGTAGGCAGAACAATGATTTTAGGTTCTCCATCTGCACAGATGTCACACTATCGTTGTTGGAAACTAGACCAGAGTAATGGAAGTCACCGCTTTGGGATGTTCCTTGCCCTTGTAACTTTGTTTGTATTACATCTCCTGCAAGTATCTATATCACTCTGGTTTGCATACAATCTGTTTTTACTACTTATCAAACAACCGATTTTCTTAGATATACAATTAGTTTTAGGATTACATTGAGCCGTCTCTGATTATGAGCAGTTCATGACATGAACAGATATCAGGGCTGACCTTTCCAATTCGAACTTTACCTCTCCTGTCTTTCCAGCGGGTGTTCTCATATCATATCTATCACCACCCAGACCAACAGATACATACTTAGGAATCCCAATGCACTTCCATGTTAACTCTCTAGGGACTATTGCTCATTTTTTTTCTTATTGAATGAATTCTGTGCTTTACTATTCTTCTTTTCTCATCTATTTATGTTAAGAGTAGAAATCTTCAATGGTTGGTCCCCGGCATGAATTAGGTAAATTACCTTGTATCATTTTTCTTGTTTTAACTTGTTTCAGTAGTTCCTTCTGTCAACTTGGAAGTCTTTGTAACGTAAATTCTCACAATAAGTTCGGCATCTTCATAGTTCACACACATTTACTGTCTAACATTTTTTATTTATTACCCTTTATGTTTTGTTACACAGCAATATTTTATTTCGGATTATCAATCCTCAAGCTTAGCTGATGTTTTCTTTACTCTTTCAATAATCTGTATTTCTTGTTTTGTTTATTTTTGCTTGCAGTGTCTCAAGTTTAAGACAGATCAAGCGCAAGATGCCAAGAAGATGGAGAAGCTCAATAACATTTTCTTTACTCTAATGGCTCGGGGACCTGATGGTACTATTTTCTTTTCTCTGGGATCTTAGTTATTTGTGAAAAGGGCTTGTCTACGAGGATCTTAGTTATTTTCTTAGTTTTTCCATTTTCTTATGGAACATGTATGTTGTTTTGGATATTGATTTACTTCTAATAAACATGCTAAGAAACAGTAAAATATGTGTGCAGTGGATTTAACGGAAATATCTGGAAAAGAACAAGTAGAAGCACAACCATCGAAGAAAGGAAGAGGGAGGAAACAATAGTATGCTGATAGAGAGGGCGCAGAGTTTTTTTTGAGCAGACAGTAAGGGATTGCATGATAATATATCATTGAAAATGAGAACTTTTTTTCTCAAGCTGACAACTCCAATTGTTTTCTTAATTTTAGGAACATGTTCGTAGAAGATCGTAAAGACAGGGATTTAAATTGCCCCAAAGGAGAATGTTTGGTTTTCCTTCTCTTTTTTTCATGTTTGTGAAAAATTGGTGTTTGCCCACAAAATTTACATAACATTAGACTGTTTTGACTCTGTTTAGAGTATTCAGATTTAATTCTATCAAGGCAAAATATGAAGATACTCCCCTAATTTGTATACTCAAGCATGAGTACATATTTTCATGCGTTATATAAAATAAACGTGCTTGTGCAATGAAAACAGTGAAAATACCAAAGAACACTGTCAAAACCGCCAACTTAATTGTTCATATCTTGTCGAAATTGCAATTTGAATGGTTGAGAGTGCATGTTTTCATTTAGTGGTCATAGTTTATAACAATTATCCCCAAGAAACTCGCAGATAGCAGATGATGGCTGTCGGGACTTGACTCAACCCGAACCGATCTAAAGCGGTTCCTCAAATTGGGAACAGAAATCGAACCGATATGGTCTCGAAACCGACCCGAACATTAATAGAGTAAACCGATAATAAACCGAAACAGCCGTTTCTTCCCCAATACCCTTTTGATGCTACTGATTTCTGAGTTTTATTATCATTGAAGAGATTCACCATTAATCCTACATATGTGATTCTTCATTAAACCCAGAAGAAACCCATTTTCAAACAAGGAGGAGCAATCTAAATTGAGGTCAGATCTGACCGTATATTGTAATTGTAGTGATGCTTTCCTCTACCATTTTTAAACAAGGGAAGCAAGAGACGAGAAACAAAACGACGGAGATGGGTATGGGGTTTGTGGTTGGAATCGAATATTTTGTAGTGATGCTTTCCTCTACCATTGTTGTTCAACTGAATGTATGTTATTGGGTCAAACAAATGTGATTATAATAAAAGCAAGATCTATTGAAATTCCAAAGAGCTTCTTCAAAAAGGAATCAGGCTTCTTCTCCACGCCACCCATGAGATGGTTAATGGTGGATGAGAGAGATGGTGAATGAAAGAGATGTTTAACGGTGTGGGATCTGCAATTTGAGTCAGGTTTAGGGCTCACAATTTAACCCGCCCTGCCCCGCCCCGCCTTTAATGAGGCGGGTTTGGTATGACTATAGCGGGTATGGGCGGGTTTCGTTTTTTTTTTAAAACTTATTTATTTAATGGGGCGGGTCTGGTTTAAGGCTTAAATAAATTAGGCCCCGTCACCTGACCCAGTTATACATAATATGACGTGAATACCCTTACATACAAGTTAAACCTAATTCTGATTTTTGAACTCTGAAGACATAAGACATGTTACTTCCTCCTCACCTACAGTCCTGCCTTCATAACTTCATTTCAACCTCCATCTGTCTATCAGCTTCTCTTCTTCTTATACATACCTATCGAAACTAGTTGGCTTCATTTCAACCTTATTCTGAAGATATGTTTTAAGTTATGGCTCAATGCAGAAGTGATGATTAAATTGCCTCTGATCCTCAGTTGACTCAAGTGAGAGTTAAATTGTCTCTAATCCTCCGCTCATTTTTCCTCATTCTATTAAAGATTAAATTAAGTATTATCTTAAACTTATTCCTAGCAGTTTTTTTTTTTTTTTTTTGTACAGGTGATTTATGATTTTTAAACGGGTGTTAAACAGGTGCTGGGGCAGGTTTGGTATAGGCAAATTTAAATGGGGCGGGTTTGGGTATTCTTCATTTAAGTTAAATGGTATTGGGGCGGGTTTGAGGGTATGGTAATTTGGCGGGTATGGGGATGGTATTGCTCCACCCGACCCATTGCCACCCCTAGTCGGGTTCGGTGGATTTGATTAAAAAACCCAAAGTTGGTTCGGCTCGATTCAGTTTTACCGGTTTATTAATACAAGGAACCGAAAACCGAACCGATCTTTATTGTTTTTCCCAACCGAAAATCTCAAAAACCGAATCAAACCGAAAAAATGGTTCAGTTTCGGTTCAGTTTTTCAGTTTGGTCAGTTTTCTGCTCACCCCTAGCTGTGGGAGAGTTGGTCTCATTGTTATTTTACTACTAAGCCTCGAGGGTGCCGTAAGCAACTCTATTAAGATCCATCATCTGACAATGATTTGCTCAATATACAACAGTCTTGTTAACATTTGTGTCGCCGTACAATGGTCAACGATCTCCCACTTTCTTTCTTTCTTTTTGCCTTTTAAAGATATCCAAACCGGACGCTTCTCAAACTCGGTCGGCCACTCCCGAGAAGAACCTAATCTGAGGTAGGCTCGCCCGAGTATAAAGAAGCCCAACCCGACCCATCCCGGCCCATCCCAAATGGACTAAAGGTTTCCTATTGAGAAGCCCAATAAGCAGCTACACAGTAGACACCTGTATTCAAACCGGGCCTACCCATTAGTCCAGGCCCGAAATGACCGACCCGACTCCATTGCCATCTCTTTCTTGCCATTAGTAGATAAAAACAAATCTACTCATACTAATCTAAAGATATGATCCGATGTATCACACCATGCAATACTACGGTGTATCCACACATCATGCTTAACATAAATCATAATCTCCAACAAAAGGGATTCAAATTCACTGAGATTGATTTGTGAATGCAGGGAATACTATAAATGTCGTTGGATAAGAAGTTTTGTTGCAAGGAAACATATTAAGAGATGCTTGGAGGAACCCTCAATGCTTATTGTCACTTATGAAGGTGCACACAACTACCCAAGGTGATATCACAATCTGCCAGTAGTTTTAAGCTTTGTTGTTTAAACCTATACCTATTTTGTGATTGGATAATGGAGCTAGTCGTCCAAATTCTATCAGTAGAATTACGCATTCACGAACGACGGGGACATGCAAATTTTCTGCAATAAAGCTCCAAAATGTAAGTGTTGGGGTTACAATGAAACCCACCGGGTCACGACTCCGATATGATTTCACTCCGCCTTAAGCAATTGTGGAATAATCGTGTCTAAGAAACATTTAGTCGAATACTCTACAAACACATACACACAAAAAAAAAATAAAGAACACTAGAGATTTACTGTGGTTCACTCTATGTCTACACCCTACCACAATCCACTATTGTTAAATCAAAGATGTTACAAACAAACTCTCATCTCACCAAGCTTCCACCAAGGAGCTTCAATGGAGTTTCACTCTAATTGGGTTTATCTCAAGCTTTCTAAAAGCTTCAATGGAGTCACTAATGGAGTCTCTCTCTCACTAGATTTTCACTCACATTCAACTCCCGGATGGAAACTTGCATCCGGATTTCCCTAGACCAAAAGACTTGAAAATCTCTTATAAGATGGATTTGGCTTATCATCTGAATTTGCATCAGGATTTTCTTTTTCAAAGATTTTCTTCTTTAATTTTTCTCAACTCTTTATCTTCATCTTCCTTGATTCTCATTGACATACTTAAATCAGAAACACCGATTTCACAACATAACAATCTCTCACTTGAAATTGAAATTCCGATTTCCTCATAAACCATCTTCAATTCTTTAATCTTGGATTGTGGCGCACCAGACCTTTTCCATAAAGACCCACCTCACCAAAAAAAACTTTGCACTCTTCAACAAACTCCTACTAGAATTTGTAATGCAATATTCCTGCAGGTTTCCTAAAGCAACCACTACCATAACCATGCCAAAATGAGCTCCTTTGATCAAAAGAAAAGTGTAGCACACATACCATGTGTTGATGTATTTGATTTCTTAAGACCAAAACATCATCTTGCAAACTTCCAAAGTCGTACTTCCGCCTTTCTAATTAATGATGCAATAAGCCATTGCCATCTTGATACTCAAGTAGTTTCGGTATAACAACACAAGTCGTGGTTCTTTTCATGTCACCAATGTATCTGTCATATCAAGTTCACCAACCTCGCAAGCCGAACAAGAACAACTCCATAGCATTAAGCAATAATTGAGTTTTCTTTTTGTTAACTACTACGATTGCGGAAGTGATTAAATTCTCTATAATTGCAAATTCTAGGGTTTCTAGAGTTTTACCCCAAACTTTAACAAAAGAACTAAAAAACCAAAAAGCTCCTAACATCAATATAAAGAGAAAGTAGAAGGTATGTGGCCTCGTGGGTAGACCTCGAATTCTGTAGCCGCATATAATCATCGTAAAATGTCGGATCTATTCGTGCGAACGACTCCCCTGAAATTCATGAATCATCCTCCTCCATACGACCAACTACGATTGAAGATGCTTTAACTTCGATTTTTTATTATTCTCTTACAGTGGACGCATTGACCTTATTACATAAGAGTTTCACCGATCAGCTACAAAAATGGAGCGTAGACCCTTGTTTCCCTGCCCCATTTTCTTGGGATTGGATTGCTTGTAATTCCGATGCCAGATCTCGAATAACAGCTCTGTAAATATTCTTATCCTTCAAGTCAAGTAAGTTTTGTTATATATTCTAACTTATATATGTCATTTTTGAGTAAATTTTCAAGGTTAAATATATAAGATTCTGACACGGTCGATTTTTTAAGTATCTCAATGGCCTTGGTCTATTCGGGCTTCTTCCAGATTTTAGTAGGAAGAATTATAGGAAGGACTACTTGATCTTTATTGTTGGCTTATAAACAAAACTTGATATATGCTTTCTTTTTGAGTTCTTAACAGATACTTGCAGAGTAATAACTTTACACAGGAAGTTCTTGGTTTCCTTGGTTCCTTTCCAAAACTTAAAAGAGTTGTGAGTGGGAGCTCTTCCAATAGTTTCTTTTATGAACTTATTAAATAACATTTTAGTACTAATCAAAGTAATTTCTTTGTGTGTGTGTGTGTTTTTTTTGTTTATGAAGGAATTTGGCAGATAATAATTTTGTTGGGAGGATACCCATTTCAATATCCGAAAGAACGAATTTGAAGTTCAAGTAAGTAAAGAGACTCTTTCAATTTTCTGTCTATCTCCTTTGGAAAGCATAAACATTCCCCAATCTCCGATGGGATTACTAGTTTAAACCGTACAAGTTTAGTCTCCAGGGCTCAACCTCTTTTATATTGGACTTTAGTCCTAGGTTAACTTAAATCGTATAGTTGGTCATTCTTTAGATATTAGTATTGCTTATCGGATGGCAAGTACTCATTCTAATTTTTTTTAATATGTAGCATCTTGGGAAATCTTGGTATTGACCACATATCACTTGAAAAATCATCGAAAAACTCTGTGTTGGAGTATATAGTGTGTCTACACATATACTCCTCCTTTAGTCCTACATTGGTTAGTAATAGAAATATACTCCGTGCCTTCTTCAAAGGACCAAAAGATGAGTATAGCGGTTATGTTCTTATTGTCAATGTAGTTTTATTTCTATTTAATGCAATTTATTCCTGTAATCTTACACAATATATAATTGTTTTATGATGTGATCAATTGTAAACTTTAATCTTTAAATAAAACATCAATAAACACTTGGGTTCCAGGCATTTATGAATCACGGTGTCTATAGATGGTATAATATCCCAGTCATTATCAAGGCTGACCATACAAGCATTCTTACATTACAGATGACCGGATGGATGGACAATCACGTAGTAAGCAAAATAAGCATTAAAGTAAAAATACAATCACAGTCCACACTGCAAGAGATTAAGTGAGAAAACCCATAGTGAAGGGATTGAAAACTACGAGTCGCCATCAATGCATCTCCCTCGGGTAAACATGGTTGCCTTGGGAATTCCGGGCGGTTGAGCTGCCCAGGAATTCCAAGGAATTGCTAAAATAGTTTCTGAGTAAGCTTTATAAACGCCTTAAAATGCCCTATATATAAAACGCAAACCTCCCCTTGGTCCTCCGTGTAGCTCAGTAGCCCTTTGTAGCATCCATCATTGTCACCAGCCCTCTGTTGGAGTATATAGTGTGTTTACACATATAGTCCTCCTTTAGTAACCAATATGGGACTAAAGGAGGAGCATATGTGTAGACACACTATATACTCCAATACACTCCACCATTACCAGAATCTCAGGTCAGTTCCACCAGAAAGATCAAAAATATCGCAAAAAAACTGAAAGAACCAGAAACACCCCATCGAATATAGTTCTTTAAGCTTAAACGTGAATGCTTCTTGGTGAGCCGTGAACTCTTACCTCTATACATAATTATTTCAATAAGTACATATCCCTCGAACCTGATACAGTAAAACATAAACCAAAGCAAAACACAGATCACCTACATTGCAAGTTATACCTTAGCCAGGTCCTCGTTTGAAACTATTGAGCTACACTCTCAACCCGGTTGGCAGTTAAGGAAATAATGCGCTCACAACAACAATGCTAGACGCTAGTGTAAGATACTCGGTGAGCTAAAAACTACATTTTCTGCTCCATACTGGCGAAAAGAGCTTTCAAATGAAAAGTAGTAATGCAGCGACATGGCTTAATGTTCTATTTTACAGGCGATTAAAGTTAAACGTCAGAGAATAGATTTAAGATGGCAATTGCGACAGAGTTCTTGGATCCAAAAAGGTAACTGCTTTGAATTCTATATCATACCCAAAACTCCAAATCTACGTATCGATGATTCACTGTAAATAGTAGATAATCATTTTGAATTTTTTTTGGAAATTATGATAATAAATACTAGTTTTTGCCATCTTTACAAAATCAATACTTTGGCAAGCCTCATCCAAAATCGATACTAAAATTAACAAATCGATAATGGTCCCACCTACTACCCCCTAGCTGCCACACTATTCTCTAACATTAAATGCTGATGGGTTGTCTAATCTGCTACAGTAATAAATTTACCAACTCGTAAAAATTACTTAACAAATTACAAAGCTATACTAAAACAATTACAAAGATACACACCTCAAATGACAAAGTTCTCGCATAACAAGTGATAAATAATATAGAAAAAAATGAGAAACTATCCCACTAGAGTTGTTGAGTAGTCTAATTTGTTACATTAATAAGAACAATAATAAGAGGGAAGATTCCCCTTAAATACACTACCAACCTTAAAAATCAAAGCTTCTTCTTTTTATTCTTCAACAATAAAGCTTCTATAAAAATCAAAGCAGATTCTCCTTGATGTACTGTTTGTCTCCTGCATGTGCCAAGTCTTCCAACTATCGTTCTGCATTCGCTAAAGTCCTCACACAGAGGTCATTGGGAAGGAAAAGATCGCTGTTATCATATCTTATTCTCGTTGCCAAAGACTGTTGTTATCCTTCTCTCCGACCGTTAAAATAATCATTGCAGTAAATATCATTTCTAACTCTGTATCCATCATCTCTAACTGTGTATCCGCCTCACGATTTGTCCCATTTTTCTTAAGAAAAGATGTTATGCAAGATGATACAATTTGTACATAATTTTTTTTCTTTGCCTTTTTAATCATTTGTCTTCTGCTACTATATCACCGAAATTGTTCATTGATATCATTTATTTCAGGATTCCTATCATTTGTATGAGGGATTACTGGAGTTCAGTTTTATATCATTTTTCTCATTTGTTTTTTGCTACTTTATCACCGGATTTGTTTATTTATATTATTTGCTTCGGGGATGAATGGAGTTCAACTTTATACTATTGTTCATTTTGGTGGGGATATCGTACGTCCAAAGATTGGATCAATCATTAGTTATGTTGGATGAAGTACGAAACTTACCTCACTAAGAGAACACTCCTCATACGAAGATTTCGTTACACTCCTTGAAGAAACAAGCGAAATCCGTCGTAAGAACTGTAGGCAGTACAACTTTGTCCACGGTTATGCATGTACAATTTCATCAGTCCAGGACTTTACCGTAATGATCGATATGCATCAAATCAATCCCGGTATACCCTTTCACATATGGATTGTTAATGACCTTAGGGTACCTTCCTAGAACTTCCAGAACTCCCATAATTTTATTTAGATTTCTGTTCTTCGGGTAAAGGGTTGTCCACCACCAAAGATACTAGTTCAGGTAAATGTTTGTCCACCACCAAAGCGGGGGGGGGGGGGGATTTGCTTCATAACTCATTTCTTGATCCTGAACCTGAATACAGGGGTTACCCTGAAACAAACGGCAGAGGGCTTGATCCACGCAGGTTTAGACCTTTTGTGGATGATGATGATGTTCCTCAATCAAATGAATATTTCGAAACTATCCGTACTGATGTTCCTCCCTCAAATGAACTTAGTATTCCTCAATCAAATGTTCATATCTCAAATGAACCTGTGTTAACTAATCTTCCTCTATCAAATGAACCTTTTTAAACTATCCCTACTAATGTTCCCCTCTCAAATGAACCTTTTATTCTCAATCAAGTATTCATCTCTCAAATGAACCTGTGTTAACTAATGTTCCTCCTTAAAATGAACCTATGTTAACTAATGTTCCTTTTTCAATTAAACCCGAACCTATCATTGGACAAACTGAAACTTCAGGTAAGTTCGCAAAATTTATCATTTGTATGCTCTGTTTTAATATTTCTTATCTAATTTCTATCATGCTTAGTAGAATATTTCTCATTTGTTTAGCTGAATTTTGGTTTGAGCCACAGCCAGAACAGGTAAAAGATCTCCTGGATTTTCGATTTAAATCTGCTACGTACACGGAGGATCCCTATGACTTCAGTAAAGAGTTTAACATTGGTGATCTATATCGAGATAGGATTGAACTCAAGAATCACATAAGAGCTTATGTAGTTGTAAACAAGTTCAATCTCGAACGTATTCTGAGCAACGAATATAAAATCATGGTACGTTACAAAGGTCATAAATGCTCTTGGCTGATTTATGCGACAAGGTTTCTCGGTTATGCCTTATTTAGAGTAAGTACATATTTCTCTATGCATACTTGCATCCGAGTAGAAACTGAAGGTGGGTACGCGTATAAGGCAGCGTCTAGTGGATGGTTGCTTCTATAATCAAGCAAAAACTATGAAAAGACCTAAACTACAAACCTTCCAGAATTATTGATGATATGCAAATTTATCACAATATTGATATAACATACAATCTTGCCTAGCATGCAAAAGAAAAAGCCCACGCTGAGGTATAATCACTTTATATGTCATTTGTTCCCCCATACAAGCCATTTGTATAACATTGTTTATCATTTTTTCTCATATCATTTGGTTGACTTACTATGTCATTTGTACTTGCCATACAAGTCATTTGTATAACACTATTTATCATTTATTTTTTCCATAATTTCATTTGATTTACGTAATTATTTCAGATGCGAGGCAGCTTTGAGCACGCATACCAACTACTTACGAGCTACTTTACAGAAGTGAGGTTGGTTGACCCGAATTTTGTATTTGACATACATACTTTGAGTTCTAAGGATAAGAGATTCACAAGGATAAGAGATTCACAAGCTCGCTTAACGCCATGGGCTATGGATAACTGTGAAAGCAGAAAGTTTGTGGCAGATTCACTAACCTGCAGGGTTCGTACATCACGTCACCATTTTCAGATGACTAGTTATAGCATAACCAATTCGGTAAATATTGAAGATGGTACTTGTTCTTGTCGTTGGTGGCAAACGATGGGTATACCTTATGAACACGGAGTACGCGCTCTGGGTCTTGCTAATGTTGATCCAACTACACGTGTCTCTGAGTACTTCACAAATAATACATATAAGGTTGTTTATGAACCTATATGGATTCCTATAAGAGGAATTGAGTAGTAGAAAATTTTAAAAATTGATCCACGTGTTCGTGCTCCTATTCCAATAGTTCGAGCCGATCGTCCTCGCACATAAAGGAAGAGAAGGGAAAAAATACCCAATCTTGTTACCAAACTAAGATTTTGTAGTAGGTGTCAAAAAAATGGACACAATCGTCGTTCTTGTAAGCTTCTGTCAATCCCATCCAACGTTAATTCACGTCCGACAATGGCACCGTCTTTTACGATGAGTACTGAACCACCTATAATCCCATATAAAGATGTTGCAATCAGTTACACTGGTGATTTTGGGTACTCTATGTATCATTTTTTTGTATGATCTTTATCGTCAGTGTTGGAAAAGTCATCATTTGTCTAAAAAAGAAATTCTCATTTGTCTGTTTCCATTGTATAATTATTTAAAACCGAACTGCCATTTGTGCAGGAAAATTTATCATTAGTTTGCTTGTATGATCTCATTGTTTGCTTTTGAAGTGTCATTTGTGGACAAACACTTTCTCATTTGTTTGTTTCTATGATATCATTATTTTGTTCGAAACTGTCATTTGTTATTAAGGGATTTCCTATTTGTTGGTTTCTATTATATCATTGTCCGCCAAGAATTTTTCATTGTCTGTTAAATTTTTTATCTTCAGTTTTGTTAAGTTCATCATTAAACTTGTCCCCCCTATATCATCATTATTTTCTTACAGAACTGTGATTGTTTTGTTTGCCACATACCATAAGGAAACTACTACTTAACGGCAAAAAGCAAACAAAATAGCACCAAACAAAACATTTTTTCATTCATACAAAGGCAAAGTACTAGTTACCAAAAAAAATGAACAAACAAAACACCAAAAAAATAAATGTTCACAACACCTCCTGATCACTCTCTACGCATTCCAAATTACGCTTCAAAGTCTAGATCTTCTGGTCGAGACAACTAATCTTAGAAGCTGACTCTTCTTACAGTTTCTTGTACTCATCCCGGTCTTACTTTACGGTGCAGAGCTGATCTTCCAAGAAGCGTATATAGAACTTGAACTCTTCAAAATGCTGATCTCTCTTTGCTATAGTTTGATGCAGTTCATCCTGGATATAATCGAACGCTCCTAATTTCTCCCTGAAGTCTTCGTAATGTTCTTTCAATAATTATGCCTTCTCAACAGAGATATCCTTCTCCATTAGACATAGTCCATTCAATTTGTAGAGACGTTGGTCACGGTGATCTTTCTGCATCCCTACCAACTCAAACCAATCGTATGGAGAGTTCGAAGAGACATGGCTTACTCGAGTGGAGTACAACATTTTTCTTTAGATGTTAAAAAAAGTTTAGGGTTTAAATAGTTAAAGAGTTGAGAATAGTTTATTTGGGATTAGGGCTTTTATAAGGGGAGTTTAATACATTGGGAAGAGACGCGTGTCAGGGATTACCCGTTGTTTAGGGTAAAAAGTTATTATTACTTGGTTCGACGCCGTCGTTTCTTGTTGTACACGTATATAATATGAGTATTTAAACTAAGTTGTCTAATCAATTATCATTACTTGTCGCATCGATTTGTCATATGTTGAAGATAAGTTCACATTTGTTGTTAAGCTATATATCTTTATATCTTTCCTGAACTGCCATTTTTTAAATATAATTTATCATTTGTCTATTGAAATGTTATCACTAGTTTTTTTAAGTTCAACATTTATCTAACATTGTTCATAGAGTCTTTATCATTGGTTTGGTTCCCTTATATCATTTATTTATGATGGAACTTCCCTAACGAAAAATTGAAACAAAACAAAACAAAGCAAATGTTCATAAAAGGGAAATAATATAACAAAAAAAAACTAAAAATAACCCAAATGTTCACAACTCTTCACTTGAGGAATTTTGATCACGTTTTATAGCCATGATCTTCTGCTCGAGACAGCTAATTTTACGGGCCGACTCCTCCCACAGTTTCTTGTGCTCACCCCGGTTCAACTTTAGAGCGCAGAGCTGATCTTCCAAGAGGCGGATATGGAACTTGAATCCTTCAGAAAACATTTTTTTTATAATTTTATCCAGTTCTTCATCCATTTCATCGAGTTCTCCTAATTTCTTCTTGAACTCTTTGTAATGTTCTTTAAGCAGTTGTGCCTTCTCACCGGTGACATCCTTCTCCATTAGGTAAATTTTATTCAACGTGAAGAGACGTTCGTCAGCTTGATCTTCCTCAATCCCTACAGCCTCAAACCAATCTTGAGGTATACTGGAAGAGGCACAGCTAAATTGAGTGGAGTGGGAGTGCAATATTTATTAAGAAGTTTTAAAGAGTTGAGGGTTAGAGCTTTAGTTTAGAGTTTTTTTTATACTTGGGAGAATTAGGACATTGAATCACACGTGGCAGTGTTTAGGGCTTAGTGTTTAGAGTGGCAGCAACCACGTGGATGTTTTTATTGTTAGATAACTTGTTATAAACGTAATCAAAGTTGACTTTTAGATTGACTTGTCACATCATTTGTAAAGGCAAGAATCTGTCAGCTTTAAAGCGGGAGATATGGCATTTGTTGTGACCAAGGGTATCATCGTGATGTGTTAATTTTCATTTCTTTATAAATAGCTTGCCATAACCTTATACTACATAACCTGTACACTTGCTTCCAATTCTCAAGCATTATATACTTTCCTACCAGTGATACATTCCCTTATTTGCTGGTACGGTGAAAATTATGATCTTCGTCTCTCATGGACAAGCCTCAACCCTAACCGCTGGTTCTGTCAATGCGCTCGCAGAATTGGTAGGTGTGGTTTATGGGCATGGGTAGATGAGGTAAAAAGGTGCGATTGTGGTCTTATTTGCAGAGTCTCTTAACCGCCCGGTAGGAGATTCTACCATTGCCCACAATACCATTGTCAGTTTAAAAATTGGTTTCGAGAATCCTCTATACCCGATGATTCTAAAAGGCCATAATCGTCAACGGCGGAAGACATCATCAATTCTGGCCAAAGGAGCAATCATATCCTCGACTCTATTACATCTAAAACTTACACTCAACTAAGGATCTCGGAGGTCAGAACGAAGATGTTGCAAGATTTTTTGTCCAAGTTAAAATCTCTAGATCTTAACAAGTAGAGAAATATGTAAGAGTGAAGTATAATATGCCTTATCTTTAGTGACGTTAATTTATGGCTTTAGAATGTTAAGTTCTTAAGGATCAAATGCTAAATCATATATAACAAATGACAACATTTTAATAATACCATGCAATTTATGGATTATAAATGACAAACACCTTAAAACAAATGACAAATTGTTTATTGTTGGATGATATATATTTCATTAAATAGGAAATACATTTCCAATGTTTCTTCATTTCCAATGGGTTTCCTCAACATTAAATACTACTGTGTTTGAATTCATTATGATATTGGGATTTGAAACTCAGCATTAAATACTACTGTAGTTTGCAGTGCTACGGTATAAATACTGATAGGGTTTATTCGACAATTACTTCTTTATTCCTTATTTAATCTTGTACAACTATTATGTATTTGTTCTGTAAAGAAGATGGTGACCACCAGACACCAAACGTACGAGGCTAGGGTTCTTGCCAAGATGCAAGAGTTGCGGCTTCGATACTTTGGGACCCAGTCCCTTGAACTTCCTACTCCCATTCCAGTATATCCTACCTTCTATAGGATGACGTATGAACAGGTGGAAGAGGCGGATGACAATTATTATCAAATGCAACGCTTTCACTATATGGTGACGTCAGAGCAGGGGAGGAGAATTGGTCTGCGTCTTCTGGCAGAGGATGCTGTTACAGCGGCGGATGAAGCGGTTGGTATGCATCCGATAATGTCTTGTCGTTACCCTGAGTAGGATCAGAGAAAGAAATGGTAGTGGTGGTGGGGGTTACGGAGGAGGAGACGGTGGTAGTGATGGGGGAGACTAACCACCACCACCACCTTCAAGTGCATAAACTGATGTAAATTGATGTAATGTAAATTGAAAGTTGTACAATATTCGAGCTAATGAAAGTTTCTTTTTTTGGGCCCAATGAGTTATGGGAAGGTACCCTAAGTTATACACAAGAAATATCATTAATTTATAAAAAATCTTTCTCATTTGTTATATCTTCTTTATCATTCATATAGTACATATTTGTTAGAATGGCTAGTCTGTATAGTTGGATTGTAATTAATTTTTTGTTTCTTATTTATGATTTGGCATTTGTTATCATAGAGTTGTCATTTATTATATATGATTTGGCATTTGTTATCAGAGAGGGAGAGACGCATCAATTTTTCATTTGTTATATATGATTTGGTTATGTGTCTAGAGTGTTTACTAGGGGAAGAGAGGGAGAGACGCATCGATTTTTCATTTGTTGACTATGATTTGTCAATTTTTGACTATGATTTGTGATTTGTTATATATAATTTACCATTTTTTAACTAACAATGGTCTATTTGATTCTTTGAACATTTGTATTGTATTTGTATGATAGTAGACAACATTTGTACTGAAAAAAATAATTTTTCATTTGTTGACAATTATTTGTCATTTGTTAGCCATGATTTGTCAATTTTGTTAACTATCTATGGTCTATTTGGTTCTTTGAATATTTGTATTGTGTTTGTTTGTTAGTAGACAACATTTGTACTTAAAAAAATTAGGTATCAATAATTTGTCATTTGTTGACAATTATTTATCATTTGTTAGCCATGATTTATCATTTGTTAACTATCTATGGTCTATTTGGTTCTTTAAACATTTGTATTATTTTTTTTTGTTAATAAAAAACATTTGTACTTAAAAAAATTAGGTATCAATAATTTGTCATTTGTTGACAATTATTTATTATTTGTTAGCTATGATTTGTAATTTGTTAACTATCTAGGGTCCATTTGGTTATTTGAACATTTGTATTGTGTTTGTTTGTTAGTAGACAATATTTAAACTTAAAAAAAATTAGGTATCAATAATTTGTCATTTGTTAACAAATGACAAATCATGGCTAACAAATGACAAATAATGATCTACAAATGACAAATTATTGAAACCTAATTTTTTTAAGTTCAAATGTTGTCTATTAACAAACAAACATAATACAAATGTTCAAATAACCAAATAGACCATAGATAGTTAACAAATGACAAATAATGGCTAACAAATGACAAATAATAGTCAACAAATGACAAATCATTTTTTCAGTACAAATGCTGTATACTATCATACAAACACAATACAAATTTTCAAAGAATCAAATAGACCATAGATAGTTAGCAAATGAGAAATAATGGCTAACAAATGACAAATAATGGTCAACAAATGACAAATTATTTTTTTCAGTACAAATGTTGTCTACTATCATACAAACACAATGCAAATGTTCAAAGAACCAAATAAATCATTGATAGTTAACAAATGACAAATAATGGCTAACAAATAAAAAATAATGGTCAACAAATGACAAATCATTTTTTTCAGTACAAATATTGTCTACTATCATACAAATATAATACAAATGTTCAAATAACCAAATAGACCATAGATAGTTAACAAATAACAAATAATGGTCAACAAATGACAAATCATTTTTTTTCAGTACAAATGTTGTCTACTATCATACAAACACAATACAAATGTTCAAAGAAACAAATAAACCATAGATAATTAACAAATGACAAATAATGGCTAGCAAATGACAAATAATGGCCAACAAATGAAAAATCATTTTTTTTAGTACAAATGTTGTCTACTATCATACAAACATAATACAAATGTTCAAAGAACCAAATAGACCATAGATAGTTAAAAAATGACAAATAATGGCTAACAAATGACAAATAATGGTCAACAAATGACAAATTGTTTTTTTCAGTACAAATATTGTCTACTATCGTACAAACACAATACAAATGTTCAAAGAACCAAATAGACCATTGTTAGTTATCAAATGATAAATTATATATAACAAATGACAAATCATAGTCAAAAAATGACAAATCATAGTCAACAAATGAAAAATCCTTTATAACAAATGAATAATCATGTTTTTAAGAACACATGTTGTCTACTTAAAAACAATCACAATTTATTTGAACCAAATCGACCATTCACTTACATCAAATGTTGTCTATCTACAAAATAAATAATATATAACGAATGATATATCATAAATAAGAAATGACAAATCACTGATAACAAATGCCAAATAATATATAACAAATGATATATCATAAATAACAAATGAAAAATCTCTGATAACAAATGCCAAATAATATATAACGAATGATATATCATAGATAACAAATGACAAATCTCTGATTACAAATGTTAAATCATATATAAGAAATGAAAAATCAATAATAATCCAGCTATACAGACTAGCCACTCTAACAAATATGTAACATACGAATGACAAAGAAGATATAACAAATAAGAAAGATTATATAAATGAATGATATTACTTGTTTATAACTTTACAAAATTATATAAATTAAACATTACAACAAAATGAATGTTAAAGTTTTCAAAATCTCCTCCGGCTCAACTCCCAGCCTCAATATATCATAAGCAACTGTGTAACGGTATTCATTGCCGTCTATCAGATCGGGAAATTTCATTCCCTTTAAGAGATTGTCCATAAAGAAGTGCATATAGACCCCACAGTCATTACTATTTGGCTGTATTGGACATTTCCCAAAACGAGTTGTTCATTTGTAGTTTAGACCATAATCTTTTACCTCAAACCAGTAGGTGACCTACTACTATCAGCAAAATCTCTCCATATCAACATTTTTAGGAGGATCGTTGATATCTAATCATCAATAAGTTGGTGTCCAGGTAATAACTTCATCTTCTTCCGTACATTTGCAATTTTTGAATCTACCATTAAATCGTAAATGCATATTTTTCTTGCCTTAAAGGATACAACACAAAGGACCCAGTGGATATTATTGATATTCCCGGGAATGAGTATTAATTTTGAATTGATCACTTTTAAATCTCCTCGATGGATATAATTAGAAAATGTACGATCCCATTGCATAGATGTAATTTGTTCCCAAATTGATTTTTTCTTCAGTTCCACACCTCCTGGAGAGGATATATTACGAGTCCAGACATTGAAAGACCTGCCAATATATTGACAGGTAAAGATATCCGCTAGCACAATCCTTTCGTTATCTAGGCGGGCACGATATTGTGTGTCAAAATATTAAATCAGGGATTTAATGTACACATCAATGACCTGAACACGAAAAAAAAAACAAATTAGATAACAAAAATAATAAAGTTCAATATTACAAATGACAACAAAAACAAAACTAATGATAAAGTGCAAACGAATAAATGACAAACAATGTAAAAAGAAAAGGTAGAGACTCTTGTACAAATGACAGAAGAAATGAAATAAATGATATAAATACTTCATTGTCCAACCAGTGATTTGGATATAAGGTGTAGAGTGCGTTAAGGCAAACAGTTTCTTCACCTATCATCATATAGGTACTACTGTTGTTATTCTTAGCTTCAGGAGATAATCCATCTTTTTTCAGTGACCAGACTTGGTCCGCCTAGTTTTTCTCATCCTGGGAAATGGGTCTTTGAATAAAAAATTCCAATAACGCTCCCAGAAGAAGCTCGTCATAGTGAGCATGCAATCGGTTCATTTTACAAGCTATTTTAATGGCTCTTTAATTAATTTCTTCCTTAGTTAGTGCATGTCTCTTCTTTAAGGTGACATTTACTTCTGACTCCATTAAAGCAAGCTGGAACAGATATGTCGAAATAAGAAAAAGAAATATAAATGTGCTTATTACATGAGAATGAGTAATAAACCAGTTGTCTGCTATAAAAGTACTTCATACATTGGTTTGGTCAATAACCATTTGTTTTATTACTTGCTCAGGGTTTGGTTTATTCTGTGAATTTCCATCATCATCATCCTTGCCTTCAAACACCCCCTCTTTATTCTGTTCCACCTCCTCTTTACTTTCTTTAGTCTGTAAATAAGCAAACTACAAATGATAAGAGTCATACAAGATATGGGAAAATTAATAGAAGAAAATGAGAAGTTACCAGCAAACAAATGATAAGTTACCTGACTAGCTTTACCAATATCTTCCTCCTGGTAGGAGATTACTACTTCAGTTTGTGCAACCTCTATAGTCTGTTTCTCGACAGATACATCAGTTGTTTGGCCTGCATTAGTATATAAATAAATAAACATACTACAAATAATAAGAGTGATACAAGATATGGGAAAATAAAAGAAGAAAATGAGAAGTTACCAGCAAAGAATAAATAAGTTACCAGACTAGCTTCATCTTCAGTTTTTTTAACCTCCAGAGTCTGTTCCTCGACAGATACAACAGTTGTTTGGTCAGCACTAGCCTGTAAATAAATAGACTACAAATGATTAGAGCGATACAAGATATGGTAAAACAAAAGAAGAAAATGAAAAGTCAACATAAAACAAATGATAAGTTACCTGATAAGCTTCACTAACAACTTCCTCCTGGTTGAAGAATACTATACCAGTTTTTGCCACCTCTACAACCACCATAGTCTATACAACAAAGGTTTAAGAGAGAAACAAATTAAAAAAAATGGTATGGATAGGTGATGTTAATATTATGGATACCTCAATACAAACAAATATTAGTTATAATCAGGTAACTTGAGGTTATGAGTCATCTTGTTCAGCAAATACCTCATTGTCATGTTGCACTTTTTTTCCCAGTATAACGTGCCACTACAGTTGGTTGTTCTGAATCCTCTTCTTCAGCAATATCATCAACTTTCTCATCACCATCAAATTTCTCATCACCATTCTTTGATTCTTTCATCTGTAAAATAGGATATACATACTACGAATGGTAAAATTAAATAAACAAACAACAAGGTAGCAATAAATATGGTAGATAGCTCAAAACAAATATTAGATAAATAAATACCTCTTGAACTTCCTCTTCTTCGGATTTAACTTTCTCCTCGACATCTTTCTTATCATCATTATCTTTTTCGTCACCCTTCTTTAACTTCACATACAACAAATAAAATGAACAAAGACATAAGAAGAAATGAAAGTTTTGAAAAAGAGAATGACAAAGGCAACCTCACAAATACCAAAATATACTGAACAAATGATAAACTTGTGAAGAAATGAAAAATTGCATAACCTAAATGCCAATATTTTCAAACAAAAATGTCAAATAAAATCATATAAATGATAAGAAGTAGCAAACGGATGATACATCTAGAAGATCACCACCACATTCAGACGATATTGTATTGAAATTTACTTCCCTCCCAACTTCAACATCATCACCTACCATTAAATCATTTACCACCTCCAATATCTCTCTAGGTGTAACTTGCTGAAGCAAATTTTTGACAGTTGATTGAATATTTTGAAGTTCTGGGAATTTAACCCGTCTCTTCCTTGGCACTCTATTAGCCAATCCCTTCTTGGTGATCTTGGGAATTAAAGCTGTTAATTGGATCAGTGGGACATGATCAAATTGTTCATCAGCCAAAGTTTCTTTCTTCGGGCCTTCAACCTTTTTCTTCTTGTTAGGCACATCATCTTCTTCTGCCATTCTCCCTTACCTTTTTTTGTTATCGGCTCTGCCTCTTCCTTTTTCCATCTTCTTTCTCATTACCTCCTTCTCGCTTATGTTTCGCGGTTTTTTCAGGAGTAGAGAACTGGTACTGCCCAAGGACTGGAGTATCTCCAAGTGGTAGAGTACTGTCTCCCACAGTAGACATCGAAATTTGTTCCAACATTTTACCATGATTATGCAACATTTTTCCATGCTCCTCCAACTGAGAGCATACCCTAACCACTGCAGCTCTGATCTCAGTGGTAGAAGAACTGCTACCTATTGCAGGTGCACAGATTGCAGGTGCTTCGATTTGATGTCTCTGAAATATTCAAACAAACGACGATGACAAATGGCAACTTAAAAATGATAGGATATACTCTAACAATGATAATAGGCATATAACAAATGATACCAAAGGACTTCATAATGACAAAAAAATCCAACAAATGTCAAGAAGAGAATATAAAATGCCAAAACTAACCAAATTAAATGATAGGAAACCTAAATTAAATGACAAAGAAGTAATAAAATGAATCAAAGTCATACAAAGAATGAAAGATTACCATGGCCTCTTGTACAAGATCTTGCTACATGTCAGTCTTAGAGGGATTCATAGCTATTACCAGCAAATTGGGGTTAGCAAAAAACTTTTTAAACGTTACAATTTGGCGACGCTTAAAGGATATCATTCTCCATCCCTGTAGCTTAGGGAACAAATGTATGGATTCCTCAATTCTTGGAACTTCAGGCTGGGAATAGAAAGGAAAGTCCATATCATCAATACCCAGGTACGTTCGTGGAGTGATAAAGCTTTATCCAATTTTTTTTCAGCGGCCAATCGATATTTGGCAAATTCTACTATTTGACTCGACAAGAAATTTTAAACTTTCTCACCCCAGGGGAATCTGCTGAACTGTTGTAGATCATCTACCAGATCAACATACTTTACTCAAACATTTCTCCCCTTATTCGGGAGGAGAAATAATAGTATAATTTTTAACAAATTTAATCGAAGAACATCTTCTGCAAAATGAAATACACATAATGTAATGATAAGAACCTTAAAATATAATGAGCAAAAAATGGAATACAATACAAATATTATAGGGGTAAGAAATATAATGAAGGACGATGATAAAGAATACAACACAAATGATAAATTAGAGCCTTACTCTGATGTCTTTCAAATTTTGTCTGTTTTAAAGTATCATCAATTTCCTTCAACCCATATGTATTCTTCTTCTTGGGGAATCACCTCATTCTGAAATTCTTTATATACTCAGGATCAATAAATAAGAACTCGTTTGCAATAGGCGAGACACGTAGCCCCAAAATTAGGCAAACATGAATGGGCTTCATCTGAATTATTGTCTCCCCAAATTGGAACTTCATATCACCGAGATAATGATCGAATATTTCCACAACCAACATCGACATCGTCGCTATTGGATTAATCAGCAGTAAGGGTGCAAAGCAGGTGGCACGAAGAACACCCTTCTCCTCTTCAGGCAGAGCTGCAAATATTTTGTGAAGTTCCAAACCTGTACACCGAGAGGTGTAATTTTTAGCATTTGAGGTACCCTTCTTAGCTCTACCCTCTTGTGTTTGGTTTTCTTCATCAACTTGTTTATTTACTTCTTTATCAGACTTTATTGTGGAAGAAGAAGAAAAAATAGACTTTGATCAAACACCTGGTATGCAGTAGTCATACAGATGATTTGTAACTTATATAACACTGAAATTACACAAACACAGATGATTTGCCAATGATTTTTAAGAAAATGGTTTGTGCGACTAGGACGGTTTGTACGCTCGTCAATCACACACACGATTTGTAAAAACAAGAGGATTTTTACGGTCTTTGCAGTGGTCATGTAGGAAGAAAGTGTTTGAGGAATATGAATGGTTTTTGGCGCTAAAAGCTAAACGAACTTGTGTGAATCGCACTCTTTACCTAGCCCTAGAGAACAATAAACAAATGCCAAATAATATAACTGATGGTGACAGAGTCTGCACGAGCTAATATAACTGATGCTTAAACGCATGACAAATTAGTTTCAACAAATGATAACAAATACATGTAATGGTGACAGGGTCTGCCTTACACGTCTCGAAATAGTAAGGACACGTGTAGATCGAGGAACGATTAAAATTGGACACGTGGCGTGATAATAATATTTTTAAATGATTTGATTTTTTTTTATTAATTATGAAATGACATTCGAACTAGTGGAGCCCACAGCCTTACCTGTTGCCTTACATGTGGAGCCCACGGCCTAGAAACCTATTTTAATATTTAAGCAGTTGATATTTTTAGAATAAATGGCAAAAATGTATAAAACAAATGACAAAGGAGACTGAACAAATGGTAAAGTTACATAACAAATATGACAACAGTCTGTTAAAAATGATATAGACGCTGAAAAAATGTCCGAGTTAAACTAAATAAATGACATATTTTTGTTTGCCGCAGCCACGCAGACGATTTGCCATCGTTTGTTCCACGAGTTGAGTACAGTAGAGTATCATCTACAAGAGTTACGAGTACCATCATTTCCTCCATGCTCAAGAAGTAGAGTATCAGTCTTCAAACAAACACTTAGTAGGCAGTAGTCACACAAACGGTTTGTGACAAATAATCAGGACGGTTTTTGCGGTTGAGTAAGAAGAAGAAACTATTCGATGAATCTGGATCGCTTTTGGCTCCAAAAACCAGACGAACTCCTGTGAACCGCAGGTGATACCTAAGTTTAAACAATGAAAAATAGTAACAGAATTGGTGAAAGAGTTTGCTTTCTTATAAATGATAAATATGTTCAAAGGTAGAACAAAATGTACTACAACAAATGACAAGTAGTTATGAGATGGTGACAATGTCAACCTTCCTCGTACACGTGGCTTGATATAATAGTTTTAAATGAGTTAAAAAAAAATTACAATTTTTTATTAGGCCGGATGTGACATTTGTACTTGTGGAGCCTAAAAATAGGTGGTTGTTTGCTGTAATATTGGAACTTTAGTAGGGGCAAATATAGTTTTTTCTCTTGCCATTATCGATTTTGGAATATATTGTTCCCTGGGTCTGATTTTGTAAAGATGACAAAAACTAGTATTTATTATCATAATTTCCAAAAAAATAATGGTCCATAAATCATCCTAACCAACAACGAAAGTCTAGACAGAGATGTTCTAGTTAAGCAAATATATTCTAATAACAATATTACACATGGTTTAAAGCAGAAGATCCAGCTTTCAATTATTGCCATTTGCCACATACATCGAATTGTATTGGGAATTAAGGGGTGAAAAGCCTCAGCCTTCAAGCAAAGGGGTTGACATGACATTAGCTTCATTTTGAAAAGATACTCAAAAAACAGCGCAACAACGTTGGATTTTTTAGTTGTTGATCATTAGGCCTTCACAAATTCAAACCTTGTCTCATAAGTAAACCTCCTCAAAAGGGGTGACAGTTGGACTAAGGAACATACTTAAGAAAAATCCAACAACCTTGTCTTTCCTAGTAGTTGGCCATTAGGCCTTAAAATGGTCAACTCTTTCACAAAGTCAAACCTTGTCTCATAAAGAAACCTTCTGAATCTAGTCTAAAAGTGAACCCGCTATGGCTAACTTTCATCCTCTTCTTCTCTTATTATCATCTTTTGCTATATTCATCCCTTCAGTATCAACAGGTAAGGTTGAAGGCATTTTCTCCGTTAGCGTCATTGCTTGGGGATTTCGTAAACACCTCCTTGATTGCAATGCAGCTATTAGTCTTTAGTGATTTTTACAAACGAACGTCTTATTCGAAGTTCAAAATTATTATTTTTTCTTTCCTTTTCAGATTCCGGAGTCTAATATCTAAAAGTAAATGAATAAACTGTTTTAGTTTTTATTCACCTGCAGAGGTAAAATTAGCATTTTATATGGCGAATGTTATTCTTAGCATTTAGTAGATCAACGATATTGATATTGTTTTCTTTTGTAACTTATAAGCATCTCCACATTTAGCTTACCTATGTTTTCGTGATCTCCATGATATGAAATATACAGAGTTTGTAAGTATAGATTGTGGTGCATCATCTTCTGACACGGATGAAAATTCGCTTACTTGGGTTGGAGACGATCTCTATGTTCAAAGCGGCAAAAGCCATGTTGTTGAATCTCCAAGTCAGGTTTCTCGTGTTCTGACTACTCTAAGGGCATTCCCTGATCACAAGAAGAATTGTTATTCAATAAAAGCCGATAAGGGTGATCTTGTTCTTGTTCGTACAAGCTTTTTCTATGGAAATTATGATAAGAAATCTTCTCCTCCAACCTTCAACTTGCAATTTGATGGAAACCATTGGGAGAAAGTGGTGATACCAGCGACTGATAAAGTACTTCTTTTTGAAGTGATATATACGGTAAAGGGAAGTAGTATAAGTGTTTGTGTTGCTCGAACACAAGCAAATCAGATTCCTTTTATATCAGCTATTGAAATGAGGAGTTTGAATGCAAGCATGTACCATCATGTTAATTCAAATAATCCTTTGTTCATGATAAAGAGGATTGGTTATGGTGTGAACAAAACAGTCAGGTATGCCTAAATTATAATACTGTTTTGTTATATTTGTTTATGCCTAAATATACCAAAATCCCACTGGTTTCTTATTGATCAAAAGTTTCAAACTCTAAAATGAGGCGATCTTATTGTAGATTTCCAGATGATCGTTATGATCGTATTTGGGCCCCAGGAATACTCGTGGGTGATTTCATAGAAAAAATTCAGAGTAATTCTCCATTGATGGCAAGTTTTGATGTTGAAGATAACCCTCCAAGATCAGTATTACAAAGTGCAGGAGTAGCTACAGCTAACTTATCTATCCCTTTAACCTTGATATTCAGTGATTTTCCAAATGTTGAAGTCCCCGTTTACATCAACGGATACTTTTCCGAAGTATCTCATCTAAATTTAACCGAAAAGCGATCATTCGATTTGTATATAAACTATGAGCGTTCCTATGGTCCAATAACACCACCTTACAACCGTGCTTTGCAATTGCTTATCACCAACATTACGGCTTCCTCAAGCACTGCCTTTTCTTTGTTAGCCACTAACGATTCTACTCTTGCTCCATTGATGAATGCTATAGAGGTTTTTCGTGTTGGCAATGAGCTGACTGAAGGAACTAATGTAAAAGATGGTATGTTTCTAGCTTTTGAGGTTCAATGTTTATACATTATTAGGAGAGTAGACTCTAGTTATTCTCTGGAAAATATAGAGTCGGCTAACAGTAGACCTATGTGTACTAGATTGGCGAGATGACCAGACTGTTATTCCATAACTCGGGTACTCTTACAGGAAGGGAATCATTGAGGCATTGTTTTCGCATTTTTTGTCACTTGAATGTTTTTAAAGGGGACAATTGAAGTGCTTTAACTTCGATTTTCTTTCTTTCTTTCTCGTACAGTGGACGTATTGACCTTATTACAGAAGAGTTTCACCGATCAACTACAAGAATGGAGCGGCGACCCTTGTCTCCCTGCCCCATTTTCTTGGGATTGGGTTGCTTGTAATTCCGATGCCAGGCCTCGAATAACAGCTCTGTAAATATTCTTATCCTACAACTCAAGTTATTTTCTTTATATATTCTAACTTATATATGTTATTGTTGGGTAAATTTTCAAGGCTAAATGTATAAGATTCTGACATGGTCGACTTTTTAGGTATCTCAATGGCCTTGGTCTATCCGGGATTCTTCCAGATTTTAGTAGCATGGATGCCCTTGAACTAATGTGAGTATAGAGGAAGAATTATAGGAAAGAGTACTTGATATTAGTTGTTGGTTTATAAACAAAACTTGATATATGTTTTTTTTTTCTTCTGAATTTTTTACAGAGACTTGCGGAGTAATAACTTCACACAGGAAATTCCTGGTTTCCTTGGTTCCTTTCCAAAACTTAAAGAGTTGTGAGTGTTCCACTCTTCCATTAGTTTCTTTTTTGAACTTACTAAATAACATTTTAGTACTAATCAAAGTAATTTCTTTGTGTTATTTTGTTTATGAAGAAATTTGGCAGATAATAATTTTGTTGGGAGGATACCCATTTCAATATCCGAAAGAACGAATTTGAAGTTCAAGTAAAGAGACTTCCATTTTTCTGTCTGTCTTCTTACTTCTGTCTAAATCAAAATCCAGACTGCATCATCTGGAAAACATAACCAACCCCAATCTCCGACGGGATTGTGAGCTTAAACCGTAGAAGTTGAGTCTCCAGAGCTCAACCCACTTTTATATTAGACTTTCGTCCTAGGTTAAAACTTAAAACATATGGTTGGTTATTCTTTAGATATTAGTATTGCTTATCTGATAGCAAATACTCATTCTAATTTGTTTAATATGTAGCATATCCGGAAATTCGGGAATTGACCACTTACCACTTGAAAATTCATCGAAGAATTCTGTGCCTTCTTCAAGGGACCAACAGATGAGTATAGTGGCTATGCTCTTACTGTATGCAGCTGTCTTTCTATTTAATGTAATTTATTCCTGTAATTTTCCACAGTGCAGCATTGTTTTGTGATTGTTATTAATTGTAAACTATCACAATCTTTGATTGAAGCATCAATAAACACTAGGGTTCCACACATTCATGAATTGGGTTATTATTGAGGCCGACCATATATGCGCATTCTTACCTTACAGATGAATGACCAGAAGGATGAACAATTACACAGTATGCAAAATAAACATTAAAGTTGAAATAGAATCGCAAGCCACTCCACAAGAGATCAAGTGAGAAAACCCACTGTGAAGGGGTTGAAATTGCGAGACACCCTCTATGCATCGCCCTCAGGCAAAATGGATTGCCTTTGGAATTCCTGATGGAGTTTCCAAGAAAGCTTTAGAAACGCCCCCTGATACATCCTAAAAAAGGAACACAAATTTCTCCTTCGTCTTCAGTTGTTCAGCATCCCTTTGCAGCATACATCACTGCCACCACCATTACCAGAATCTCAGGCCAGTTTCACCAGAAAGTCCAAAAATACCGCAAAAACTTTAATGAACAAGAAACACCCCACCAAATATAGTTCTTTAAGTTTAAGCATGAACGCTTCTTGGTGAGTCGTTCATCCATCTCTACAAAGGAAGGACTCTTGCCTCTAAACATAAGTATTTCAACAAGTACAGATCCCTCAAACCTGATTCAGTAAAACATAAACCAAAGCAAAAACCCTGATCACTTACATTGCAACTTACACCTTAACTATGTCCTCCTTTGTTGTTATTCAGCTGCACTCTCAACTCGGTTGAAGAGAGAATTCGCTCACAACTATGAGGCCGGACGCTAGTGTAAGATACCAAATCTAATAAAGCTCAAAACTACATTTTCCACTCCATACTGGCAAAAAAAGCAATCAAATTAAAATCAGTAATAGGGGGACATGGCCTAATGTTGTGTATTTTACAGGCGATTAAACTACAGAGAACAGATCTGAGATGATAATTGTGACAGAGTTCTTGGATCCAAAAAGCTAACTGCTTTGAATTCTATATCAAACCGAAAACTCAAAATCTACGGATCTATGATTCCGTGCAAATAACAGATAATTATTTAAAAAAAAATGAAGAAAAAAATGGGCTTGAAATCTACAAAATGTGAAGACTCTCTAAGTTCAAGCTGAACTTCTCCTCATCCTAGTTCATAAATCATCCTTATACTAGAAAAGATCTGAAGATACTAGAACAACTAGAACTCCAAAACTGAGATAAAAACATACAATCAAATCGCCGCTGGACGGGTTATTCGTCTCAATGGTTGAAGAACTGAATCATGGTACTTTGAAGGCAAAGCCAACATTCTTGTCTTCTTCTTCGTCTTTCGCTTCGAAATTACTTCAACTCTCTCCCTCGCTCTGTTTTTCTTCTCTGTTTCAGTTATAATGAAGTTGTTATTGGTGAACCTGAAAGCTCTCTTTCTTCTTCTGATGACTCTTCTTTGAGTAAAGGGTACACCCAGAAATGTTCCAGCAACATGGAGAACAGCTTTCACTAAGAGATCCAAACCTTCACAACGGGTTTCGTAAAAGTTCAAAGTATCCGTAAAACTGGATGAAAATGAGCTTAAAGAATTGGTGGAGGAATGGAGAGTAGTAGTGATTGAAGAGCTAAGAATACTCATTGGACACAAATGGGGTCTTTGAAAGAATTTGGAGAGTTTGAAGATTTGATGAAGGAGATGGAGAAACAGAGGACAGTGAGACAAATGTTTATTTCAGATTTCAATTATTTCTTAGGATTAAGATTGCTTATTAGAGAGATACTTTTGGACAGTTGAACCTTTAAGGCGAAAAATGGGACATGCCCATATAGGGTTTAACCCTCTCTATAAACAAAAATATGAATGGAGGTAACTTATCAGATTTACATAAAGCTCTTAAATTGTTCAGAAATTTCTGCACTTCACAATGCCACCCCGTAATGTGTTGCTGTATTGGTAGCTAATAATGACATGAACTATGAAGTATCTTCAACCATAGATTTACAGACAAGGCTACACGAATGTGGCAAATATTGTAGACATTTACATCAAGGAAGATGGAACAGATTTTTTTTTTAACCTAAAAGAGTTATGTGATTTATGTATTAGCAAATACATTCCCAGGGTTTATTAGCCATGGCATTACCGAAAACTTTCGACAAGATCTGAAGATGGTTTATAATATTGGGGAGGTATCTCTTGACACCCGATAACTAAACTCAACTGTACATCCGATTCTGAATATTAATAGACTAATTCTGAAACTATTATTGAAGGGTAATGAGATTATGGATCGGCTTTTAATGATCATAAAATTATACAAGATATAATATTTTTGAGCTGGAGAGCTTAAGCATGAAGACATTCTCCAAGTAAGTTTGGATTAGAAATCAAATGACAGATTCATCTGAACTTGCATGTAATCCACAATGTTCATTTTCTACATGGCCTCCTCTGAGGTTTTTGGGGCCTGCCGCTAACTCTTGTTGTTTTACTTCTCCTTTAGTTAAACTGAGGGGGCCTACAGCAGGCATTTCACTAGAATACCCTCCGGGATGGCCCTGGTTTTGCGATTTGGCAACTTTGGGAAGGCCATGAAGTGGATATATTTTAATCATATTCCCCTTTACTTATCAAATAGGGAGTATAACAGTGAAAAAATTATACCTCGGCATGTTCCAAGGACCAAGGATTATATTTATCAACAATGTTTTTCCTCCATTGATCTTGGAATGATACAACAATTCCATGATTACATTCGCAGGAAATGATAGGATATTTCCAACGAAGAAGAATGAAAATGGACATGATTTAGTAAAAAAAATTCCTTGTATACAACTTTTATTTCTCTAAAAGGCTTGATTGAACTCATACAACATTATTATCACTTAAAGGCGAGAAAATGTATTCCTAACTGCAGTCTCAATTGATAAAAATCATTGATATACAAAACACTACGCCTCTCTTAAAACCAACAACCTTGATCTACTCATCACTGGCCAGAGGAACAGACAGTGCCTGGAATACAAGGTTATGTGCGTAAATAAGATGCTTTAGCTAAATGAAAGATAAACGAGAATATATTTGAGGAAGAGAGCTTACCAGCTGACGATACTTGAGGGCATAAAACATCTCCAAATAGCGGCGAGTTTCACGACGTTCAAGGTTGGAGACGTACTTCCAGAACCCGTAAACTCCAGTAAGTGTCATCAACCTCTCAGAGTATATATGCCACGTGTATCTGCAAAGTTTGCGAGAAAGATATAAGAGCATATATCAAACAGCAAAATAAACACGATAGGAGTTTCCCTTACTTCTCCTTGATGCGCTCAAGTCCTGCCTGCGAGATTCTTTCCCAGAGTGTTGGGTCTTCCTTACACTTCTCAAAGAAGTTGACAATGAGATCAGAGGCCTTATCGCCTTGATACGGATCAATATGGAAACCAGACTTCCCGTGAACTATTATCTCCGCTGGACCACCATGAAGAGTCGCAAATGTAGGCAAACCACAAGCCATTGCTTCCACAACTGTTAGTCCAAAAGCTTCGTAAAACGCAGGTTGTACAAAAGCACCCCTTGTGTCTGCTATGCAACGATAAAGTTCACCGTTTCGTATGCGGTGCATCAGGCAAGAAATCCATCGAAATTGACCATTTAATTTGTACGTCTCAATGAGACCGTACATCTTCTTCAACTCCTCTATTTCTTCCAAGTCCTTTGATTCCTTAGTCCTGTCGCCTGCTACGATAACAAGGTTAACCAATTCTTGTAGCCGTGGGTTCTTACAATACAATTCAACCAATCCCGTTATGTTCTTCACGGTGTCCAATCTTGCCATCGAGAATATTATTGGCTTCGTACGGTCAAAAAGAACACCTCTGCCAAAACCCGAAATCAAGATCAGCATTTGTAAGAAGATATGCGTAAAATGAAATTAATATACAAAAAAGAGGAATACGTACATATGTTTTTCATTTTGAATGGTACCATAAAGAAGCTCCTCGATTTCAGGGTGGAAGGCCGTGAGTCGTTGTTTCTCCTCAGTATAAGGGAAGTAAACTGTATCATCAGCTCCTGGTGAGACGATGTTGAACTTGGGGTCAAATACATCGATGCCTTGAACAACCCGATAGAGTCCGGGGAGGGTGAAGGCCTGGTGGCTCTCATATTGTCCAACGGTGTCCTTACTGAAACATTGCACACATTTCAGAAATTACGAAGAAAATATAGAATTTTAGTCTTGTAACTTGTAAGAAGATGGCAAAAGAATACCTTCCAGCAATCTCTTGAAAGGTACTAGTGATGATAAAATCGGTATGGTTCATTGCGATTAGATCAGCTGTGAACTGACATGAGAAGTGGTACTTCTCTTCAAATTTTTTCCAGTAAATATCCGACTTTGGATACTTAGTTTTCTCAAGGGCGTGAGCAATGGTGCACTGCAAACAAAATTAAACAAAAAAAAAAAGGTTTTAGTTTCCGGAGGGTGTAATATGTGCAACATAGACGCCACGAGATATTTCCACAACAGACCTGCGTGACTCCTAATTTCTGAGCTAGCAAAGATGCAACGAGATTTCCATCACTGTAGTTCCCGATTATCAAATCTGGCTTTGCTTGCAATTCTCTAGCAATTTCACTTGCAACATCCTGTAAAAGGTGAGAAGGATTAGAACGCGAAACATAATTTATATTTCGTCGTCACTAGTAAATAATAATGGTCTGAAAGATATGCTACCTCTGCAAATGCCTCCAAGTACGGCCATACTTCAAATCGCGAAATCCACTTACGAAGTATTCCATTTTTGTTTCTAAATGGAACTCGGAGAATACTTGTGTGCTCTGTTCCATAAACATCCTCAAGATGTTGACCGCAGGTGGTTCCTACTGCATCAGGTAGTAACCGGGTCACCTGAATTTCACCACACAATTAACCATCAAATAAAGTCCACCAGAGCTCATCAACCATAATGATCAAATATCAGGAAACTTACGATGAGAAGACGGGGAGTTATATCGAGTCCTTGCTGCTTAATTCGGAGAAGCATCTCGCTCTCCAATGCACGAACTTGATCCAAAATGTACACAATCTGCAACCAAAAATCCCAAGTAAAAATATAATTAGTAATGTGCTAGCACTGAGACATCAAAGAACAGCACTCTGTTATCCGATCTAATACATACCTGACCACCGGTATCAGGATATCCCAAAACATTCTCTTGGGCGAAGAAGCCATGCGGGGAAAGAATGACGACATTAAAAACCATTGGCACTTTCCCAAGGAATTTCTCTAAGGTATAGGGATCAGGCGCCTCAAGAATATCCAAGAGTAGATGCATCATCTCTAGTACACGCTCGGCAGTATCACCCCACCCTTTCTCGAAACCAATCTCTTGAAACTTATTGGCAAAGTCCAAATACGGGGTATCTGGTTGAACTGCAGACAGATAGTTTTCCGCCTTTCTCAATGCAGATTGGAGGGCGTCAAGGTTTTGTACCCTATCGTTCAGCATTAACGTCTGCGCATACACATGAAACATTAATATGTTGAAGTCGTTAAATGCACTTTTCATGTTCCGAATAGTATCGAGGCGGTTGAAAGTGTTTACCTTTCCTTCATATTGATGAACTCTGAGAAAATCGAGAAGTGGGTGCATGCTTTCTTTATCACGAAACATTTTTGCAGACAGGTGACGATTGAGGAACTCTACACCATTTCCAATGAACTTTGAAAGTGTTGGACGAGGAAACGAAGCATTGAAGGGCTCAAAATCCAACTCAAGAACATAGTTATCGTTGCAGCTGGGATTTGATGAAGAAACAAACATTTGTAGAAGAAAAAAAATTAGATATACAAAAAAGTAGTAATTGAGATTAAGTGGAGTTACCTTTCATTCACAAGTTCTTCTTTGAACTTGAGATACTCAGACGGAGTCATCTCTTCAGATGCAAGTGCATTTATGTTCACGCGAATATATTCCCAAACACCCGGCCTCGGTCTAACAGCAAACGCAACCCATGGAGATAAGACTATGACTTCCTACTCAAAAAAAGCAAGATATTTTATTTAATTTTTTCTTATGTTAGTCTTGATTACAGATTTTGTACATCGTTAGTCTCACCTGTGTAGATCTTAGTATATCCCCAAATACCCCATCTGTTAGTTTTTGCCTTTCCTGGTCAGACAGGGCTTTGATTTCATCTAAGAGATGACGGGGTTGGAAAATTCCCTTTCCCATGCTCTCAATTCTACATCATCAACCATTTCAATAAATTTAAAGATACCAAAAAGTTATATTGATATTGATAAACCTTACCTTGAGAGAAGGATAATCAACTCATTCCGGGAAGATGTAACAGTTTTGTCCAAGCGCTCGCGAAGGCTATGAGCGCGAGTAAGCAGCGCATATTTGCCCATCACTCTCTCTTCAAATCTTCACAACAAGCTAAAATCGTATAATTAAATAAAATACACTGATAATCGGTCTCTTTATATACAACTTTTCTACTTATATAAAACCACTGGTTTCGCAATTGCGGAATTGAAAATTATTATTATTTTATTTGGCTTTTTATTGTTTGAGAGGTAATCATTTTAGCGGGAAGTCATACTAATCCTCATCCATCCTACTTAACTAAGCAATATTATCATACATCCCGTACTACAGGATCAGAGTTATTTGTCTATTTCTTTACTTACAAAACCACTACTACTTAATGGTATTACACTCAGTTTCTGACTTTATCCCATAAGCAGTTTCTGGGTTACACTTTTATAACTACGAGGAGGATTATATCTTATTTATAAAGCCATCAGCCATGTTTCTTTCTTTCTCCCCGACGTCGGCTGGTAAGAGAATCACACTCATAATCAAAGTCCAAGTTTGCGATGCTCTAAAATGTAAACAACCACCCTCACACAAAATTAATGGACAAACGGGGCAATGAAGTTCACTTTACCATTACTTCTGCATCTTACACAAATACCCTCCTGAACTGGTTAGGACAGCTAGTTAACCTCCAAAAACCTCAAACAGTAACATTTTGAGAAACAAAAATAGAAATCACTAGAAATAGCACTCTATGGAAATGGTCATGTTTACAATCACTCCAATGAGGTATAATATATCCGTAAATCACAACTTTAAATCTTTGGACAAGAATAGATCCAAGATAATTATATCTTCAAGCAACAACAATTACTCGTCAGAAGTTACTTACAGCAGTGGCCAACAGTCAAGATTCAAGAAGTAAAAGATAACATAACACTAAACAAGGACTGTCACGGCTGAAAAATTAAAAATAAAGGAATTATAAAATCTTTTGCTTCAAAACAAACAAAATAATTCAAGGCCTTACACTGATTAACATTGCTCCAACTTAAAGTATAGCATGACCAAAATTCAGATTAATGACAAGCCATAACCTTTCTGGTAAATAGTCTAGAAAACACCTATAACAAAACTTAAAGATCTCTCACTTGAGAGGAATGAACCTGGACGAGTGAGTGGCACCGATACCAGGCCTTCCGTGCTTGACTGGCTTGTACGAGATTGAGAACTCTGCAAGATAATGACCAATCATTTCGGGTTTGATTTCAACTTGATTGAAGGTCTTCCCATTGTAAACTCCAATAATGCTTCCGATCATCTCAGGAACAATGATCATATTGCGAAGGTGGGTCCTAACCGGTTCTGGCTTCTCTCCAGCTGGAGCATCCTTTTTCTGTTTCAAGAAGACCAAAAATAGAAAATAATTATTGGAGCTTAAAGATGTATTACAATTCAAACATAAATGCGGATCTCAATGCCAGATGCCAACTAGTTGCATTGGAGGGTAACTATAGGGCTGGCTCCACATGTTTAGAAATATTATCACATTTAAATGAGTTTTTTATAGTATTTTTGAACGAGTTTACTCTAAACACGCTCTTCACACGTGCATTTGGTTTAAATAAAAAGAGTTTCTTACACCTGGTTTTTTTTTTTTGTGAATTTAGACGAAATACAATGACAGTTATATCTTGCACAAACTATTCTTGGAAATCATTTGTATGTTTGCTGGTAGAAGTATCGTGTAAAGCAAAGTACTGATAGAGGAATGGCACATTTGTTGTACGACGATAGCACTGTGCAATGGCAGTTAGCCAATAGAGCACTAAGTGACATTAAAAATTGGCATCTACAATGTAATTGTACGTCAGCTATAATGTGTGTTTCTGTTATTTTCTGTAGATAACAGGCTTTAGTGAACAAACCATCTACTCTCTCTCATTTCTTCTCTACCGTTTCAGCCAATCAAATTATAAATTCTCAAGTCATTAGTTTCAGCAGATTTCTACAAATGCCTTAATTTTCAGAAAGATATACTTTGAAGTCTCTTACAAATGCAGTAAATCTAACTTCAAGTTTTGGTTTGATCATTCCGATATTTATCTCAGAGATTGGGGGTTAAATCCCATCATCAAGCAGCCATGAGTAGTGAAGTGGGTAGAGAATGGATGCAGAATTGGGAACATCATATAATACTGAACGTAGATGGGTTTATGAAGGAGGGCAGAAGATCTTATGGGGGTGTATTTAGACTGCCTAATGGGATACCCATAGTTGCTTTCAACAGCACTTATACCCTAGACCATGAGATAGAAATAATTGAGATCAAGTCTTTATGTGATGGCATCCATACTGCAAGTATTTTAGGATTCAAGAACCTTTGTGTTTTATCTGACTCAATATATGCAGTCAAAGTATTAAACAAAGAATGTGATCCACCTTGGACATGCTTGGCAGAGCTTAGAAATACATGGAGGGAAATGGAAGGTATGGATAAGGTTTCTGTCATCTACAAACCTAGAGAAGCAAATAAACCTGCAGACCATATTGCTTCAGTTTTTGAGATCTCAGATGACTTTCTTATTTTCCATTGTAACTTTTCTAGTTTCCTTTTAAACTTATGTACAGATGATGCCAACAGTAGCAGGTATCCTAGATTGTAATTCCTTGTATATTTTAATAAAGTCTGGTGAGGGTCTGCCTTAAGCCTAGCTTTCACTTTCAAAAAACAATCTTACGTCATTTGGCAGGTGGATCCACTATTCCCTTTATTCTCTCCTTTGCAAAAACGTATGTCACTTCATCCGCAATGATTCCACAAGTGTAACCACTCTTCTTTCCTCCATTTTATTCACTCTAGAACATGTCTGTACTGAATTTCAGAGGGACTAACAGAATCAAGGTTGATTCCTAATCAAATTTTGAAGTATATTTGAAATGAATTTGTTGATTTTCCATTGCAATGAAACGAAAGATATATGTTGCTTGATAGTTGGATAACATAACTCAAATAACACGTTTTACCCTGGAACTCTACAAGGGACTGAAAGAACCGTGTTTCACTGTTAAGCAGGTTTCGTAAGACCATATCAATTTTTCTCGATACACTGCTGATTACAAATTGGTCACATAACTCAAATAACATGTTCACATGTTCCCCCAAAAATGATTAGTTGGGATTCAACGAGGGATTGAAAGAGCCGTCTTTCGCTGTTATCCTCCCCAATGCTCAGTTTTCATTAGACCATAGCAATTTGTATCTGTAAACTGCAGCTTACAATTGGTCACATAACTCAAATAACATGTTTATTACACATTCCCCAGATATGATAACTTGGGACCCTACAAGGGATTGAAAGAACCGTCTTCCACTGTTAATCCTTGTCCCAATTCTCAGTTTTCACAAGACCGCATCAATTTTTCACCATACACTTCTGCTTACAAGTTGGCGTCACATAATATGTATTGATAACCAGAGATGTTCTCTTCTTTTCCACTCTCAACTAACTTTGATGTTGCTTAGGGCCCTTATACTCCGTTTCACTTACAAACTAACAACCTCCCATCCATATCTCTGATTCTTTCCCAATCCAATTAATTTCACACTGAGAGAGATTCTAGTCACTGTACACCTCCAGAAGAAATCTAGTCGTAGATGAGATTCATATAAGAATTAAACAATAATGGTTACAAAAGCGGCCATTCAAACTTTGCTTTAAGGCTTGTTCTATATTTCACCAATATTTTCTCCTTGCAATCTTCCTTGGTTTTAATTGACAGTATCATAATACACTTTGCCACAATTCGCATCATTTTTGCCCTGCTTCAATATTCTGCTGCTACTCCTTATAGTACTTTTTTTTTTCTCAATTTCATGGCGACACTAATTTCTACTTAATATTGTTTATTTCCCAGTTTGAAAGTATTTACCCGTGTCCGAATTTCATTCTAATATTCAAAGTAGGATTTGTTACAAGATATTTACTTCTATTTATGTCTTGGAAGGACTTCACTGTTACAATCTCCAACCTCTTTATCTTGGTACTTTTTTGTTGTTCTTTCAACCATACTTCTAATCACTAAATTAATTGGACAATTTCTAATCTAGTTATGCAATCTAGTTACTTATCTTTACATAGTTATGGTAGAAAGTTGAAGTTGGATCTTGAATTTTCAAATGACCGGATGGAGATTTTCTTACTCGACATGACAAATAGCTAAAAATGTCACATTTCTTCTTCTGCTTATATGATTTGATGTTCTTAATCTCCAAACAGCTTCAAGTCTGTACCATCAGGATACAGCCTACTTCTCCAGTTATTTAGTACATCTTTGGGGCTTACTAGTTTACCAAACACACAGACGTTTGATACCTAATGGGGTTTACTAATTTCTCAAACAACCGTAGAACTTTGGTTTTTTAGTATTTTCACATTACACAGTTAGATCCACTATCCTTTTCCAGTGAGACCCATCAATCCTTGCCCGATCCTATGAAACCGCAGGCATTTCCTCCTCCCCATTTCACATAAGCAAGTTTAACTAAATCCATACAATTTTATAAGTAAACGATTATATTTCCCTAACACAAAAAGCAACTGAATCTATGAAATAAAATCTAACCAAAATACCAAACACCCAACCGATAACTAAAAAACCAAATCATACCGCTTTGCGCAGCTTCTTAATCAGCGCCATCGGCTTCCTCTTCAACCCTCTCTGAAACCTAAAAACCACATCAACCCATTATCAGAAACATAAATCTCACCTCCTTTAACACAAATCATACCAAATGATAACCAGTGTTTACCTTCTACGAGCACGAGCAGGGAAGAGCTTAACCAGCTCATCAGTAGACATGTCAAGCAACGCATCCAAATCAACCCCTCGAAAACTAAATTTCCTGAATGTTCTCCTCTTAGGTTGCCCTGACGCCACATCTATCTCTACATCCGCCTGCAACAAACAAAAAGAGAGAAAACGAGAAGAGATTCAATCGTTGAGGTTAAGAGGAAACAAAATCTAAATTATAGAGATGAATTAGGGTTTGAATCGATAGAGCTCACCATTATTGGAGATAAAAAAACTCGAGAATTGTAAAATTCGCCGCAGAAGTTCGGCTACGAACTGCCAGAGAAATTAGGGTTTCGAAAGTGCCTCGACTGTAGCGTTTGCCAATTTATAGGGTTATAGAAATTACACAAACAACATCTCTAGTCGTTGAATGGTAAGCATCTCCAATGGTTTTCGGCAAATGTGCCGTGTGGGCGACTACAGTGGTGATATTTTTGCTCGGATAAGTTTTCCAGTAGTATGGTGATTTTTTTTTATTCAGGAATTTTTTTCTTCTTCTCAAAGAATGTCAAGACTCCAACACCTTTTGAAATTTATAAGAAGGTTCAAAAGATAGTGGTGTGTGGTGATTTTTTTTTATTCAGGTATTTTTTTCTTCTTCTCAAAGAATGTCAAGACTCCAACACCTTTTGAAATTTATAAGAAGGTTCAAAAGATAGGGGTGTTTGTTTTCTTTCACTTAAAAGAGTTGAATGTTGATTGAGGTGCTAACGGCTGAATGAAAGTCAGTTTGCTTACTGAAAATGATTGGATGAGGCCTTTAGTCACTAAAACCTCATATGATAAAAACTACACTATCAGAAAAAAGAGTACAACACGTATGTGTCCACTTCAGGACGGGATTACTCCCCTTGATGTCGATCTCCTTGAGATATATATCCACAATATAACAAAACATGCAAATTTCGAATGCTGATTACATGTACCAATCTCTTGAACGTAGGAGGTGCAAGAGCCTTCGTGAATATGTCTGCTAAGTATTTTCTGAATGGACTTGAGCAACATCAATCTCATTCTAGTTATATAACTCGTGTATGTGGAAGAATTTAGGTAAAATGTATTTTGTTCTGTCACCTTTAATAAAACTGCTTCTGACTTGAATGATACAAATCACATTGTCTTCATACAGAGTCGTCGATTTATCCTAGATAGAACTCAGACCACAACTTTTGTTGATATGATTAACCAGGAGCGCAACCAAAACTGTTCCCTGCCAACTTCATGAGGTGAAATAATCTTTGCGTGGTTAGAGGATGTAGCAACCATCGTTTGCTTCACCGATCTCCATGAAATCATTGTATCTTCATACAATATCACATCACCCTATTGGGAACGACCTTTATGTGAACTGACAAGTATTATGCATCGGCTTCTCATAAACTGAAGAACTAACCTAGGAGCTTCATAATTCTACTATAATACTAGTGTACTACTACTAATAATTAAAATATTAGTAATTTGTAAGATGAAGTACTACTACTTTTACTATTAGTGATAATAATAAAGTACTAGCGTTAGAATAATAATTAATTACTAATATTAGGCTATCCAAGGAGCAAATAAATTAAGTTATCTAATTTTATTTTTTTATTTTTTATTTTAAACTAACTGATAGAAATAAAGAGGTCAAATTTTAATCATATGTTGGGGTATAACAATCTTTTATCCCTTTCTATTGCTATCATCATAGAAATATACCTTTGAAGTGTGAAAGCGAAGGGAGATTCAAACCAAAGATCGATTTATCCAGCAACCTGAGATAACATAAATAATGCACTTATCACAGATTTTAACTAAACAGGGTCAAGGGAACAAAACCAAAAAATTGAGAGTCAGGGGAGCTCAGTGGTCGACGATCGTTACTGGCTCAAGGTAAGTAGCTGGCGATCACTGGCTCGTGGGGCCCTTATACTCCTTTGTCTTTTTTCGAACGTTCCTGCAGTTCAGTAAACCTTAAACTCAAATCAATCGCACAAAAATTCATATTCCAACAACGATTAATTTAGCCTATAAAAATTCAAAATTAGAAAAATCCTATTTTAAATCTAATTTAAGATTTTTTTCTACCCTAGAAGTTACTGTTACCTCCCCGATAATGGGGCCATTTGATGGACTGTTGTTAGTCTAATCAAAATCATACCTAACTAATTAATATAATAAATGGAAAGTTAGGTGTCAATCCATGCAGATGTACGCTATTTTAGGGTAAACTAAAATCTAGGAGAAAGGTGGGTTAGTTTTGTCAGAAATCTACATTAAACTAGGTGTTGTAATTTGAATATTAAGGTTAACTAGACCTTCGGATTCGACCCTATAGTAGCATATTTGGTTTTCGTAGGGATGGTAATGGGGGCGGGGGAGCTAATTCTATCCCCATCCCTGCCTAAGTTCCCAACTCCCATCCCCGTACCAAAACCCATTTTAGTTAAATGAGAATCCCCATCCCCACCCCCACCCCCACATTGCAAAACTAAATCCCATCCCCATCCCATTTAACTAATAAAGCTATTTTTTCAATAAAAAAATATTTTTGTATTAATATATTTAAGGGTAATAGTAATAAACTATTTAAATAGGGCAGAACGAGGCGAGTACGAATTTTTTGAGGAAATCCCAAATCTGCCCAGCTTCCCCACAGATTTGTACTTGCCCCCATACATGGTAAATACATCCTAAACCCGCCACGTTTGGGGCAGGGAAGGTCAAATTGTCATCCCTAGGTTTTCGGTCTTTTCCTTGAATCATCTCTTTTGAATCGAATTCGAGGGGTTTAGACTTTAGAGTTCTTTTATGATCTCTCTGCGATAAACAAATCAGAGAGTTCAATCCGTTAAGGTCTAAACTTAAACTCTAGGTATCTGACCTAGGGCTTGTCCATCCTTTTGCGAAAACAAAAACAATACCTAGGTCTATAGGTCACTAAATAAACTGAAAAATCAATTCCATATCTAGGAGATCGATTTCTCTCTAGGTTAAAATTGTTCTCCACTTCCCCTAACTTGTCAAGTTTAGGAAAGTTGAATAATAACCCTAAAAGGTGATATAAGACCTCCAGGTCAGACCTATCACCTGCTGTAAAATCCTAACATACACCTATAGGGCATCCTCTTCAGATCTAGTATGAGGGGATTAACCTTGCAACATCTAAATAAACAAGATTAATGAAAGAAAATAAACTAACTATCATTAAAATTGAACATAAAGATTTAAGATATAAACTCAGTTCTCAAGCTCCTCAAAACCCTATAAAAACAAAAAGTAGGTTTGGAGATGAAGAACTGATCATTAAATAGAGAAACCCTGATTTTGAAATATCTTAACTGCCCCTCAGTCTTCTCTAGTAGTGGTATTTGTGCGTTTATTGAAGATTCCATCTAAATAGACCTCCTAGAGATTTGTGCTAAAATTTTACGCTTATCGATGCTTGGTAACCGACGATCGCTATGCTTTGTGCCTTGGTCGACGACGATCTCTAGCTAGTGGCGGCCTGAGTTTCCCCACTTTTTGGGGTTTTCTTTGTTTGTCTTGTAGATAGTGAATATAGGTCAAGCCTGTTGGTCTCTTATCTCAATGATGAATTTGGTTTTTAGAGATCCCAACTAGACTAATTTTGACTGAACTTGATTAGGGCTGACAATTTAACCCGCCCCACTCTTAATAAGGCGGGTTTGGTATGACTATAGCGGGTATGGGGCGGGTCTTGTTAAAAAAAAACCTATTTATTTAATGGGGCGGGTCTGGTTTTAGGCTTAAATAAATGGGGGCCCATCACCTGACCTAGTTATACATGATATGATGTGAATACCCTTACATACAAGTTAAACCTAATTTTGATTTCTGAACTCTGAAGACATTCGACATGCTACTTCCTCCTCTCCTGCAGTCCTACCTTCATAACTTGAAGCCATAAGACATGATACTTTATATTTTGTTGTGATGTTAAGTAATAACTTTAAGACTTAACTATGTTAATTTTTATGAGAAACATGAAGTTCTTTCTAGTTTTGAATCATAATTATTCAATGTTTGTATTCTCTTATGTATGTTTGTTAGCTCTTATTGTGTGTGTGCACCTGATTTAGTTTTTTTTTTTTTTTTTTTTTGTACAGGTGATTTATAATTTTTAAACGGGTGCTGGGGCAGGTTTGGTATAGGCAAATTTAAACGGGGTAAGTTTGGGTATTCTTCATTTAAGTTAAATGGCATTGGGGCGGGTTTGGAGGTAGGGTAATTTGGCGGGTATGGGGATGGTATTACTCACCCATCCCAAACCCGACCCATTGCCAACCCTAAACTTGATCGGTTGAACTGCTGAAAATCCTCAATGTGGTTTTTCTCTCACTTTAGCTCAGATTAGACACTTTTCTTGCCAAATTGTCTTCAGTAGAGTAGAGAACCTGAAAGTAAGTTAACTATGCAATAATTTGACAAAAATGGTTTCAAGATAGCCATAAACACATGTTAAAAGGGATTAAATTATGCACAAAAATGTGCTTATCAGGTAGCTTCCACCACACAAAAAAGGCTTTTCGTGACGGTGTATACCTGTTGCAAAAGCTTTTTAGCAATAGTTTTTAACCGTCAAAACTTTGTTGTTGATGGTAGGATCAATAATCTTCATAGATACTTTCACAAGAATAAAAAATATCAATATTGCTTTTGACACCCATGAAGTTAGATCTACTGCTGCCCTATGGGGGTCTATCTCATAAATTCAAATAGAAATATGCCAAAACCAGTACTTAGTTACCTCTTGGAGAGGGCACTATTGCTTTAAACATACATGGCATCAATTATAATATCAGGAAAGCTTATGGTGGGATTTTTTAGATGTGCCACAGTGAATGCATCATGGCCTTTGGCGGTAAAAATGGGAAAGACTCACAACTCCTGGAACTAGTTGCTCCAATTAAAGGTCTCAAACTAGCCAATCATATGGGATTTACCAAGCTCATTATCAACGTTGATTGTACGAGTGTTATATCCATATTGCTGACAACAGGACTCTCTCATGGGACTGCTTTTTAACCCCATAATCCATAAGGAGGAATATTGATAGTCTTTATGCTTTCAATGTTAATCATGTGTAAAGATTGTAATAGATCTGCCTATTTTCAATCTAAAGTTTATAACTCCTTAGAGAAATAGTTATGTTCCCTGGCTCCCTGCCTTAAGTATTTTTCAACAAGAGGATACTAGGGTTAACAGTTCTACAGGTTGTAATTGTTTTGGTTTGTTTATATAATGGTCCGGGGTCCATGCCTAAACCCCACGTTTGCCTATAAAAAAAAAGCAAGCAGCTTGCCCAATTCCCAGGTAACTTTCAAAACTAAAATAAAAACTTACAATATTATGTCGAATAGCAGCCATGCTATTTTTACCCACGCACGCATGCGGGTGCCTCAAGTTTCTTTGGATTGGCACTATTCTGCTCACTTAAAGCCTATAATGTAAAATATATTAATAACAAACTAGTTAAATAATAATTATAATTCTTATAAATAATTATTTATCTATATAGGACAAGCCCAAAATGCGACATAGTTGCAATAACCTATAAACGTATGTCAATCGTCAATATTAACAAATTCAGGGCCGGGCAATGCCGACTATCACCACTGTGAGATTTTTGTCCTTCACATACTTCGTATACAAATTTCTCTTAAAAATTTCTCTAAACTTCTACGATTCTATCTCTCAAGTACTTACGAGAGACATTTTTCATATCAAAAGCCCCCAAGGAAAGATTGAAAAAAAAAAACAATCATAATAAAGTATATAATAAAGCAGCAAAATTCATTCAATGCAAAGTGTATATCAAAAAATTGGATCTTACCTCCAAATGTTTTTTTTTATTTTTTATGTTATCACATAACACAACCTTAATGTCAACATAGATGATTGGGATGTGTGTACGAGTTTGATCGCCAAGGGTTGTAACCAAATCAGGATGATTTTGATCTCCCTTGTTTGGCTGGCCCAAATAATTTGTGCTTATGAATTTTTTCTCGCCATTGGGCAACATAGCTAGACCACGAGAACATCCCCTTTTCCTTCCCATAATTAGAGGAGAGGATGTCGAGTCTTCTAAATTAAGAACGATACTTTCATTTCTTACAAAAATTATGTTAATTGTATATAATGAACAATAAACACTACTAATAAATTAAACTTATATTACCATCACCCCCAGTGATCGTCATACTACTCTTGTGCGTGCTTCGGGCGTTCACTAATCTATAAAAAAAGCCCGAGGGAAAACATACCAAATAAAACAATAATAAGTACATTTTACAAGAACAAAATTATGCTAGAAAAATAATGTAAACGTTAAACAAGTCTTGTAGTTTGTAAGGAAATAACTTGAACTAAACAAACTATTTCAGTACATTTTATGGTATCCCAATAGAATAAGAAACAAACATTGTGATCATATTTTAATATCTCATCACTTTATGATCTAATTTTAGTTTGATTAATATCAGATATGGAAGGTTGATGATAAGTACATCAAGGAATTTTTTAAATACCTGATGTTGAGACCTCAAAGTGTATAACCTGTTACAAAGTGGTATAAGAGAGGCCAATTTATGATTTTGAATAGCAAAACCTAGATTATAAACAAATATAGGGATGGGTATCCACAAACATATTTTCTAAGGCAAATTGCATATGGCATTACTCAATTGAAGAAGGAAAAAAATCAAATTTTTGCAGATACCCAAAGCAACACAAGCTTGTTTAGTTCAAAACCAATTGAATAATTTTAATTGACCCCATCTTACTTTGATTTTCTAATTATAGAGAGAGGTTTAGTACCTGATGTTAAATTCCAAGTTTCTTAAATTTCTTTTATCTTCTACAACTCTTGAAAAATTAGGTAAAACTTGAGATCTGTAAAGTATAAATAAAAAGAAGGAGAAGTTGCAAAGATCCAAGGGAAGAAGAGGGAAAATTGCTACCAAGATTCAACAAAAATATGGAGAGAAAATCCTAAAAGAATAAAGAGGATAACTGTAGAGGGTGAAGGATCGTGATTGGGTTTTTCTTTTTTCGCCAGATCGTGGTATTCATCTTTATAACAAAGGAGGAGAAGTGGAATCGTGAAAGAGGGAGAAAGATGAGGAGTTATAAAGTAAATCGTGATTTTGTTGAGCGCAAAGACGATAGGAAATTTAGAAGATGCCAAAGATAACGGGAAACCGTATCCATATAAATTGCTTATGTCCAACTGCAATAAACATCGTGTGTCGCTAATTCTCTACGAAAAAAGTAACCCAAAATAATATATTAATAAAAGAAAGAACGACACTTTTATTTTTCATTGACATCAAAAGACCGTCGCCAATTACTAATAGTGATAGCAAGTCTATCCCCAAAAGCCCTTTTTATTGCAGGTGTTCATGTATATATCCATATTTAATTTCTCATATAAATACGCGGTAACTATATCCATAAGATGCATGTCTAGCTCATTCTCAACGACTGACATACTGACCAAGAAATGGATCGTTATAACGTACATGGCCAAAGAGTAGGTTTCATCGTAATTGATGTCAAGTCTTTGAGAAAAGCCCTTAGCAACTAGTGTTGCCTTGCACCTAACAATTTCTCCGTGTTAATTACGTTGCCTTGTACCACAATGAGCAAACTTCAAATGGCTCCCAATCTTTGTTCGGCCTCTGCTATAGTAGGAGCCTCAACAGATGACATAAACGCACAATTTGCCCAGATGCGAGAACAATTTTCCCTAGCTAAAGATAGACATGCGAACCTTCTTCGACATGAGCAAGAGGCTAGAAGGAAAGAACTCGAAACAAAGTGACAACGCCACGTCGAAGAAACGGATAAACACAACTGAGACATGGAAGAGCTCCACAACTCTGTGCACTGCCTACAACAAGTACGTCCCCATGAAGCCCATGTTTAGCCAAAGGTCCCCAGTCCCTCGGGGATTTATGTTCGCTCACATTTAGGTTCTAACCCTCGAACAAAGGCACTTCCAATCCATATTGGTGTCGATGGTGCTACCCACCTTGTACCCGAAGGCTCGATCCACTCAGAAGTACATGCTTAAGAAGATTAAAGTGATTCAGCCCTACGAACCGCCAGATCTCACCACCGAAAGCCATCTAGAGAATGCTTGGGAGAACAAAGTGAAGAACATATTCCCAAACAAAGGTCACAACGAACTCGAACAAAATGCTCTCCCCCTCAAGTAGTTTATGTAACACAAAAAGAGCTTAACCAGCAGATAAAAATTGTTATGCAATCCAGCTCAAACCCAGCTCCCAGTGCTTGTAGCAGGCTTAACAACCCTATATGCAAAAAACTATTAACCATCGAAGTCCCGTTGAACTCCCATATCCCTAAGATCTAAAAGTACAAAAACACGGATCCGCAGTCCCACATCCTCGAGTTCCAAAACTCATTAAGCCTCAATGTCTCTTCAGACCATATCCTTTTACTGGATATTCCCAACAATCCCGACCAATGGTCCCCTCAAGTAATATCACAGCCTCCTGAATGGATACTTTCAAATTTTTAAGGACTTGTCCAGATTGTTTATCTCAAACTTTGCTTTCAGCAAAGGCTAAAAGATAAAAAATCTCGATCTACCAAGGCGTTTACTAAATGGTTCTTAGATGAGTCGTGAAAGATTAAAAACTTCGATTCTACTAATACCGTTTTAGCATATTCGAATGCCCTACCTGATATTAGTTGAGTGAAGGAATATCTCATCCTCCTGAAGCCAACAACATTTGAGGAAATGTTGCCGAAGGTAAACGACTACATAGACCTCGAGCGAATCTAAGATAATATTCACCAAGGGCCAACCCAAAATAATAATCAACACAAACCAGGGCCACCCAATACAACCATGGTTATAGGGGCCTTAGGTAAATGCAATACTCATGAAGATCAAATAGAAAGGCCGTGGAAGAAATGGCTTATGCCAAGAGTGCCTAAGCTAAATGCTGTTATAGGAGCCATTTACCACATCCAGGTCGATCCCATATGGAGAGCCCTTATCCAATCGAAGTTAAAAAAGATAAACCTTACTACCAGAACCACAAATTTAATTGTCACTCAACAGGCAAGTGTTAAGCTTTACAATGATCTTTGGAAATGATACTAAAGGTAGGTCAATTGTACGAATACATCGAAGGCGTTCTGGGCTACCTAGATGGCTCGTACCTTAAGATTCAGGCTGGACAAGTTGGCGAAATAAAAAGGTGCACATCTTTCAAGCAACATGATAGAAGTCAATAACATCAACAACGGTTACACTCGAAGCAAAAGAAAGTGAGTTAAAAATTGTTACAAACTCTCGTACGAATAAAAATTACTGGTACTTCTGCCCGAGACCAGCTAGCAACCCTAACCCGATGACATTTCCTTCACCGGCGGTGATGCTTCTCACATGCGATTTCATCATTCAGACTCATTGGTTATAACGGTAGGTTGAATATGCCTTTTGGTTACAATGGGACCGATAGTCCTTCAGACTAGTTTCTTAGTCATCGATAAGAGATCTGAATACCTCAGCATTATAGGTCACGATTGGCTCCACGCTATGAAGGTGATACCTTTGAGCAATCACCAAGTACTGTGCTTTATCACTCCTAGTAGAACGTGGGTTATGAAAGGGTCCCAACGACTGACCCGATCGTGCGAACACCCAGAGATAGACATGACTCGAAAGCTGGTTAAATCCTAGTTATTATAGTAGCCCACTCTTCCCGAGCCCTCGATTGGTACATCGAGAATATAAATGGTTAAGCCCGTTAAATATGTGGAAATCGATGGTACCGGAAGGGGGATGCTTGTCGGAAGTTTACTAATCAAAATAGGGAAAAAAGAACTAATATAATTCCTTCGAGATAATAAAGACGTCTTCGCATTGACCTTCTATGAAATGCCAAGAGTCGACCGCACCCCAGCATATCATAGACTTGATTTGATTAGAAATTCTATAGCAGTGAAACAAAAGAAATAAATCTTAGCCCCAAGGCTTTGAGGGGCAGTGATCAACCTCGAGATAGATAAACTTCTAGCAGCGAGGTTCATCAAGGAGATCAAATACGCCGACTGGATATCGAACATCATGGCTTTTCCAAAAAAGAATGGCTAGATCAGAGTTTGTGTCGACTTCACGGACCTCAATAAACATGTACTGAAGGACAGCTTTTCCCTTCCAAAGATTACAGTACTCCTCGACTCCACAACAGTTTATGACTGCCTATCCATGATGGACGCATCCTTGGGTTACAACTAAGTAGCCCTCTTGCCCGAAGACCAAAACAAAACTGCCTTTATCACATAGTAGGGATTGTATTGCTTCAACGTAATGCCCTTCGGGTTCAAAAATGTAGGTGTGACCTATCAACAACTCATCACGAAAAATGCTTAAGCCACTTTTGGGAAATATGGTCGAAGCTTATATCGATGATATGCTTTGCAAAAGCCTTGAGAAGAAAAACCATATTCAAGGCCTAAACGAAGTTTTTGTCATTCTTCGATCATACAAGATGAAGCTCAACCCAGAAAAATCCCAGTTCAGAGTCTCATTAGGAAAATTCTTTGGCCGCCTCATCAGCAGATGAGGTATCGAGATTGATCCTTTATAGATTCGAGCTCTGATTAATATGGTTTCTCCTAAAATAAAGAAAGACATATAGAAGGTCACTGGTAAAATAGTCGCCCTCAATTGCTTCATCTAAAAGTCATTGAACATATGCAAATGGTTATTTTCTTTACTTCGTGGCCAAAGCATCCTTAATAGCAAGAAAAAGAATCCAAATATTGAATGGACACCAGAGTGTGAGCAGGCCTTCTAGGAATTGAAGACCTATCTAGGTCGACCATCTACCAGGACTACGCTTGTCGAAGGAGAAGTCCTCTTATTTTATCTAGTGGTAACAGACAAATTTCTAAGCTCATTTGTCAATCGCATAGAAGATGGTATAGAGAAACCTGTTTACTTCATCAGTAAGACCCTGACCCTAGTTAAAACCAAATACACCAAGCAATATTTTTTTTACTCAACTTGGTTTACACCTCGAGGAAACTCAAGCCATATTTCCAAGCACATCGCAAAAAGGTAATCACCAATTACCCTCTAAGGGAAGTTCTAACAAAGAAAGAAAAATCTAGATAGGTACAACAGTGGTCCGTCTATTTGGGAGAACATAACATAACATTCAAAAATAAAATTTCAGAGAAAGGGCAAGCAGTAGTAGACTTTTTAACAGATTTTTCGGTCGACGACGTTGATTGGATGGAGCACGAGGATGGCATAATAGAAGAACAAGTCGAACCTTCATATCCTTATAACCCAAACACAGGCTGGGGACTCTTCACCAATGGCTCGGTCAACCCCGATGGTTCAGGCATAGGCATCGTTCAAGTCATACCATCGAATGATCGATTAAAGAAAGCCATCAAGCTAAACTTCGAATGCATCAACAATGAAGCAGAATATGAAGCACTAATCCACGGTATAGACATGGCCCTTCAGTTAGAAGTACCCAAGTTAGAAGTATTCATTGATTTACAATTGGTACAATGATACTACACTCGAGAAAATCATTCGAATGGTAGGATGGCAGAATATGCAGAACTCGTCCACCAGCGAAAGGACAATTTCCCAGAGAAATTGCCAATTATACATTTCCCTCAAGGAGAAAATAGACACGTCGATTCTCTAGCGTATATAAGAGCCATGTTAGGAAGATTCGAGCCCAAGAAGCTCAACATTGAGGTACTCGAACGCCCAAGTATAGACATAATGAAAATCAACACCACACAAAGATTGGAGAATACCCTTAGTAGCTTATTTTAAAAGAAACATATTACCGAAAGACCCGAAAGCAAAGCGATCTTTGTTAGAAAATTGTTAAAGGTATTCGATACTCAAATGGAAATTACAATAGATAACATTAGTTAGAGTGCATCTCAAATGCATATCATAGAAAGAAGCCGAAATTATCATAAAGGAACTCCATGAAGGTACTTGTAGGTCATATACAATAGGTCGATCTATGGCGCATCATGCATTTACACAGGGTCTATTCTGGCCGAATATGAATAAACAAGCTGAAGACTACGCAAAATATTACGATAAGTATCAAGGACACGGACATGACATCAAGATCCCATCCCAATATCTCTATTATAACCAAGTCTCGTGGTTATTTAAATATTGAGCCATTGATCTAATTGGCCCCTTCCCCAAAGCTTATGGAAAAAGAGAGCATGTCCTTGTGGCCACCGATTTTTTTATCAAATGGGTCGAAGCAGTCCCCTTATGCAGAACAAGGGATGATGAAGTTGTTAAATTTTTGTGGGAAAACATAATTACATGCTTTGGTAGCTCACACATAATCCGATACAACAATGGCCCTCAGTTTGCAGGAAACAAAATACAAACATTCTTAAAGAAGTACAACATCATTTTATCTCCTTCTATACCTTATTACCCACAAGAAAACGTCCAAGTCAAAGTTATCAATAAAACAATAGTAGATGGCCTCAAGAAATGAGTCGACGACAAGAAGGGACGATGAGTACAAGTGCTGTAGCACGCCTTATGGGTTTATCGCACAATACCAAGAAAAGCCACAGGTTGCACCCCTTTCCTTCTTACGTGCAAAACAGAGGCAATTTTACCAACACAATTCAAAGTCCTAACAAGGGACCCAGACCTCCCAGTAGAAGAAAATAAGTTCCAACTCGGTTGTAACATGTTATAGATAAATGAGACACGAGATAGAGCACTGGCCAACTTTAGCATATATCATAATTCACTGATGGAAGTAGCAACGAACATGGGCACGATTTAAATAAATAAGAGTCAAAACCTATAGATTGCTACATGAGGGTAACATTGGGACCCACCTCAACAGATTCATCAATACTAGACTGAGAATTGATCAGTTTTGAGGGTAGTGACTTTTTACTCGACGATCGGCACCAAGCTCAAAGGATTGAGAATTAGCTCAGGAGTCTGGACCACGTCACCAGTAATAGCGCTCGCAGGTAACTCTTGTCCATAACGCTCAAAGGTATCATGGTCATAGCCAATGTTGTCGATGAATTGCTTTAATAAACTTGTCAACTTGCACTCATGCTCGAAGTCTGCCAGAAACTTGGCATGATTACCCTTCAATTTCCCCTCGAGCTCTGCCACCTTCTCCGCATGCGGCTCTGTCATCGCCAGGTTCTCCTTTAAAGCTTTAGCTCAAAATTGGAAGAGCTCCCTCTCCAACTTGGTTATACGGATCTTCAAAGACAGGATGGTCCCCTTCGCCACATCCGTAGACTACGTTACATCCTTCACCCTTTGGGTCGATACCTTCCGAGCTTTCTTAAAGCACGTTTCCCATGTTAAGACCTGATGAAGGAAACTATTAAAAGATAAACGCAGCCCTCGAGAAGCAGTATTGGACTATAAATAAATGTTATAGTTACCTGCTTAAGGGAATACTCAAATCGTTGACCAACTTCATCTGAGGTCAGACATATAGTGTTGAACTAGGGACTTCGTCATAGCTCAGGAAACATCGTCTTTCTCAGCTATGAGTAGAGCATCATCACCCACACTTTTGTTAACTTCTAGCTGGCCGCGTGACCGCTTCAGAGAAGATGACCCATGAGCTTTGGAAGCCGACCCTTCTCCAACCTTGGCCTTATCCTTTTGCAAAACCCTTGATACCTCTTTAGTCGAGCTGGCCTTTTTAGCCAAAGTTAGAGGAGCACCCGAACCCGCGTTACCCTACTGCCTTCTTGGAGTAGAGGTACTCTTTGGCCTCGTTAGGTTATCGTAATCCATGCTACCTGGCACCTCTTACAACTCTGAGACTTTCCTTCTTTTCTTCGGCCCTTGCGAGCTCGATGAACATTCAATAAGTCAATCCTCCTTCTTTCTTTTCCTCTTTATCTTTAACCTTCGATAGATTTCATTAAAGTACTTGTCGTTCTCGTCTATCAAGTCGTCTAGATAGCGATGCAAACTATCGGGCACACCACTCTGGGGTTTGCAAATAAGCAAGTCAAAAGCAAATAGAGATTACCAGAACAAAAATGCCTACTAGGATTATATATCATATTCCTTAAACCATGTTCTTCATCACCCTCGAGATGCTCGTAGTTTCCATCTATAACCACCAAGTTAGTATCTCACCCTCGACCCATCAAACATTGATTGAATAGCCAGGGTTTTTTGGGGTAACATTGAATGTGATACATCTCACCCCCAGGATTGCTCTTCTTCCAATAGAAGATAACAATATCACCATATCCCACCAACACTTTACCTTCGGCATGTAACTGCTCGTTTAAGGCTTCGATGATTTTCATCATCTCATAAAAATTTTATTCACTTGGCAGGGAGCTACATCCCCAAAATTTAAAACCTCTTTGACAAGACATCATAAGGGGAGCTTTGTACCCACCCTAATCTGCCCTCGAAAAATAATTATACCTCTCTCCGGTATGTCCATAAATGAAAACGATGAGTCTTAGGGGAAGAAGACGAAGCCTTTACCTACGAGGTTATATTTCTTTAGAAACCTATCAAGTCATTTTTGCTCCCGAGCATCGACTTGACCAACTCTTACACCATCATCTTCAGCCCCCTCATCAACCTCCTCGTTACCTTCTTTTTCATCCTCTTCGCCCTCCCCTTTACCCTCTTCAACTAATCGAGCATGTTTACCCTTCCTGCTTAAAGTGTCATACACAGGCTCAATTATAGCAATGGGTACAACGTCTTCTATCTGTAACTTCTCAAGATCACTACTACTCCCTTCGTCTCTCCTAGAGGTACTCGGTTCATTCAAAACCTCTGTTACCTCATTGATTAACTGCATCATTGGTTCTCGAGTGCGCATCTATTACCTTATAGAAAAAGATGGAATTAATTGCCTTAATATATTTGAGATAAACTCCTCATTAACTCCAATTTGTGCTTCTTTCAGCAAATATGCAAGTACAACCTACCAATCGAAGTTCAAGATACTATGGTGTAGCACAAGTGTTCACCATCGAACATACTTACCCTCGACAAGGCCTCAAGTATAAGATCATTTATCCCCTATAGTTTTCCCCCTCGACTACATTTATCCTTGAATAACTTTGAATTAGAGGAACCCAACACATAAAACTCTAGATAGCCAATCACCATCCGAAGGGAAACAAAACTAGCCTCTATTCAAATTGATCATTAGGTAAACCCATTTCTCCCCAATCCAATACCTACTATGTCTTCCTCAAAATTCCACAGTCTGCCATTAATGGTGGACACCAAGATTTTCATGAATCTAATTAACAACATAAACATGAAAGATGATGAGTATATAGTAAGTAGTAGAAGGTAATGAGGGGTAGGACATACCTTGCAAAGGTGTTTTTGAGTAATTTTTGGCAACCACAAGGTCAAAAACCTGATCTACAACAACACTTTTCTCTTCCTCAGACGCTCAGTCATGAATTAAACTAAAATTGTGACTTTTCTCTCTCTCCCCCCTTAAATACATTAACCTCAAACCACACTAGTTTTCTTAGCCACCACCATTATCACCACTAACCCCACTCTCTCACCTCTCCACCTTCTCTTAATAGTTCTAGTAAACCTTCCCTTACAAATTTTTCCCGCCTCTCTATTCTCTTCGCTCACCTTTCTCTTCTAGCATCACTTCTTAATTTTTTTCCTGGAGTCCTTCAATTTTAGCAGATGTACACTCCCTTTGGACCATTTCTTTACAAGTTCTTCATTTACTTCGGATTAACTGCCGAACCTTCGACTAATAAGTTACTACGTGCAATAAAATTAAGCAGAGAGAAAATAAACATGAATATTATTTATTCTTAACTAGAATACAAAGGTACCAAAAAAAAATATCATTAACAGCCAAGGCAATCCTTTTGTGTGTCGAACTACTACTCCCTGCAGCTGCACCCTCGGCCTCTTGATCAAACGCTTCACCATCCTCCTTAGTGCTTCGGTACACTCGGTTACTGTTAAGAGATATTGGTTAAACATGACCCACCAAATCCCATACTCTTATGCCTCATCACGCTCCTTGCAACTCATGTCGCCCATCCGCTAATCTATAAGGTCAGGAAGCCTCGTATCTAACCCCATTCGGCCAAAATATTTCACAGTCAGCTCAACCACATTTTTAGCAATCTTGGCTTCCTGGGATTCTTAATAGCCCTATAAATGTGTTTTCAGTCTGTGCGAACGCAAATTACAGAACTGCTAGTCGCGTTAGAGGGGGAAGGAAATATTGTGAAAGAGTTGCAGTTCCAAGCTAATATACTCGAGACGGAGATAAGCGATGTTCGAGCTCGTGCTCGCAAATATGAAGTATTGTGGTTGGTTACTGAGATGATGGTAAAGAAAACGGAGGAGGTTTGTGCCCAACAGAATGAAGTCATGAAAAAGGATTGGGACAAAATATGTGAGCTAGAGCGGATTGCGCAAATGCAGCATATGGAAATCTTAGAATACCAGTCTGAAAATGTTATACTTCGAAGCGCGAATACGAAGCTAGATAAGGATCTGTTACAGTTGGAGGTAAGTTACGATGCAAAGAGGGTAGAATGCGAAGCTAATGAATCGTCAATGTCTTTGATTTACCACATGGATGAATTTATGACAGTGCTAGAATCTTGGAATTTGGATGTGTGTCGTGCAAAACGACGAGTGGATGATCGTTGTGAGCGATTGGAAATCGTATTGAGGGAAGCACAACATAAACTTAGTGAACTCCTTCTTAGTAAACATATTAAAAGTGAGGTGGGTGAAAGTCATGAAAGAGAGATGGTGGCAGTAACCTCGTTCTTTGCGGTAGAATTGAAGAGATTAAAAGCTGAAAGTAAGAGGGTATATGATAATTTGACTGCCCAAGGTGTAGAATGTGAGATGGAGGTAATCCGATCTGAATATTTATAACCATGATTGTCAGAATTGGAACGTTTAAGCAGTGCATGGCTAAAGAAGGAAAGAAGATTGTTGTGGGGAGAATGCCAAAGTTCATGCGTCGGCGATTATCTAGAGGTGTTGTATCAGACGTGGCAGGTCCTTCTAATATGAGTAATGATTTAAGCGATAACTCTAGTGAAGAATGAGGAATGTGATTATGTCATATGTATACGAAATAAGGGTAAGAATATAGATGTATGAAGAAATAGTTAAGGACGAATCAGTTAACTGTACTAACCGTGTGAGGTACCATCAATAATGTATGTAAGGCAGAGTGATATGTGATTGGTTCAGCCTATGTGGTAAACGATCTGCAATGTATGAGATGTTCAGGTTGGCCGAAATAACAAACGATTTATAATGTATTTAGATGATCAATTTGGCCGAAGCAACAAACGATCTGCAATGTATTTAGATGATCAGTTTGGCTGAAGTAATAAACGATCTGTAATGTTTTTAGATATGATCAGTTTGGCCGAACAACGAATGATCTGTAATGTATTTAGATGATCAGTTTGACCAAAGCAACAAATAATCTATAATGTGTTTTGATGATTAGTTTGGCTGAAGCAACAAACGATCTGTAATGTGTTTCGATGATCAGTTTGGCTGAAGCAACAAACGATCTATAATGTATTTAGATGATCAGTTTGGCCGAAGCAACAAATGATTTGTAATATATTTAGATGATTAGTTTGGTCGAAACAACAAACGATATGTAATGTGTTTAAATGATTAGTTTGGCCGAAGCAACAAACGATCTGTAATGTATTTAGATGATCAGTTTGGCCGAAGCAATAAATGATTTATAATATATTTAGATGATTAGTTTGGTCGATGCAACAAACGATAAGTAATCTGTGTATAGAAGTACTTATTGGATATATTAAAAGACGTATTGTAATGTAGGGTAATCGAAAACAAGTATTTTATTGGTGTAAGATTGACGTACAACGAATGTGTTAGATAGATCGGTCTGGCCGAAGCAGCAAATGATCTGTAATATATTTAGATGATCGATTTGGCCAATGCAACAAACAATCTATAATTTGTGTATAAAAGTACTTGCTGGATATATTAGAAGAAGTACTGCAATGTAAGGCGATCGAACATAAGCATTTCATTGATGTGAGATTGAGTGAAGGAAAGTATACTTTGGCAAATTTGTTATCTGCGATACAACTTCAGTCTTCTTGTGTTCCAAAGATTAGGTATGCGCTCGCCATACTCAGTTGGGGGTCGTAGGAACCAATGCTGCTTTTTCCAATAACGACAAAATGACCTTCCCAGTTTTTAGATAATTTCCCTGCGTTGAGCTCTTTGTGATGTTTTAGAATCTCTCGGAGGACCAGATCCTTGATTTCAAACTTTCTATGCCGAACGCGTTTTTTATAAGATCGTGCTAAAGCTTGGTGGTATCTTCCCAAATTCATTACTGCTTTGTCCAGAGTCTCCTCGATCCAATTCATATTACATACCAACTGGAATTCATTTTCTTTATTGGTCATGGTATGGTCGCGAATAGGGTGACGATACTGAGTAAGGATGATTAATTTTGTACCGTAAGCCAGGAGGAACAACGTGTATCCAGTTGAAACTCAATACATAGTTCGATAAGCCCATAACATATGTGGTAATTCTATGACCCAATTGCCCTTCTTTTCTGTTAAGCATTTTTTGATCCTATCCACGATAGTACGATTAGTGATTTTGGCCTGACCATTCCCTTGTGGGTAATACGGATTGGACGGAGAGTGTATGATGTTGTGTTGATTGAGGAATTTAACAAATTTAGAGCCAACAAACTGAGATCCATTATCGATTCTGATGAGATGGGGGCAGCCGAAACGGATGATGATATTTTCCCAGATGAACTTGATGACTTTATCCTCTCGTGTGCGGCACAGAGGAACAACTTTGACCCACTTACTAAAGTAATCTGTTGCGACTAACAGATCTTTTTGCTTTCCTGGTGCAGTGGGAAATTCGCCGATAAGGTCGAGGGCCCATATTTTAAATGGCCATACAACATTGCTGGAATGGAGTTCCAAAGCTTGAGCTTAAATTTTGGGACCATGACGTTAGCAAGCATCACATTTGTTTACGAGTTTGATGGCTTGAGCTTTCATTTTATGCCAGAAGATGCCTTGGGTAAGAGCTCGGTTGGCTAGAGATCTTCCTGCTGTATGAGAATAACAAGTACCTTCATATAGTTTGTGTAGGAATTTTTAAGCTTTTTTGTGGGATAAGCATTCGAGATACGGCCCTGTGACTGAAATCTTGTATAAGAGACCGTTTTCCATGATGTAGCATTTAACATTATCAAGTACGTGTCTTCTTTCAGTGGGGTCTTTAGGGAGTTCGCCATCGAATTTGTTTTTGGTTCCAATATACTTGAGGAAAGGTCACCTCCAATCGTCCTCATCCTCTTCAACGCCCCCAGTATTAACAGTATTTGAGCTTATGATGTTAATGTTAGGGGTTGATAATACTTCGATCTTGAGATATCGAGCTTCTGAGCTAAAGACTCTTGCAAGATATGCGGGGGAATCAGAATGTCAATTTTCTCCGTGCGGCAAATGTTCAATAGAAATTCTCTTAAATCTTCTTATCCTGTTGGCTACTTCGGCTGCATAATCTATAATTTTTCCATTCTTCTAGAATTTTTCTGTATAGTGGTTTACGATGAGTAAAGAATTTGTGTATACCGACAACTCGAATACTCTATTCTCAAGAGCCATATCTAGAGCGTGAATCATCACCTCATACTCGGCTACATTGTTGGTAGCTTCTTAATTTAATCAGATTACTTTTTTGATTCAATTACTAGAAGGTGTGATCAGCACGATTCTGATGTCTGATCCTGTGGGTCTAGAAGATCCGTCAGTTAAAAGGCATCCCTTTTGAGTTATCTAGTTTGCCTTTTCTTTGATCTGTTCTTCATGAATTTCTATACTATCTTCTTCCCAATCAGGATCTTCTGCGGGGAAGTTCGCAAGGAAATCTGCTACGGCCTAACCCTTTTTAGAATGTCTGGGTTCAAAATGGGTGTCATGCTCGCCAAGAGTGGCTGACCATTGCTGGACCCATTTGGATTTATCTCATTTGGATAAGATTTCACACAAAGGGTAGTTGATTACTACTCGTACTGAATGAGCTTGAAAGTACTGTCTCAATTTTTGCGAGGTGTAGACAAAAGCTAAAAGTAGTTTCTCGATCTTGCTATATCGAGATTCTGCTGGAGTGAGAGTTTTACTAATAAAGTAGACAGGCTTCTCGATCTTCTCATCAAGTCGAATAAGAACAAAACTTAATGATTCTTCAGTGACTTCAAGATTAATGGTGTGTACTCATCATTGGTGATGATCCCAAGTAAAGTTTAAGGTTTTGAAATGCTTCTTCTCACTCTGTTGTCCGTTCGATCTCAGGGTCCTTCTTAGGTTTTTGTTTTGTTGTCCTCTCACGTAGTAAATTGAACAACCATCGACAATGATCAGAAGATTTTGAAACAAAACGGTTTAACGCGATAATGTTGCCGGCTAACTTCTAGACATCTTTCTTTGTTTTTAGAGAAAGCATAAATAATAATGTGCAAATACGATCTGGATCAGCTTCAATACTGCACTTGCTAATTAAGTGCCTTAAGAATTTCCCTGATTGAACTCCAGACTAGCATTTATCCGGGTTAAGTCTCATCTTGTAGAGACGGAGAATATCGAAGGCCGTGTGTAAATCTGTAACATGGTTTTCCTTCTTGAGACTTTTACACAACATATCATCTATATAGACCTTCATTGTCTTTCCAAGGTGATCTTTGAACATCTGGGTCATCAATCACTGATAAGTAGCTCTGACATTCTTGAGACCGAATGGCATGACTTTATAGTAGTATAGGCCATGTTCTATAATAAAAGCTATTTTCTCTTGATCGTCAGGTAACATATGTATTTGTATGTACCCTGACACGGCGTCCATCACAGACAGGTGTTTATATCTTGAAGTAGAGTCGAGCAGATTATTTTTAATAGGGAATGGAAAACTATTCTTTGGAGTATGTCTGTTCAGGTCTCTGAAATCCACGTACACCCTGATCTTTTCGTTCTTCTTTGGTATTGCTACAATATTCGATATCCATTCTGGATAGTTGACATTTCGGATAAAACTAACTTCGATGAGTTTTTCGATCTCTTTGTTGACTTCGTCTTGAAGCCTTGGTGCTAAAGTCCTCTGTTTTTGTTTGATAGCTTCGGCTTTATCCTTCAAGTTGAGTTTCTGATAGGCCAGATTTGGATCAATGCCCGGCATCTCGTGAAACGTCCAAGCGAAGATATCACTATTGTCTGAAAGGAACTGGATGAGTGTATCGTGCTCTGCTATGGGTAGATGAGTGCCAATATATGTCCCAAGCTTGGGGCCATTGATTTCAACGTACTCTATGGTTTATGTGCTGGGCAAATGCTGCCCTGCAGAGTTAGCTGTATAGTTCTCTGTAAAGTTTCTTGTTGTCTTATGTAATTGCTATGTGAGTTGATGTTCGGAAGGTTCTGATCCAATGACGATAGAATTTTCGCATGCACGTACTAATTTATAATTTCCTTTGATCTCGCATATGCCACCTTCCCATTCAAAATGTAATGCTAAGTGATAGATTGGCTGAATGGCGCGCATATTGTGTAACCAGCAAGGTCCCATTATCCCTAGATAACGGGATTTTGTATTGACAATGTAAAAGACAACATCGAGTGTTACTGGTCCTAGAGTGATAGGAAGTATAATCTTCCTGACCCGTTCCTCCTTAGATCCATTGAAACCACATATATCAATGTCGCTGGGTTGGACCTTATCGGCCAGACCCATCTGATCGATCATGCTTTAAAATAGGAGTTTGATAGTACTACTGGTATCTATCATCATTGTATGAAGCACCATATTTTACATTTTTAACATGATCACCAAAACATCATGGTGAGGATAGTTGACATGCCGAACGTCGCAATCATCGAAAGAAATCCCAGTTCGTTGAGAGCTGGATACTGGAATTAGACGAGCTTCTTTATCTTGAATGGATAAGTCGTGACATTGGCCGACATGTCTTTGTTTGCTCCTATTTAATTCTTTGACGATCTGAGTCTCTACGAAATGGCAGAGTGAGATATGGTATAAATGCTTCTCAGCTACTGGTTCCTCGACCTGTACAGCTTCTGTGGGGTTTTTATAACTCCCATTCTTATAACTCTCTACGTCCACTATCTATTTATGTATTCGTCCATCTACAAAGATGTATTCCAATAACCATTTTAAGGCAAAATATTACTCTGTCTCGTGATGTCGGACCTTGTGGTAGATGCAGTATGGTTTGTTCTCGATCGGTTGAAGGTACTGTGCATTGCGGAAGAATTTGCCTTTCTATAATATAGGATAAATACTGGCTATGGTCATATTTATGTTTGGAAGATAAGGTTTCAGCAAGATACTCCCCTTTTGATATCGTTCGTCTTTGGATTTGGTACGTTTCTTGTCTCCTCCCTGATTTACAGTCTGATTAAAATTTGGATTAGTTGATTGATCTCGAGCTATCTTCAGTATTGATTTATGAGGTTTCTGCCTGTCAGACACTATTCATTCCAGGTCGATGTATCAGTTGAACTTTTCAATCATGTCTTCTAATGTCGCCGGTTTGTTGGGGACGAGGTACTCCTTCGCCCGACCATCAACGAGTAAAGCGTTGGTAAAAGCAGAAATAATGATCTTCAGTTGTCTGATTCCCGCTCCCTTCACTTAGACGTTCCTTTATCGGGACTCAAACTCTTTGAGGTAGATTATCAGTTGTCTGATTCCCGCCAGGCTGTAATCTATTTCTTATTGGATCTCCTAGATCTGGATGGGCTCTACGTCCTATTGCTGATGGTTAGATCGGAGTACACCTCATGCGTATACGCCTTTTGGAGGCGGTTCTATTATATCATGAACAGAAATCTGTAAGCCCTCAGGTTATATGGCTTTGTTCTTATGGACAATGACCTGCTGACCCTGCATAACCTTCAACGCATCCTGAATATTCAGGAGCTGTTGTTCCAGGGCTGCACGTCTTTTTGTTTCATAATTCAGAGTGGCCCTCAGGTCTGCTAATGCTGCATTCTCTTCCATCTGGACGATCGGCGCGCTCTGACTTGGAGGTGTTATTCTGAGAGAAAATGATCAGCGGCGTTTGAGATAATGGGTTTGAGAACTTCAATTCCCACAGATAGTGCTAAATATAATTGCCTAATTCCAGGATCCAGACTTAGCCTTTACACCAAATGTATTCAGAATGTTCAAGAACAGTAGGCAATAAGCAACAAGATGATTTAGCGTGGAAATCCTTTGAATAGGTTAAAGACCACGACCTCTCCTGGAGATTTCGAGAAGGTTACGATCTTATTGATATTGTTAGTCTATTACAATGAGCATTATGAGAATGTAAGATGATAGAGTAGGAAATTTTCTATGGTGAATGTTCCGTTCCTCATCTATAGTTTTCCAGGCCTCTTTATAGGTCCTCTAATATGACCATTTGACGACCATAAAGTCCCTTATTGATGGACGTCGCAAAGTATGTGTAAGATATCCTTTGACCAGATTATGTAACGTGCTGACCTCTGTTGTTGTACTTCGGTTCTATTACTTACTGTATGCTTCGCGTAGGTCGAACTGTTAGTGTAGAGGCCGAAAGTGATGTCTCGAACTGAGGAAAGTTTGGTCACGCCTTTTGTAGTACTTCCTGTATGCTGATGAGATCGAGGACGAAGCTTGAGTCCGTGATACGAAATAAGCTATTACAGTGAGCTCATAAAAAATTATCCAATTTTGAGAGTATTATTTGTAATAGAGTGTAAGAAAGTATTGTTAGAGAAGTTGGAGCAAAGTTGTGGCACTTGGAATATTTTGGAAGTCTCATTCTTGTAGTAATAATTTTTTATTTTTTTTGTTTCTTAATTATGTTTTTCTCGCTCTCATCATATTATTTATATTGTATGATTATTACAATGGTCGGCTAAATCTTCACTTAGGTTGGGGATGGAGGCGCCATTAGCGTATAATATAATGTAGTAGAGTATATTTTTCTCTAACCAGATTTGAGCATATTATCACAAATCCCAAAACTATATTATTGGAGAGATTTATTATCATCCTATGATGTTTTTAAGTAGAGATATAGGAAGAGTTATGTGATTCTCAAATGACATAGTAAAATTATATTAATATTGTATTTTTCTAAGGTATGATCCTAATTAACATTTCATAGTTAGCATTGCCTTCGCAGAATGTGTTTTTAGTATATACTTAGTGTAGGGACCTTTCTCTCGAGCTAACCCAATTCGAGCTACCTCCATGTCAGGCTCACGTATTTTACACGTGATATATATAGTCAGCATTGACACCTATCCCATAAACTGATGAAGAATGTGGATCGAGTATAACAGAAGTACATGAACAAGTCAAAGACACTTATCTTCTACGAACTCAATAGTTACTCAGTCAACCACCACTTACCTCATTATTCAGAGAACATGCTTCAGCACGATAATGAGTGACGGGTAAGGCCTATATAAAGAAAAAGTTCCAGAAAAGACAGGGACCAGAGAAAAGAACATAAAAAAGACCACTCAGAGAAAATTCTTATTTACAAGATCAAGTATTTCTAGTTCGAGAGATCACTTGTAATAAGATATCAACCTCAAGCAATAAAAGTTACTGTTACTAAAATCCTCAACTCGAGGTTGTGCTTTTTGACCTATTCAAAGGTTTTTCACGCTAAATCACCTGTGTCATTTTCTTGCTTTATATTAGTTTTTATCACATTTATATTGGTATAAGAGCTAATTCCAAGCCATTTAAAGCTAACAGGATTAGGCCATTACATTTGGCGCCATATGTGAGAATCGAAGACATTTCTACAATATCCTAAGGCATACATTCATTCTACTATCATCCTCTAATCATGGTCACTTCCAGACGACTAGCAACCAGAATGTAGCTCAATCTTTCAGTTGAGCCGGAACAGCTTATAGAACTATGGGCGAATATCCACGCTGAAATAGAGAAACATAATGAGCTCGAACGTTAGTTAACTCTTGTCCGAGAGCTCCGAGAGAAGGAGCTCGAAGCTGAGAGACAAGCTCGTTTGATAGCATTTAAATGACATGAAGACCAGATGACAACCATACAAACTATGTTATAGGCTTTACAGGATACTCAATAGGCTCCCCAAACCAGAGATCGTGATTAGATGCTAAAGACCTCCCAGTTTTTTGTGCATGAAAGATTAGGACCTCGTGGAGCCACCAACAAAACTATTTCCAGAAATGTTCAGAATGAACCTCAACCTTCCATTCATTTGGGCTTTGAAGTTTAGTCTGATATCGGCAGAGGTCTTCGACCTTCCAAATGTCGCGAGGAAGAACAACGACCTTAACCTCAAATTCTAGCATGTGATCGCTTGAGTGAGAACACCGATACTCATAATCCTCAACCAGCTCGCCAAGCCATTCAAGCCACATGTCAATACATTACACAAGAACATATGGATTAACGTATCAAGGAGTTAATTGAAGCTCAGACTCTATGCCATAAAGATGACCTTTCCAAATTACAAGGTAATTCGATTGCCAAAGAGTTATTCGATATGGAAGTGCCAAAAAGTTTCCACACTCTAAAGATATATAAATACAGTGGCACCGATCAAAAGAAACACATTCAACAATACCGTGATTCATTGGGATTGTACTCCAATCTCAGCCACATTCTCTGTCATCTGTTCGCAATAAGTCTTCAGGGAAAACTACTCAAGTGGTTCCACTCTCTACCTGAAAATTCCATCTTCACATTCGATCTACTGAAGAAGCAATTCATCAAGATATACGCTCATAACAAAGACAAGGATGAGAATTTATATTATCTTAGTCATAAACAATCATAAGGAGAGAAACTCGAGGCACTTGCCAAGAAGTTTTTGGAGCTCGCACAAAAAATAGATAATCTTGATCAGAAAATAGATGTTACTATTTTTACCAACGCGCTTCAGCTCGACTGCAAGTCCAAAGAGTACCTTTTCCTCAACAAAACTGCGACCTTAGAGGATATGATCACCGAGATCAATGGGTATGTCGACCTGGAAAGGATGATGTTTGAAAGGCATAAATTAACTAATTCCGTCCTAACCACTAATGGTCCACCCACAGAATGAAGCAATGAATCAAAGGAGGATCAAGGTAATAAAAAGCTTTCCAAGGGTAACACTGATAACCCTCAGAAAGGTGGTACATTACCTAAACCGGTCCTCCCAAAGATAAATGTTTGAATCTTCGTAATTTTTCTAATTTTATAAAAGGATAAGCTATACCGTCCATCTCAACCATTAGAACCAATCGAAAGTCGCCTGTACTGTATGCATCACAATGTAAATCATATTGCTACTAACAATTGTTACGCTTTACAGAGGTTTCTAGAGTTCATTTTCAAAAAGGGATGGATGCATGAATATATTATCGACCTGAAATCTTACAAGGATGGAAGCTGTAAGAAGCAGCTCGAGGTAGTCCAGGTCAAAGATTAAGCTGAGGAAAAATATATGTACCATATGTACCACAACAACATGATCGAGATTCATCAGATCAACAACTCTTGTCGATTTAGGCGTAAGAGACAATCAGAATATTGTGACCTCATACCACAAGATAAAGAGGCCAAGCTTCTACCTAAGTCGAGCAATCGCCGGCTTGGGATCTCATTCGAAGATTATGACATTAGTCAGGTAAATTTTTTACATCATGATGCGTTAGTCATAATGCTCAAGATGAAGAAGTTTGTCATGCATTTAATGATGATCGATACTGGAAGCGGTATTGAGATTCTCTTTCAAAGCACAATCGACCAGATTCCTCAGCCATCTTATCAGCAAGAAGGGGATTGAGGGAAATCCAGATCAAATTTGAGCTCTCCTCAACATGCCATCTCCAAAAATAATGAAAGACGTACAAAAACTTACTTGCAAGATTGCCGCTGTCAACGGATTTGTTTTTAAATCTTTAGATTGCTGTCGTTAGTTGTTTTTACTACTCTGAGGTTGTACCAAAAGAGGAAAGGTTCAGCCCAACGAAGAAATCAAGCGGACATCTGAATGTGAGGTAGCTTTTTAGGAACTCAAAACCTATCTAGGAAAGTCTTCCATCATGAGCACCCTAGTAGATAATGAGGAACTGATCATCTACCTGGCCGCTACAAACACTTCAATCAACTCGGTTCTCATTCGACTTGAGGGGAAGATTGAAAAGCTAGTCTATTTCATCAACAAAACCCACACTCCCACGGAATTGAGGTTTCTAAAATCATGAGATTCCTTCAAACTTTTGTTTATACTTCACAAAACTTAAGCACTACTTCCAAGCTCATTCAGTCAAAATCATGACAAACTACCCAATCTGGGAAGTTTTGTCCAAAATAGAAAAATTTAGACAAGTGCAATAATGGTCAGTTAGTTTGGGAGAACATGATATCAAGTTCGAACAACAACATTCAGAAAAGGGCCAGACCGTTGCCAATTTTCTCGCTGATTTTCTAGTAGAATTTTGCAAGTGGGTGGAGCACCATCCTAGCCTTATAGATGAAATTATAGAAGATCCACCCTTCAAAGCGTTTGACAAGCGAGTTGAATGGATTACAAGGAAAGGGTGGAGACTTTTTACAGATGGTTCAGCGGGGCCTGCAGGGTTAGGCATTAGAATCGTATTGATTACCCCTTCCAACGACAAAATCGTGAAATTAATCCGCTTGGATTTTGAAGCCTCTAACAATGTCTCTGAATACAAAGCTCTCATTCATGGACTCAACCTTGCACTTAAGCTTGGTGTTCCAGAGCTTTCAGTCTATACCGATTCTTTACTTATCATCCACCATTTATCCGAATAGTACAAGAAGAATGGCAAGATGATCGAATATGTAGCCCTCATTGCAGATTGGATGAGCAAGTCTGCGAAAGTAACTCTCGATTATCTTCCTCGAGGAGAAAACAGACACGTCGATTCCTTGGCTTATCTAGTTGAGGTCTTAGGTACATAAGCCAGATATCTACAGATCGAAGTGACATCAACCCCCAACATTGATCAACATTCTATATACTCGATCAACAGTGGGGTCGATGAAGAGGAGGACGACAATTTGCGAAATCCTGTCATTGCCTACTTGGCCCTGACAACTAATACAAAGGGCCCTTACTGATAGATCCAAAGGAGCGCCGACAGTTGATCGAGAATTCAAAGTATTGCAAAGCTTAAAAGAGTTTTTTATATTGCCATTTAGTCACGGGGCCTTACCTCAAGTGCCTCTCTAGAAAAAAGATAGACAAAATGCTCTAAGATTTACATAAAGGGACTTGTGGCTCCCATGCCGTAGGTCGATTACTCGCTAACAGAGCAATTACACAAGGAGTATTATGGTAAGGCACGCGCAAGCAAGTAGAAGAGTACTAACTCAAATGTGATACATGTCAGCGACATGGACACATGATCTGCGCCCCTGTGCTTGAACTACATACAAGCAAGGTATTTTGGCCATTCAAGTGGTGTACGCTCGATCTCGTCATAGAATTTCCAAATACTCTAGGTAACCAATGATACCTACTTGTAGCAAAAAAATATTTTTCAAAATGGGTAGAAGCAGTTCCACTCTGTCGAAGTAGAGAAGAAGAGGTCATCTATTTTATTTGGGAACCCATTATCACATGGTTTGGATGCCCCATCTGATTTGGACCGACAATAGGCCCCAATTTGTTGGTAAAAAAGTCATAGCCTTCCTCAATAATTACAACATCATCCACTTACCATCAAGTCCCTACTACCCCCAAGGCAATGGCCAAGCCGAAATCTCTAACAAAACCATCGTAGATAGACTCAAGAAAAGGCTTCAATCACAGAAAAAAGGAAATTGGATATGAGAGCTTCCTCATGTCTTATGGGAATACCGTACCACACCAGGTCAGTCAACCGGCTATAGCCCATTCCTCCTCGCCTATGGCACAAAAACCATCATTCCAACAGAATACCACCATCGAGTCAAAGATCGTAAGCTTACTGACGAAGAGAATGAGTTTGAATTGGCATGCAATATGAATTGGATTGATGAAACTAGGGAATGCGCTATCGCCAACCTAGGTCAATATCACCACATATTGGCCAGCTCGTACAATAGAAGAGTCCGAAGCTGTACATTCCAAATTGACATTCTCGTCCTCAGAGAAATCCCTTAATACAGAAAAGAGGCACGTGCCGAGAAAATGGCAGAAAATTGGGAGGGTCCATTCCTTATTATTCGTCGAACTGGTCTGGGATCATATTATCTCATGATGGAGCAAGGAGTTCAAATTCCAAATCCATGGAATACTAGGCGACTGAAACGGTACTATCATTAAGTTTGCTTCTCTGCTTCAAAATTTCATTCTTTCCATTTGAAAAGTTAGATTTCATCTCCATACAGTGTACATTCGATTCTATTCAATGAAAATTTCCAAGTTTTTTCCCACATTGCTCTTTACTTACGTAGACTCCACTATGTTATATAGATTAGAGTAAAGGCAATACTAGCTTTCAATCGACCTCTATACCGGTTAAAGCATAAGTAAAACTAGCTTTCAATCAACCTCTATATCGGTTAAAACAAAGGTACAACTAGTTTTCAATCGAACTCTATATCGATTAAAGTAAAGGTAAAATTAGCTTTCAATCAAACTTTATACCGATTAAAGCAAAGGTAAATCTAGCTTTTATTCGAACTCTATACCGATTAAAGCAAAGGTAAAACTAGCTTTCAATCGAACTTATACAGATTAAAGCAAAGGTAAAACTAGCTTTCATCTCTCAATATGTCTGCAACATATACTCTATACAGATTAAAACAAAGTTAATACTAGCTTTTAATCACCCATCTATACAAACTCTGCGATTAAAACGAAGGTAATACTAGTTTTTAATCAAAGAACTCTACCAAACATAAGATAAAACAAAGGTAAAATTAGCTTTAATCTCTCAATATGTTTGCGACATATACTTTTATAGGTTATATCTGCAAGCCACTTCTAAGGATTCTTCTCTGCTGATTGGAGGTCAGCCAGGCTTTCCCCTACAACAAGAGGACGATTAGCCATATAATCTCAAGCTCGAGTAGCTACAGTAATCCTGCCTTGCTCTACCAATTCAGCATGTTGAGAGCCTAACTCTATTTCAATATCGTTCATATAGTTTCCTCGATCTACATCGGTTCTACAAGTACATCCTTTTCTTGACAAATAGTCGTGTAAGGTAACCCTCTCTAACTCAAGCCTTCTCACTTCCTCTACAAAATAGGCAATAACAGCTGCAGGGACCTATCCCTCGATCTAACCCAATTCGAACTATTTCTAATTCAAACTACCTCTATATCAGACTCACGCATTTTACACGTGACATAAACACTCAGGATTGATACCTACACCACGAACTAATGAAGAACATGGACCGAGCATAACAGAAAAGTATGAACAAGTCAAAAACACTTATCTCTCATAAACTCAATAGTTACTCAGTCAACTTCCACTTGCCATATTGTTTGGAGAACGTGCTTGAGCACGATAAAGAACTGCAGACAAGTCCTATATAAAGAAATAGGTCTAAAAGAGATAGTGACCAGAAAAAGATACGAGAAATCACCAAGAAAACTATATTTTTCAAGATTCTCAAACACTAAATTTTTTATTTACAAGATCAAGTATTTCTAGTTTGAGAGATCACTTGTAATAAGATATCAACCTCAAACAATAAAAGTCACTGTTACTAAAACCCTCAACCCAAGGTCGTGGTTTTTTTACCTATTCAGAGGTTTTCCACGCTAAATTAACTGTATCATTTCTAACTTTATATTAGTTTTTATCACAAGAACAAAGGTGTAAGAGCTAATTCCGAGCCATCTTGAGCTTATGGAATTAAGCCATTACATTTGGTACCGTCTATGGGAAAGAAGGCATTTCCACGATATCCTTAGACATACATTCACTCTACTATCAATTTTAATCATAGTTACTTCTAGATGACCAGCAACTGGAATCTAGCTTGATGTTTTAGTTGAGCAAGAGTAGCTTGCAAAACTACAGGCGAATCTCTACGCCGAAATAGAAAAGTGTAATGAGCTCGAACGTTAGTTAACTCTTGATCGAGAGCGCCGTGAGAAGAAGCTTGAAGCAGAACGACAAGCTCGTTTAACAACGTTCAAGCGGCATGAAGACTAGATGACAACCATGTAGATTATATTACAAGCTCTGCAGGACACTCAATAGGCTCCTCAAACTAGAGATCTTGATCAAGTTCCAGAGACCTCTTGAGTTTTTATGCAGAATAGATTGGGACCTCGAAGAGCCATTAGCAAAGCTATTTCCAGAATTTTTTTAGCACAAACATCAACCTTCCATTCATTTTGGTGGTGAAGTTCAGTCTGAAATCAGTAGAGTTCACCAATTTTCCAAATGTTAAGAGGAAGAACAGCAGCCTCAACCTCGAATTCTAGTAAGTGATCATTTGAGTGAGGGTTTCGGTACTCCTAATCTTCAACCTCCTTGTCAAGCCACCCAGCCGACACGTCAATATCACAATAGAGCGTATGGATCAGCACATCAAAGAGTTGATTAAAGCAAAAGTTCTAGGCACTACAGACGACCTTACCAAGTTACAAGGATATTCGATAGCCAAAGAACTATTCGATATGGAAATACCAAAAGGTTTCCATACTTAAAATTGTAAATACAAGGGCACATATCCAAATGAGTACATTTAATAATACCGTGATTCATTGGGGTTGTATTCCAATCTTAATCACATTTTTTGTCGTTTGTTTGCAACAAGTCTCCCGAAAGAACTGCTCTGGTGGTTTCACTCTTTACCTAAAAATTCTATAATTACATTCGATCAGCTGTAATTTTTTTTATCAAGATCCATGTTCACAACATATGCAAAGAGGAGAATTTATATTTTCTTATTAGTCATAAACACTTACACGGAGAGAAGCTCGAGACTTTTACAAAGAAGTTTTTGGAGCTTGCGCGTAAAGTAGACAATCTCGATTAGAAAACAGTTGTTATTGCTTTTACCAACGCGCTCCAGCTCGATAACAAGGCCAATGAGAACCTCTTCCTTAACGAACCTGTGACCTTGGAGGATATAATCACCAAGGTCAATGGTTATGTCGACCTGGAAATGATGATGTCCGAAAGGCATAAATCTACTAAATCCGTCCTAACTATGAAAGATCCATCTAGCAATCAAAATAATGAACCAAAGGAGGATCAGGGTGATTAAAAGCGTTCCAAAGGTAACACCAGCAATCCTTGGAAAGGATGAACATTACCTTAACTGATCCTCCCAAAGATGAATGTTCGAATCTCTAAATTTTTTCCAATTCTATCAAAGGATAAGCTATACCGTCCATCTCAACCATTGGAACCAATTGAAAGCCGCCTGTACTGCATGCATCACAAGGTAAATCATCATGCTACTGAAAATTGCTATGCTTTACAGAGGTTGTTGGAGTTCATTTTTAAAGAGGGACGAATGTTCGAATACATTATTAACCTAGAATCTTATAAGGTAGTCTAGGTCGAAGATAAAGTTAAGGAAAAATATCTCTACCATATGTACCACAACAACATGATCGAGATTTATAAGATCAATTAATCTTACAGATTCAAGTGCAGGAGATAATCAAAATGTTATGGCCTCATACCTCAAGATAAAGGGGCCAAACTTCTACCTGAATCGAGTAATCGCCGGCTTGGGATCACATTCGAAGATTGTGACATTAGTCATGTAAAATTTCCACATCATGATGCGTTAGTCATAATGCTCAAGATGAAGAATTTTGTCATGCATACAATGATGATCGATACAGGAAGTGGTATTGATATTTTCTTTCAGAGTACAATCGACCAAATGGGATTGGCCGATCATGTTATTCCAAGCGATACCGATATCTATGGATTTAATTGATCTAAAAAAGAGCGAGTAGATGAGATCATCTTAACTATTACCGCGGGACCAACCATCATCGACGTCGTCTTCTACATCATCAACGCCAAATCTTGTTATCTCAGGATTATGGGCCACTACTGGATTCACATCATGGAAGCAATCGCTTCTACCTATCATCAAGCACTCTTCTTCAAACATAATGATGGTATCCATGAAATCAAATGTAGTAAAAAGTTTTCTCGAGCTTACGAAAATACCGTCTCTGCCATTCTAGATACCTTAGACAGATATGCTGCATAACAATTATAGAAAGCTGATCACCTTGATGATTAGCCTTTAACAGAAGAGCCTTCAAAATATGTCAACATTGATGGACCTAGCAGAGGTACTTTTATCGGTACCAAGCTGGTCGAGTATGATAAGGATGCTCTCATTCAATTCTTATGACTAAATCGAGACATTTTTGTGTGGACTTTCGAAGCGATGCTTGGGGTCGATCTGGTTAAGGTATGTCATAAATTGGCCATCAACATCAATGCCACATTGGTCAAATAAAATAGTAATGACTATCACCTCGCCTTCGAGATGAAGTTAACATGGAGATTGATAAATTAAATAAAATGGGATTCCTTCGAGAAGCCAAGTATCCAGATTGGATATCCAACATCGTCGCTGTCCCAAAGAAGAATGGAAAAGTCTAAGTTTGTGTAATTTTACAGATCTAAATGTACACACTTCAAAGGACAATTTCCTTCTTCCTAATATCCATCAAATCCTTAATTCTAAGGCTGGTCACAAACTCCTATTTATGATGGACGCTGTTTCTGGATACAATCAGATTCTACTATTGGAAGAAGATCAAGAAAAGACTACTTTCATCACTAAAAGAGGACTTTATTGCTACAAAGTTATGCCCTTTGGACAAAAAAATATGGGCACGAGTTATCAACGGTTGATTACTACTATGTTCAAAGCATATCTTGGGAAAATCGTGGAAGTCTACATTGATGATCTTTTATGCAAGAGCATACAGCCAATCAACCATATTATAGATCTCAATACAATATTCAATATTCTTCGATCTTATAGGATGCGGTTCAATCCTGATAAGTGTCAATTCGGAGGCCGATTCTGTACAATCAAATTGAATTGCAAGAAAAGGATTGAGGTTGATCCAGATCCAATTTGAGCTCTCCTTAACATGGCATCTCCAAAGATGATGAAAGATTTACAAAAACTTGCCAGCAAGATTGACGCTATTCTTTCTAATCCGTAGTTGCACCAAACGAGGAAAAGTTCAGCCCAATGCAGAGATCCAATGGACATCCGAATGCGAGGTAGTTTTTTAAAATCTTAAAACCTATTTTGGGAAGTCTCCCATAATGAGCACCCCAGTAGATAATGAGGAACTGATCATCTACCTAGCAGTTATAAATACTTTTATTAGCTCAGTTCTCATTCTACTATAAGGGAAGATCGAGAAACTAGTCTACTTCATCTACAAAACCCTCACTCCAATGGAAATGAGGTATTCTAAAATCGGGAGACTCTTTCTAACTCATGTTTATACTTCACAAAAGCTTAAGCATTACTTTCAGGCTCATTCAGTCGAAGTCATGATGAACTACCCACTCCGGGAAGTTTTGTCCAAGAAAGAAAAATCCAAGATAGTGCAACAATGGTTAGTCAGTTTGGGAGAACAATGAAATCAAGTTCGTATAACGACATTTAGAAAAGGGTCAGGCCATTGCCGATTTTCTCATGAATTTTCCAGTGGAAGATCCTGAGTGGGAGGAGTACGATCTTGACCTTAAATTGCAAAAGTTCCACTCACCAATACATTTAAAGAGCGAGCTGAATAGATTACAAGGAAAGGGTAGAGACTTTTTACAGATGGTTCAGAAGGACCCGCAGGGTCTAAAATTAGAATCGTATTGATTACCCCTTCCAACGACAGAATCGAGAAATCAATTCACTTTGATTTTGAAGCTTCCCACAATGTCACGAATACGAAGCTCTCATTCATGAACTCGACCTCGCACTTGAGCTCAGCTTCCTAGAGCTCTCAGTCTGCACAGATTCCCTACTCATCATCTACTATTACTCTGAGCAATACAAGAAGAATGGTAAGATAATTACATATGCAGCCCTCATTATAGATAGGATAAGCCAGTTTGCAAAAACAACTTTCAATTATCTTCCTCGAGGTAAAAATGGACATGTCGATTCCTTGTCTTATCTAGCCGGGGTCCTGGGTACAGAAGCTAGATATCTCTAGATGAAGAGGAGGAAGACGATTGGCGAAAGCCTTTCCTTTCTTACCTTGGCATCGACACCAAATGCAAAGGACCCCTTCCAACAAATCCAAAAAAGTGCCGACAGTTGATAGAAAATTCAAAGCGCTACACAAATTAAAATGGTTTTTTTATTGCCATTCAGTCACGGGGCCAAGGTATGGAAACATAGCCATTACACAAGGAGTATTCTGGCCAAGTATGCGCAAGCAAGTAAAAGAGTACTCACACAAATATGATACATGCCAACAATTTGGACAAATGATCTGCATCCTTGCGTTCGAACTACATGCAAGCAAGGTGTTCTGGCCATTCCAAAGATAGGTAGTTGATCTTCTCGATAAATTTTCTAATTCTCCAGGTAACTACCGATATCTACTCGTAGCTACAGATTATTTTACAATATGGGTAGAAGAAGTTCTACTCTGTCAAACTAGACAAGAAGAGGTCATATCTTTTATCTAGGAACACATTATTACTCAGTTTAGATACCCCTACCTAATTCGTATCGTTAATGGGACACAATTCGTTGGAGAAAAAGTCATAGCCTTCCTCAACAAATACAACATCATCTTGGAGAATAAGGAAATGGACCAGAGGCAATGGCCAAACCGAAATCACTAACAAAATTATCGTGGATGGACTCAAGAAAAGGCTTCACTCACAAAATAAAAGGAAGCTGGGTATAAAAGCTTCCTCATGTCTTATGGGCATACCGCACAACTCCACATCAATCAACCGGCTGTACCCCATTCCTCCTTGCCTATACTACCAAAGCTGTTATTCCAACATAATATCATTATCCAGTTAGAGATCACGATCTAATTGACGAAGAAAATGAGTTTGAATTGGTATGCAACATCAATTGGATTGATGAGACTAGGGAATGTGCCATTGCCAACCTAGGTCAATATCACCATATGCTGGCCAGTTTGTACAACAGACGAGTCTGAAGTCGTACTTTCCAAATTGACGATCTCGTCCTTAGAGAAATCCTTCAATACAAAAAAGAGGCACATGCCGGGAAACTAGCAGAAAATTGGGAGGGTCCATTCCTAATCACTGGCCTCACTGGCCTGGGATCATATTACCTCATGACCGAGGAAGAAGTTCATATCTTAAATCTTTAGAATACTAGGCGACTGAAATGGTACTATCGTTAAATCCCTCACTATTCCACTTCAATTTCTCGTTCTTCCCATTCTAAAAGTGAGGTTTTCATCTCTATACAATGTACATTATATTCTATTCAATGAAAACTTCTAAATTTTTCCCCAGACAACTCTCTACTTACCTGGACAATACATAGATTAAAGCAAATGTAATACTAGCTTTCAATCGACCTCCATTCTATTAAAGAAAAGGCAAAATTAGCTTTCAAACCGTACTTTTTTCATACTCAACGATTAAAATGAAGGTAATTCTAGTTTTTAATCAAAAAACTCTACTAGATATAAGATAAAGTAAATGTTAAACTAGTTTTCATCTCTTAATATGGCTGCCACAATTATACTGGTTAAAGCAAAGGTAAAACTAGCTTTGATCAAACTCTATACATACTATGTGATTAAAACAAAGGTAATACTAGTTTTCAATCAAAGAACTCTACCAAACATAAGATAAAGCAAAGGAAAAACTAGCTTTCATCTTTCAATATGGCTGCGACAATTATACCGGTTAAAGCGAGGGTAAAACTAGCTTTGATCAAACTCTATACATACTATGTGATTAAAACAAAGGTAATACTAGTTTTCAATCAAAGAACTCTACCAAACATAAGATAAAGCAAAGGAAAAACTAGCTTTCATCTTTCAATATGGCTGCGACAATTATACCGGTTAAAGCGAGGGTAAAACTAGCTTTGATCAAACTCTATCATACTCTGTGATTAAAACAAAGGTAATACTAGTTTTCAATCAAATAACTCTATTAGACATAAGATAAAGCAAAAGTAAAACTAGCTTTCATCACACAATATGGCTGCGACAATTATACCAGTTAAAGCAAAGGTAAAAAAAGCTTTGATCGAAGTCTATCATACTCTGCGATTAAAATGAAGGTAATACTAGTTTTCAATCAAAGAACTCTACCAGACATAAAATAAAATAAAGGTAGAACTAGCTTTCATCTCTCAATATGTCTGCGGCAAATACTTTTTCAGGTTACATATACAGCCACTACAAAGATTTTTTTATGCTGTTGGGAGGTTAGCTATGGTTTCTCCTATAACAAGAGAATAATCAGCCATAAATTCTTAAGCTCAAACAGCCACAGTGTTCCTACCTTGCTCTGCCAATTTAGCAGGTCGAGAACCTAGCTTCATTTCCATGGAGTACATACAGTTTCCTCAATCTATATAAGCTCTACAAATATATCCTCTATCCAACAAACAGTCGTGCAAGGTATCTCTGCCTAACTCTAGCCTTTTCACCTCCTCAACAAAATAGGCGACCACTACCATTAACATATTTGAGCACAATGCCTCAGGCACGACTGCCTTAGAAAAATTCCCTCTCGCCATTTGAAGGCACGCCTTCAACCTCTTATTCCATGCTTTATGCTATCCTATTTGACTTTCTGCGTGGGACATAAGATTGATATGGTCCTTTGCCTTCTCATCTGCTTTATCTGACTCAGCCTAGTTTATCGTCCTCAATTCTGCCACCTGGGCACGAAGTTCCATAAGATCCATGTCTTTACCTGTACTTGCCCAAGTAGGAGATTGCTTTAACAATTCATCTTTTTTCTTTATCAAAATATCCTTACCTCTGGTCACCCGCTCTAACTCTTGTTCCCTGATATGAGCAATATCCAGCTTACTTTGGCACTCCCTTAACCGTTCATTTTCTTTTTGTACATGACCTTGATTTTGAGCTATATTTCCCTCTAGTACTCAAATTCAAGCTAATAGGCTAACCATATTCCTTTGAACAATGGAAACCCTGACATCACCTTTATTTTTCCTCGAGTGCTCTCCAGACTTGGCATTTTCTGCACGTGAATTAGCCTGAACTAAATTGGTCTTCAACTATGCCACCCTTTCATTTAACTTATCACACTTCTTTTGTACCAACCGGAACACTATATCTTTAGTAAGAAAAGCTGCAGTCAAATGTATAGTAGCATATTCCTCAGATTCAACAAGAGTAAGCCAGCAAAGCGTAGTCGAAGACAACCGTACATGATCGAAGGCAGATAGCATTCGAGAAGATACCTTTAGTCCTCGACCTACTAAAAGTAGCCATTGTACCTGGTAAAGAAGAGAGCTATTAGAGATTTATGAAGTTTGCCCACTCCCCCTGAAATAGGAGACTGTTTTTTTTTAAACTGCCTGTATCTACTATAAGTACAGGCAGAGAATAGATGATTCAGGATCCATGAATGTGCAACCCAATCATCCTTTGTCTCTTAACCCTACTATTACTCCAAATACTTGTAATAATTAACATCTTACTAGATTTTACATCAAAATCCTCCTCGTAGCCGTGGTTTTTCTCAGCTTTTACTGAGTTTTCTACGTAAAATCTTATTTATCTAAGTCTTTATTGCATTCTCTTTACAAATAAGTATTGGCGAAGATTCTCCTTCCAAAAAATATGCCATTATAATTGGCATTATCTGTGAGAAATACCACACTTTTATTACCATCACTGATCTTAGAACCATCCGATAATAAACATGAACCTAAGAAGCCATTCCAGCACCGTAAGAAACCAGGAAATTAATCCCATAACAGGAATGGTTGATCTACACGGTGCAGTACTCGAGCTTCAGAAATAAATGGCTGCAGAAAAAGCCCAAAGACTGGAAGATCAGCTTGTCCACGCTCAAGCTCTTCAAACGGATAGAGATAAATGAAGGAAAGCTTTAGATTAATAGGGTCAAACACATCAGAAAGAAATGGAGAGACTAAAGAGAATACAAGATCGATTCACTGACTGCCAGACATCCCTTCAACTCGCTCGAAGCGAGCACAGATCAAGGGTAATTCAATGCGATGATCAACTAAGAGAAAATGAGATACGAATCTCTCGATCCAGATCTAGAAATTTGAACAGGGCTTCTCGACATTTTGGTTTAACATCCTCGGCATCGACAACTCCAGGAAGTTGACGCACGCATCATCAGACTCCCCTACATGAAAGAAGACTAATAAGGGACTGACTGGGACTAGAAGGACAGGGAGATTTTGTTCCTCAGGTCGTAACTTTACCATTTCCCCTGTAATAGTTCGTCACCTTGGATTTCTTCAACATTAGGATCCGGGCTATAAACTTTGAGATCCCAGGCCAAAAATTTACGCTTGACAGAATCGAGACAAATCTCATTTCCCTCCATCTTGAAGTTATGGCTATCCCAAAAATTTCCATATGCCAAAGTTTATACAATATGTAGGCCTGACTGACCCACATACCCATGTCCGACACTTTAAAGCCGCAGTTGGTTTATATTCCAAACTCGGCCACATGCTGTGTAGGCTATTCAACATGAGCCTAACGGAAGAACTGCTCTGATGGTTCCATACCATTCATGAAGCCTTCATCACCACGCTTAGCTAGTTGAAGCGTCTTTTCGAAGCCAATTATACCCATGCTGAAGAGCAGAAGATCACTGTCGATTCCTTATTCTTCTTTGAACAGGGTGTTAAATAGACATTGGTAATTTTTTACATGCGTTTCTTACAGGAAATAAGGAAAATTGGGAACTCAGACCCCAAGATCGTCGTCCCAGCATTCATCTCCGCACTGCTCATCGGCTCTAAAGTTCGAGAAGAGCTTACTCTGCACAAGCCGAGAACAGTCACGGATATAATTGATGTCATTAATAATTATATCGAATTAGAACGATAAAAGAAAGATAAGATTAAGAGCTCATCTACCATTCATTCTCGAGAAACATTTTCGACCTCATCCCAACGAGCGGTAACTACTGAAGCACCCAAGCAACGCGACAGAAGCACCGACAACAATAGAAGAAGGGACGGCAAACCCGATAGACCAGTCCCAATTCTGCCACCATAACAACGACTCTCTTCACTATCTTGCTGACGATAAAGGGAAATGAGTGTTATCGCACACTATAAACTATTCATGATCTCCCCAACAGACCTCTATATCAATATCACAATGTGCATAGTCACGAAACTAACAACTGCTACTCCCTCATGTGCATCTTTTATCGTATCCTATTAGTTGGAAGGCTTCATAATTATGTCACCGACATCCAAATGTTTCTCAAAAATATAGAAAAAAATAAAGAAGTTGAGCAAAATCAGGTTCAGGTGCAAGCTCACCTTTTCTATATGATCGAGATTGAAAAAGGAAAGAAAAGAAAACAAGACGATTGGATTACATCATCTTATAGAATGACCTCCTTAGATAAATCAGCTTAGCTTCTCCCAAGCTCAAGCAAATCGAAGTGACCTTACCATAATACCTTTGAGGACTGCGACAACAGCCATGTTAAATACCCTCATGATGACCCTCTCATTATAATGCTCAAAGTTGGACAAGACTACTTACATATGCTTTTCGTCGATACAGGAAGTGCGAAAGATGTATTGTTAAGAAGAGCAATTGAAGTCCTAGGCCTCACATAATTAGTCAAAGCTTCGACAACAGCAATCACTGGCTTCAATGGTTCGAAAGAATAAACTACAAGGGAAATTATTCTACCAGTTCAGGTAGGATTAGAAACTACATTATTAAATTCCTTGTCATCAATGCTAATTCCAAATATTTGAGAATTATAGGGCGCATCTCGTTACATTCTATCAAAGCAATGCCTTTTACTTATCATCTAACATTGCATTTTCTAGCAGATCATGGAATATTTGAAATCAAAGGTAGCCAAGCGTTTGCAAGTATGTGCAAAAATGCCACAGTACTCATGATGAAGGATTCCACAACGTATCGTTTAAGATATTGGAAGGCTAAATCACAGTCAAGAGTCCAAAATAATTTCCTGGTGTTGTTGTTTGAAAGGGAGTGGGATGCCACGAGAAAGAGGTTAAAAAAAAATTTGCATCGACAGATGGCACTTTGAGATGAATCTGTGGAGAGCGGCGATCTTGCCTAAGAATTTTGGACTCTTTTTTTGTCATGTGTAGTGGCATCACGATGAGCGCTTTTATGTACTGGGATTGATTGTTATCCTTTCTCTTCATGGACTGACTGTCCAAAAAATTCCAAAATGCGACCCCAAATTGGCATTTATCTGGGTTGAGTTCATATGGTATTTTGAGGGATATTGAAGATGGTTTGAAGATTGCTGGAGTGATCTTCCATTTAAGATTTTCAAGATCATACATCGATGTAGACTCCATAATTGGCTGAGATGATCTTTGAATATTTTAGTCACAGTCGCTCATAAGTAGCTTCTGGCTTCTTTAACCAAAATGCATTACTGTAAAGTAGAGAACTCTTTCAATACACACGGTTGTTTTTTCCTGATCGTCTTCGGCTAGTGGAAACTTGGTTTGCTATCGAAGGGGTGTTCCATCATAGAAAAAAATTTGTGCCTGCGACGAGAGCGAGAAGTTGTTGAATAGTGGTAGCAGAAAACTGATCCTAGGTGTGAACTTTGGTTGGGTTCTGTAAATCACACGTACACCTTATCTTTACCATAACATTTTTCTTTGATAGTGCTACGATATTAGAACCCCCTTAGATCACTTAGCTTCCCAGTTAATCACTACCTGAAATAGTTTACATCTCTCTTTACTACATCGCAGGAGGCGGGGAGCTAGATCCTCATTGTTCTGAATGATAGATTTCTGTCTGGAAGAAGGTTTAGTCGGGGCATGTGATATGGGTTGGATGCCAGTATTTCTAGGATAGTCTAGGTAAAGATATTGATGTTTCTTAATTGATCATGGCTTCTTTTTTCGTCGCTGTATTTGGAGCGCGATGAAGCGTTGTACGTCCTGGACCCATCGGTTCAGCGGATTCGCCACATCTCAGTATCATGTTGCTCGAAATGGGTTTCCTCTCGCTTAGTGTGCTAGGGTTATGCCGTAGAAGTTTTATGTATGAGGGTTGT
>JACGCM010002507.1:0-32730 GCA_014058105.1 Kingdonia uniflora
GGCAAAAAAAGTGGTCCAAACCTATCTTAATAAAATAAATTCCGCATTGTCGTTCGAACTTACTTAGGCTAAAAGAGAAGCTCGGTCAAAAAACAAGAGAGCTCTTCAAGGTACGAACGACCCAGGACAACATCACGTGTATCAAAATAATCCCGTCGAAACGTGATGATTTTAAAAGCGGAAAGTTTAACTTCTGTAGTGTATTATAAGTGGGGATTGGTTTCCCTTGTCCTCATTTATACTCCCAGCCCAAATTTTGTAATTCTGTTTCTCTCTCTCGTGCAGTTTAGAGAAATGTAGTCGAGGAAGATGAAGGTTTGAAATCATCTCAAGAGAGGCCTATCAAACTTTATTCCAACTTTGAATCATCTCAGACCATAAAGCTCTCTTTTCTCGATCAAATTGCTCCAGCAACTTATGTCCCTCTCACCTTCTTCTATATCAACGACCTCTATCATTTTGGAGACATCATTAACAACGCAAAGGTCATTGAGAGACGTTCTAGGTTAAAGAAATCTCTGTCCCAAATTCTTACTAGCTTCTACCCATTAGCGGGAAGAATGAAACCAGATGGTATGTCCATTGATTGTAACGACGCGGGAGCTCATTACACTGAAGCTAGAGTTCATGCTCGACTCTCAGATGTTATGCAAGAGCAGGCAAAAGATGTACTCGACCTGATGCTGCCGTGTGCCAGAGGGGAGAAAACCGGATCAGTTCTCCTATTGATCCAAGTCAATGTTTTCGATTGTGGTGGAATGGCCATTGTCCTGACCATTTCGCATAAAATCATAGACGCTTTTTCTTACACTATGTTCATCAGTAGTTGGGCCTCTGCTACACGCGGGATTGTCGAATCCAACAAATCATTCAACCACTGTTTAATGCAGCGTCATACTTTCCATGCAATGCCGAGGACTCTATCATGAGTAAGCCAATGTCCAAGGTCTCAAGAGAGAAATCTGTAACAAAGAAGTTTGTGTTTGATGCCTCCAAAATAGCATCCCTTAGAGCCCATTATAAATCAAGTTGGGGTGGAAGGGGAAATATTCGACGCGCGTTGAAGCCCTATCTGCATTTATTTGGGAAAATTTTATTAAGGCTGCACGAGCAAACCGAGGACAAGATGGTAGCGCAACATACGCAGTTTCCCATGTAGTAAACTTAAGGGGGAAGATAGGCATACCGTATAACACTTTGGAAATGTTTTCAGTGCGGTTGTTAGTGTACCGTTAACCATGGTGGAGATTGATAAGAAGGACGTGGACTTCGTTGGCCGAATTAGACAGGCAATAAAGGCCATTGATGATGAGAGCGTAAAAAAGTTACAATGTGGTGATTGGCGCCCGCCATTTATCATGCCAGTCGTGAATAGCGATGATCATCCTGTCGAGGTCTTAAGATTCACTAGTTGGTGTAAACAACCAATCTACCAAGACTTTGGCTGGGGAAAACCAACTCGCATAGACAACGCTTCAGAGTACTTGAAGAATCTTGTTGTGTTAATGGATACAGGGTATAATGATGGAATTCAAGCATTAGTGACAATATCGGAAGAAGATATGGATGAGTTTGAACACCGTCTACGACCGTCAAGTAGATTATGAGGACTTATTCAATAGGGGTTCTCCCATTAGGTACCCGGGTGCATGTTTTATCCTTTTTTGTGTGCTTTGTGACGTTTTCTTCTCCATTTGATTGATGCTTTGTTTTCTTTTTTTCTTTTTTTCCCCAGGGCAAGCTGGGGATAGGTACCCCATGAATCTTCTATCCAAACAAACAACAAATTACATCCTAATGTACTGCTTTCCTATGGCATCATCCTTCATATATATTAATACTTTGTTTTGATTATTTTTCATGCATTAACTGTTATGAGTGATTTCCATTCTCAATGCAATTTGTTGGCCAGCCATGCTCTATAAGATTTATCCCGACAAGAATGAACATGGCACATGTGCAACATATTTAGGCTCTGCTTCGTACACGGGGATGATTCCCATTGTAAACATTTTCTATGATTGACATCGGCTATAAGCGCACATGCTCAAATCACAAGAAATATTTACTATGGGAATCACTACCCGCGACCAATTAAAGACAGCAAACTCTTACTATCTAGTCTTGGTGTTTCATATAGAGCAGTATAGATTTGCAATCCTACCTTTAAACCGATACAAGTGTTTAGTTTTTCTTTTAAATTTTAGTGTCACTGTGTAATCTCATTTAATTCCCCTTAAACTTTATGTTGGGAAATCACAACTTTCCCACTGTGTAATTCGACGATATGCAGGAGAAATTTAACGACAAATAAACTAGCAAGCAAGTAAAGACAACACACGATTTTTACAAGGAAACCTCTTCAACGTGAAAGGGAAAAACCACGGAGGAAATCTAAATTCACTATATCAATAAATGGATTACAAACGTCCTAAATCGTGAGGGTTACAATAAAATTTAGCACCTTGCATGCCCAAACAAGAGCTACTAAATATTGTTTATTTTCAACTTGAAATAATACCTTCAACCCCATTTCCGTCGACAAACTCGTTGGAGAATACCTTCTTTTGTTGCTTGATCAGAGCACAAAAAATACTTTGATTGATTCCCCTCTTCATCTGACACCAATAGAGATGGATTTGTTTTCTTAAGTGTGATTTCCAATGTTCTCTCTCTCTAGAACTTTCTCCAAGAGTACATACCACATTAGAAAAGACAAGGCTTTTTTAGAAGTCTTCATTTACCTTTTTCCAGGTAAGAACTAAGCCCATTTAGTTTATGGGTCTCATCATGAGTTGGACCACCCAGCAATCTCCCCCTCCAATGATCCGAAATGTGCCTTACATATTTCAATATAAGTTTTTGACCGCTACTAGTTGCAACGAGTACATCACCAATACCCATAATTTTGGAGACATTATTATTCCCCCACTTGACCATACCAAAATTGTCTGAGTTATAGATGAAAACAATTCATTACTTGGAGTAGCATGACAAGAAGCACCCGTATCGATCACCCATTCCATATCTCTATTTATGACACCAAAGCAATCTTCATCATATGTTGTAAGCACCACGACATCATCGCCGGTAGTAACAATCGCAGTATCTTTGGTATTTTCATTGTTCTTCCCATCTTTCTTCATATGACCATTCTTCCCACAATAGTAGCATTCAATATTTTTGTTCCTTGATTTTGATCTTGCTCTCGACTTGTCACGATTTTGATCATACGTCCTAGTAGATCTTCTTCGTTCTTCACTAGCCAACATTTGTGATTGAGAAGGACCTAACGACTTTCTTCTCACTTCTTCATTTAACAAGCTACTAGTAACTTGGCTCATCGTGACAATACCATTCGGTGCCCAATTGCTTAACGATACTACCAACGTTTCCCAACTTTTCGGTAGCGAACTAAGCAACAACAAAGCTTGCAACTCATTTTCCAACACCATCTTCATAGATCCCAATTGATTCACAATTATGAATCTCATTAAGATGTTCTGCAATCAACGAACCTTCTTTGAACTTCAAATTTACTAGCTTTCTAATCAAGAAAGCTTTGTTCCCGGCTGTATTTTGTTCATAAAGTTCATACAACTTCTTCCACAAAGCTTGTGAAGAACTTTCATTTGACACATGGTGAAAAATGACATCATCCAACCATTGTCGAATAGTTCTAATCGTTTTTTTATCCATCTTTTTCCAATCGTCGTCGGGTATATTTATTGGCTTGCTTTGTCTGACCCCTTCAATGGGTACATACAAATCATTGCCATAAAGCAAGTCTTTCATCTTCGACTTCCAAATCGACCAATTGTTGCCGTTGAGACTAACCATTCTTGCATCCATCACGAATCACACACAAATACCACCAACCATGGCTCTAATACCACTTGTTGGGAAATCACGACTTTTCCACTATGTGTAATTCAACGATAAGCAAGAGAAATTTAGCGACAAATAAATAGGCAAGCAAGCAAAGACAACACACAATTTTTACATGGAAACCGCGTGGCAAATCTGAATCTACTATATCAATAAATGGATTACAAACGTCCTCAATCGTGAGGGTTACGATAAAATTCAGCACATTGTATGCCCAAACAAGAGTTACTAAATGTTGTTTACCTTCAACTTGAAAAAACACCTTCAATCCCATTTCCGTCGACAAACTCGTTGGAGAATACCTTCTTTTGTTGCTTGATCGGAGCATAAAGAATACTTGAATTGATTCTTCTCTTCACCTGACACCAATGGAGATGGATTTGTTTTCTTCAAGTTGGGTTTCCAAGAGTTCTCTCTAGAATTTTCTCCAAGAGTACACACCACATTAGAAAAAATAAGGTTTTTCTAGAAGTCGTTATTTACCTTTTTCAAGGTAAGAACTAAGCCCATTAAGTTTATGGGCCTCATCATGGGTTGGACTACCCAACACTTTCATCATTAAAATGATGGTATTATTGACTTGGATTATGTTGAGAACCTCATTGATTGTAACTTGTAAGATCAAAGTCCGAAAATCAAATTGAGCGGGTGAATTCACTATACCATGTAGTAATACAACCTTCAATCATCTCTCTATTAAAACAGGGCGGTGTTTTTGCCACTTTGGACAAGTCCGTCTTTATGTCTAGAGATAAAGAGGGGCTGCGATGCGTTATTGACACCTCGAGGAACGTACAAGGAATGGCAGTTTTAAAAGTTTAAGTTTTAAAACTAAAGTCTAAAAAAAAAAAAAAATACCGACAAAAAGAATTCTACTTCTCCCCCGACTACAAACTTCACCTCTTCGGAAACAAAACAAAACAAAAACCAATCTTCTCCTCCTTGAGAAAACCTCTTTCTCTCTCTTCCTCTCTCCCTAAGTTGGGGCTGGCAGGTTTAGCAATTGCTATCTTCCTCTCCCTCTCTTTCTCTTTTCGCGTTAGTCACCTGTCTCAAAGAGAATTCCCAAAGTGCCCATTGGATTTCAATTCGAAGCCGATTTACTGGTATGTCTCTTTGCTCTTACCCAATTGTGATTTTGAAGTCAAATAAGGGATATAATTGAATTGGGTTTTTTTACTTGGTTCGTTCCAACAATCAAAATCTAATCAAGACCGACGGTAGGAGATCTTCTTTGCGATAGATATTGATGGAGAAAGGGAGTTTGTGACGTACGTCAAGTTTGCCATAATGTGACAAAACTAACTCCACAACTTTTAATCTTTGCGGAGTAAAACTAAAGGGTAAACCGGTAATCATCATCTCTTTCTCTCAATCTCTCCCTGATTTTCAAATCTTCTTCCTCATCTCCCCGCATCTCTTCCCTTCGATTTCCAAATCTAAACCCTAAAATCAATTTACAATCTAAACCCTAAATATGAAAATGAAACTAACATGCTCAATCTCTCCTTGATTTCCCAATCTTCTCCTTTCGATTTCCAATCTCCCTTTGATGAACTTTTTAGGGTTTAAGTATCTGGGTTTGATTGGAGTATTGCCTAATGAGTCATTAAAGGTAACTGGTTTTTTCTTCTTGTAGTTACATTTATTGAGTTTCTGATTGAAATTTAAATTTCCTTCAAATGTCATCCACCTCTTCACAATATGATTGCTACATTTATTTACTTGAATTTGTTGCAGATAATTGATGGAAAATGTGAAGGACAACCTTACCTGGTATGCAATATTTTACTTATCCTGGTCAATATGTGTCTATGTAGTTTTGGTGAACTCCAAATCATGTTGTTTCGGATGATTTGTTAGATTGGTCATAGAATTAATTGAAGAATCATTTTTAGTTTGAGAAGCTCAGTGTGCAACTATGCACATTATAATTACTTGCCTGGTTCCCTCATTTCTTAGATGATTTTTTAAATACACACAGTTAGTGGGCTATTAATCGAGATATAATGAACCCTGTTTTTCCGGACAACCCACCATAAATAATATCTCTGCCTATTAAAATTTAAATATCATCTCTAAATTGGTAAGCATCAAGAAAGAATAGTTTGTGAGAATTAAATGTGCCATACTTTTTTCAGGTGGGCTTCCACAGCCATAACAACTATATTAATTAGAACGGCTACTTTTTTACTTATGATAAATCAGATGAAAGTGACTTCAAAACTTACTGTAAGCTTTCTTCAGTATTCCCTCTCTGCCATGTGTTATTTTTTGCCTATAGTGTGTGTGCTAAAAGTCGATGCACTTGTTCTTTGATTATAAGTTAGTGGAGTAATTAATTAACAAACATGGAGTGTGTTTCTGGGTTCGTATTGGTGGGTGGCGCTGCTAATTAGTTGGCCAGGGAAATGCTATCATAGTACTGAATATTTGTTTTCTTAACGTCTGATTATCTCATTTGGGTACTAAGGATTTACTGGTCTTATTTATCTTCGGTTTCTAATACGTACAATGGGTAGATTTCATTTTCTGAAGGATTTTAAAGCCCACAATGTTTCATCTGTAGAATTGGTGGCAATGCAGTCAGTCTCACAAATCACAAAAAGTGAAAAATACAGTTGTTCTCGTAATTACTAAAGAGTTACAAGTGCATCAAAGACTTGGTAAATGTTGGTTCAGCTGAAGGGGTAAAGATGACGTGCATGGCAATTAAAGTTTTGAAACAGATTGGGGTGTTTGCTAATGCGGAAAAGGCGATTAAAGTTTTGAATCCATATGCAAAGACTGCTTGGAGGATGGCTCTTTGTCTGAAGCTGAGCATGTGAAAGCTAAGAAGAAGAAGCTTGGGAAGAAGAGGACTCCCATCTCAAACGTATATTTTTGATATTGGTCTAGCTATACATATATTAGTTCGACATATTGCTTGACTAATATTTAATTTGTTGTTTGATATATGTTAATGAGCGACTGAGCATATTTGAGTTGACATTATGAATTAGATAGTCGTAGCTTCTTATGTTAAGTTTATGTGTGATTGTGTGACTATTTATGGTATATGTATCGAATCAAAGTACACCTGGGGAAAATTGTTGAAGTCTACATCGATGACCTCTTGTGCACAAGCGTACAGTCAGATAATCACATTTTAGATCTCAACACAATATTCAACATCCTTTGATCTTACAGAATGCATCTCAACCCTGATAAATGTCAATTCGGGTACATTCTGGTCGCTTTCTAGGCCACCTCATAAGCAAGAAAGGGATTGAGGCCGATCCAGATCAAATTCGTGCTCTCCTTGACATGCCTACTCCAAAGACAACAAAAGACATTCAAAAACTCGCTGGCAAGATTGCCGCAATCAACCGTTTCATCTCTAAATCTTCATACCGTTATCGTTGGCTATTCCTATTACTCCGCGGATGTACCAAAAGAAGAAAGGTTCAGCCAACTGCATAAGTCACATGGACACCAGAATGCGAAACAACTTTTCAGGATCTCAAAATCTATTTGGGGAGGTCTCCGATAATGAGCAACCTAGTAGGTAATGAGGAACTGATAATCTACCTAGCAGTCATAGATACTTCTCTCAGCTCAGTTCTCATTCGCGTAGAAGGGAAAATAGAGAAACCAATCTTCTTCATCAGTAAAACATTCACATCAGCAGAAACAAGGTACTCTAAAATTGAGAAACTTCTTCTCACCCTTGCTTACACTTCGCAGAAATTCAAACACTACTTCTAAGCACATTTCATCAAAATTATGACGAACTACCCACTTCGGGAAGTTCTGTCAAAAAAAGAAAAGTCGCGAAGAGTGCAACAATAGCCAGTTAGTTTGGAAGAACATGATATCAAGTTCGAATAACGCCATTTTGAAAAAGGTCAGGCCGTTACCGATTTTCTTGCAGATTTTCCAGTGAAGGATCCCGAGTGGGAGGAGTGCGGCCCAGACCTTACCAAAAATACGCCATAGAATCCAATTCCCAAGCCATTCGACGAACGAGCTGACTGGATCACTGCGTCAGGATAGAGGCATCTCGCAGATGGATCAGCAAGACCTGTAGGGTCAGGGATCGGGATCGTTTTGATTACCCCATCTAATGATAGAATTGAGAAATTAATCTGCTTGGATTTTGAGGCCATAAATAATGTCACCGAGTATGAAGTTCTTATTCACGGACTCGACCTCGCACTTGAGCTCGATGTCCCCGAACTCTTAGTTTACACAGATTCATTACTCATCGTTTATCATTATTTTGAGCAATACAAGAAGAACAGGAAGATGATCGAATACGTAGCCCTCGTTGCAGATAGAATGAGTAAGTTTACGAAAGCAACTCTCGAATATTTTCCTCAAGGTGAAAACAGACACCCCTCAATTCGAGTCATCGCTTTCGACCTACACATCAGCAGTTTAATTTACGCAAGTGTATAGTCATCAATAGTGCCGTTGTACAGTAACAGAGGTTAGGACGTTACACCATCTGGTCAAAGAATATTTTACATCTACTTTGTAACATCCACCATTAAGAATCTTAATGGTAATCAAACGGTCATATTATAAGACCTATAAATAGGACCAGAGAGCCACAGATTAGAGAGACAATTCTATACAGAAGAATCCCTACTCCAAAACTTCATATACTCAGAGTGCTCATTGTAATAAGTTAGCAACCTCAATAAGATCATCTTCTCTTTCACAAAATCCTCAAGAGAGGTCATGGTTTTTAACCTATTCAAAAGTTTTCCACATTCAATTATCGTGTTGATTATTGTTTATCGTTCTTGAGCATTATAATCACATTTTGTGTAAGGCTAAGTCTGAATCCCATAATTAAGCCATTGCATCATCCTTTTTACAATGTGTCTAGAATTTGTTTTTCATTTTATGGTATGAACATGTTATTTTATTTGCTAGATGATGTTTTGAATTACATAGTTTTAATTAGACTATTTGGAATGATTCACATCGTCTTTTTTTTCTAGATGTTTGTCCTGACATTAATTGATTGTTTGTTTGCTTAGTTGAGTACATTACTTTTATCTTTGGTGACCCTTAATATCTGTTACCCTGCAGTATTTTTTATACCTTTGGTAGAAAACCTCACTTGATCTCCACAATCTGCAATACCAATCACATACTTTAGAACTTGCCTGGTATATTATATTATAACATTAATTGGGAGAGATGTATAGGTTTTGCAGCAGAGACAATAAGGGCAATTACTTCGAAGAAGCTTGAAATAAAGCTATAGATTACTATATTAGATTACGCCGCAGCCCAAAGCAGATGGGACTAACATAAGTGTATTCATCTGACCCAAATACCAAATCTATTACAATGGGACTAACATATCTGTATTCATCTGACTCTCCACTCCATAAGATGAAATCATTTATACTCAGTTTCATATGTACTTTTTCCATCCATATGTTGATCTTGAATTTCTATAATTCCTTTTTGTCTTACGGTATGTGATAGCATGTTTAGTGCTACTACAATTATCACCAATCAAGAGTGGTCACCCAGACATTCATCCTATCTAACTTCAGGTGTCCGCTGTAAAACAAAATCCTGTTGAGACGATTTGTTACATAAGGGTGGCAATTTCAAATGAAGAGGTTATAACATTTGTGCTCGACATGAAGCACCGCTGAAGACACTCCTACAAACCAACACCCTCCAAAATTACTTTATCTCAACAATTAGAGAGAAAAATGGAGATTGAAGGCAAAGGTAGCTCTACAATCTCCATCAAAAGTTACTTAAGTACTTACATTTAAAAGTCTTCTTAACCACCCATTTGATTAACTTATACTTTGCCTAGCATAACATACATTGCAATATTTGTAAATCCCAACGTCACTCTTAATCAATGTTTAGGATAGATTTAAGGATGATATCGAAAGTCTAGATTGGAACTTAAATACAATGAACTTGGATATGATTGGTGTGCCTTGTACTAGATATGAATAGATCAAGTCTACCTATAGAAAAAATTTATATTCTACTTAATTAAGGTCATAGTTAGAAACAATCCAACATTCTAGGTCAGATGTACTTCTCATTATAAGAAGAAAAATATATTAGCATGTTGTAGCTAATTTATTCCATAACAGCTTAGCCTTGATCGTATGAAAATCCTTCGTTAGCTTTCGTTTAATTCCCTAAAAGATTCTTTAACCTTAGAAAGAATGACCTTTACGACGCACAAATGAGAACATCGTTCTGTTGGGGTGAACGTGAGGAATACATCACCCTCGCGCAATTTGGTTTTATCCCTTATCCTCATGGCATACAAATAATCTACCAAGAAACTAGAAATGAAATTAACATGCACACAAAACATAATATTTTTCGGAGGTTCACCCTAAGGCTACTCCCCCCACCAAGCTAGAAATTCACTATGTATCCAAGTTCAATTACAAGCCCTCAAGGGATTCCAACAAACATGGAATCCCTAATCTCGTAATAATCCTTACATAGAATTATAAGAGATAAAAGAAACATAAAAGATCTATCAAGAATTCAAAGATTTCCTCAGCAAAGACCATATTGCATACCTTCTTCTTGAAACCCTTCAATCTTCTCTCTTCCTTGATTTCTCATCTTAGCAACCAAGAGGTACTTCCCCTCTCACCATCAAATCCCTAGAGAACACCCTCTACCTTCTTCCTTGTAAAGACCAACTCTTTACAAGGTCTATCATAGAGGCTACATCTCTTCTAGATTTTAAGTTTTTCTCACAGAGGTTTTTTAACTCACACACTGTATAGAGGCTTTGAACTCACACTCTATATTTATAGACTCTCTATTAGGTCATCAACGAAGTACGCATCATGAGACAAACCATCGCCTTGAAATAAATCCCCTTAAAAACTCACTTAACAAAACAAATACCGCGACTTTCATTCGAACGACCTAAGTCTCGTTTGAACGACTTTATGTTTCGTTCGAACGACTTCCTCTGTTTTGAGCCGTAACCTAACACGTTCAAGGTACCTCAAGGATAAAAAATATCTCGCAAGTTTCTTTGATCAAAATTGAGTAGCCTCCAGTTATCATCTTATTTCAAAGACTATGGCAATGAATGAATGGGATCCAAAGACCAGTATTATTCGGCACCGAAATTTACTTAAAGAGGCAGGCATTATATGGTGGTCCTGAGCAAAGAAAAGGTAAACCTTCTTGTTTCAATTACAATTAGGGCTGTACACGGGTCGGATCGGCCTGGGTTCAGGCCCAAGTCTGATCCAACCCGGGAAAGTCGAATTACCCATTTATAGAACCGAACCCGAACCGACCAGATTTAAAACCCGGAACATAACCGAACCGGACTGATCGGGTCGGGTCGGATTTGAAACTCGGGTTTCCTCTTTAAAAAAAATCCCAAGATGCAAAAGGAAGCAGCTAGTCCAATCTTGCCTTTTCGCCTTTGCTGCTGATAGGAAGAAGCAAAAGGAAGCATCTACCTTACGAAGACCCACCTCTCTTTTTCGCCTTCGCTTTTTCGCCTTCGCCTTCGCTTTTTTGCTGAAACTCGGGTTTTCTTTTGCTAGGAAGAAGCAAAAGGAAGCAACTACCTTATGAAGACCCACCTCTCTCTTGGAGCTATTGGATCTACTGCATAGCATAGCATTACCACATCTACACTCTGGCGCTCCTCCGTCGATACATCACTATGTCATTGGTTAAGGCTTAAACTACGCAACCACCTCACCGATCTCCTCCTCCTCAAGATCTGTGAAACCCATAATGTGACAACAACTACAACAACAACCAACCAAATCTTCGAATTCAGCTCTTAATGTTTCATTCATCTCCATACTCCCAAATATTACAGCACATTAGGATTTGGCTAATTTCTAGAATTGGGTATGTTTTTGGTATTGTAGTGTTTCAATTTGAGGGGCACTTGTACTCCATCGAAGACTTAAGATGTCGTTGTTTGTAAATTCAGAGAGATAGATGATGATTTTAAGGGGGAGAGAGGGGATTAGGGTTTGATGAATAATGATTTAAGAGGGAGAGAGGAGACTGTTTGTCTAGAAGAGGTTAATATATATACTCTAAATCTGGTTCGGGTTTTGAACCGGAAACCCGAACCGGCAACAACCGGGTTACCAAACTCAAATCTGAAACGAACCGGGTATTCCTGAGAACCGGACATAACCAGTCGGTCCGGATCAGTTTCCCGGGTTGACCGGTTTGGTATACAATCCTAATTACAATAAATATTATAAGATATTCAAACACAAAACCAGCAACATATCTTTACAAGTGCAATTAGATAATATATCAAATAATTACACTCAACCCCAACTTAGAATCTTAAAAATAATGCGTTTACACGCGGTAGCGCGTGCCATTGTGCTCGTATCAAAGAAAATACAAACCCTTAATTTCGTGTTTTGTTAGAATGGTGCAAAACATGTTATTTTCATAATATTGGAATTGAATTATAAAACATGAGCTCCCATCGGATCATAATATTGATCAATATATATAGGTCTTGAAAGTATCTGCAAAGTTAATTTCAAATGCATCCATATCAATCTTGTTGAGAAGCACTCCTATCTCGATGCCCGCTTCTCCATCACTGCGTTCGCTAAAAGACACACCTTTGGTATGGTGAGTTGAACACAGTTCGACCTTTTTCGGCCTTCCCCATCCAAAATCCGTCTCATAAAATTTCCACTTGGGTGACCCTGCAATTCCAGATACATGCTCTAGCGCTGTCGAGGAACATTTAGCTAGATCATCTTCAAACCCTTCTGAGACTCCTTTAATACTCATCTGAATCCCTTTCCCAATTACTTCTGCTGCAACAACAATCCCATCTTTTCCAAGTAAGTCCTCCTTATTAGCGGAAGTTAGGCAAGGAACAAGGCAATTACCGAAATAGTTTTCGGGTAAAGCGGGGTTAAGGCGACCCCTACATTCCACTGCGAAAAAAAAGTGTTCCCTCACATTGTCATCGTAATGACATCCTAGAGCTTTAACTAAGCAAACCCATATATAAGCGCATGTTACTACAAATGATGATAGATTAAATGATGCTTTTTTGAGTTGAGTGTCCTTCTCGAGGATTCGAGTTAAGATCCATCTCTTGAGCCTTTCAATCTCCAGTTGTCCAATAAGGAAAGTTGCTTGAACAAGGTCAGTTGGAATTTTATGATAATTCCTATGTACCTTCAAACACTCTCGCGTTATTTTAATCTTCTCCAAGAATGTTTGGATCCCATTGGGGTCCTTGAACATCGTCCTATCGTAGACTGGAAGAGCCAATGATGGTCCAGTCGATATGAAAGAGGTATCTGCACCGAGTTTGCAAAGAAACGCCCAAGACTTGACAAAATGGCTAAAGGATTTAGCATCAACAGCAGCATGGCTAACGGTGACGCCAATGCAAATTCCTGAGTTGAGGAACAAGGTCACTTGCAAGGCTAACTGAGGAAGAATTGCATCACTCTTTGATAACAACTGTGGCATAAGTGCGTACACCATGTTGATATCTCGCAAGTGGTTACCGCATACATCGTTGAAGTTGAAATCTGTCAACTCTGCAACACTCAACGAAACGGAGTCTCCCTCAACATATAGGATTTCGGGCTTACTGCATTCGGAAGACCAAATGAGGTTACCAGCAAGAGGAAAGAAATATTGGAGAGTGCGTGAAAGAGAGTGTTTAAGGTCAGGAAGGATTGAAATCATAAAATGTGACTTAGTGCAGCACGGGATCTCGTAGTAAAAGAGACGGGTGACAGAAGGAGGGTTCCGTAGTTGGCGCATATCGAAGAAGGTGAGAGGAAGAGATGTTTGTGGTACAGAACCTAATGGTGGTGAGATCTGGCATTCCTCAAGAACCTTCACTTTGTAAGGGTCCTCCATATATTTTTTATACAAGTTGGAATATCACTAGCTTCTTATAGCGAAACTCTTGTATTTTCAGTTATTTGTATAGGATCACGAGATACAAGCAATACGTAAGAACTACTAAGTACACCTTGATCAACGAGTATAAAGGATCCTGTGAAACAATAAATAAGTAAATGCAATGTTGCGTTATTATTGAGTTTGCCTAGCATAAGCCTCACCCACGCATATACATGTTTAATGGGATAAGACTAGTATATTTATTCTGTACAATACATCTATTTTATTTTATTTTAATTCAATAGTTTTTTTTTTTTTTTAAGCAAGAAAGTGAGATTCATTAGGCCTCAGGGGCCAAAAAAGAATTAACAGAGTTCACCAAAGTTGCAGCCTCCAAAGGCTCAAAATAAACCACAGAGGAGAAGTGGGCACCCTTAGCGGCTAAAGCATGTGCCTCAAAAGCTATTAGGTATGCTATTATTGAGTTCACCAAAGTTATTGGGTATGCTATTATTATTATTGAGTTATTATTCATAAAAGCACTTAGGGGAAGTGGGTATGCTATTGAGTTCACCAAAGTTATTGGGCATGCTATTATTGAGTTATTATTCATAAAAGCACTAAGGGGAAGTAGGCACCCTTAGCTGCTAAAGCATGTGCCTCAAAAGCTATTGGGTATGCTATTATTGAGTTCACCAAAGTTATTGGGTATGCTATTATTGAGTTATTATTCATAAAAGCACTAAGGGGAAGTGGGTATGCTATTATTATTCATAAAAGCATGAGCCTCAAAACTATTGGGTATGCTATTATTGAGTTATTATTCATAAAAGGCTCAAAACAAAGCACAGAGGGGAAGTGGGCGCCCTTAGCGGCTAAACATGAGCCTCAATGGTTGCCTACATACCGCCGTGGATCAAGTCGCCTGCAGTTCCCAAAATCTCCGTGAGGAGCCAAATCAATCTAGAGGAAAGAGACGTACCCTTCCATTCTCTCTATCTTTATGAATCTTCATATTAAGAGTTTGTTTGTACCGTTGCCTTGGAGACCTCTTCAAACTGTACAACGATCTCTTTACCAATTGACACACATTTTTCTTTCTAGCAATAGTAAACCCACTTGGCTGAGTCATATTGATCTCTTCCTTCAACTTCCCATGTAAGGATGTCGTTTTAACATCGAGATGTTACAATTCTAATTCTAATTCGCTATCAAAGCCAATAGGATACAACTGGAGAAGTATTTTACCACTAGATTTACCTTGAAGCGTAACATCATTTTGAGATCCTTGCTTCCTTTTGTAGACCCATTTACCACCAATCGCCCTCTTTTCCTTAGGCAATTTTGAAAGTTGCCCAGTTTTATTCTTGCGAAGAGAATGCATCTCTTCCTTCATTGCTCCCTCCTAATGTTTAGCCGTGGAAGGAACATCATCTTCAACGGCCGGTAGTACATAGCTACCATGGCCTTCGCCTTTGGAAGTACCATGTCCTTTGTAAGCCATTACGGCTTATTTACATTCTTCTTTGGTTTACTAGTTGTAATTAACTCTACAATCGGAGTCTCCTCATCTGTACTACCAAATACTCTACCATCGTCTGTGTCTTCATCATTTGGAACATAAACTAATGGCTCATCACCCGTTGTCACACCGATAGATGGCACCCCCTTTAGTACGGAACTCTCTGGCCAATGTGAAGACGCATCAATCACCACCCGCTACAAAACCTTGTTGGTCGTCTTCTCTGTGTGCTTAGAGACATGTGACTTCATCATAGAAGTCTCATCAAAAGTGACATCTCAGCTCAGAATGATCTTTCGGTCTCTCGTATCCTATAACTTATAGCCTTTCACACCCTTTTACTTACCCATAAAAATGGCCTTCCTTGCTCGTAGATTAAATTACCATCCTTTACATGATAGTATGCGAGACACCTTAATATACGAAGGGTATGATAATCTGTAGCAGCTTCTCCCGACCAAGCTTCCATTGGTGTCTTACCATCAATTGTAGCCGAAAGCAACCTATTAACGAGGTAGCATGCATATGTCAAAGCCTCAACCCAAAACTCATTGCCAAACCCAGAATTGGACAACATACACCGCACCTTCTTCAGTAAAGTACAGTTCATGCGCTCAGCTACCCTATTTTGTTACGGCATCTCTCTAACCGTGTTACTCTCTAACTGTGAAGTGTCGAACTATCATATCATCCTGACATACTTACAAGAATGGATCACTAGTGTACTCCTCACCATTATCCGAACGGAGCAACTTGATCTTTCTGCCAGTCTGAGTCTCTATCAACTTCTTCCACATCATGAAAGTTTCTAGGACTTCATCCTCCTTCATGATATATACATATACATGCCTAGAAAAGTCATCCACAAAAGACACAAAATAATGTTTCCCCCCTAGCGATGCATTCTTGGAGGGTCCCTAAACATTATAGTAAACATAATCAAGGGTTCCACGAGAATAGTGGATAGCAGTGCCGAGCTTTATCCTTGTCTGCTTGCCAAGAACACAATGTTCATAAAAATCTAATTTGTACAATTTGGCGCCTTTCAATAGCCCCTGGTTCGCGAGAACTCTCAATGACTTTTCCCCTGTATGTGCCAACCGCATATGCCATAGCCGAGTGGTATCTCTAGAAGTGGTCTCCTCCCTTCACGCGGTAGTAACCTCACTAAAAACAGTTGTACCATCCAAATAGTACAAGTTATTACTTCTTCTTTGGCCTTTCAATACAACCATGGCTCCCTTAAGAACCCTCTTCACCCCAATCTCAGACACAACCTTGTAACCTTTCGCTTCAAGTAAACCCGTCGAGATAATATTCTTCCTCATCGTCAGAATATACCGAATCTCATTAATCTATTTAACTAACCCATTGTGCAACTTTATACGAATGGTACCTATCCCTATGATACGACAAAGACCATCATTCCCCATCAACACCGCTCCACCTCTAGTTTCTTTAAACTAGAAAAACAACCCCTTTCAAGACAAATATAATAAGTAGCACCGGAATCTAAAATCTAATCTTCAGAATCAATAACACATGCACTAGATGATAAAGTCAAAGAAAAATTTGAATCATTACCTTCATTTTGCCGTGTCTTGAGCAACATTCACCGAAGAACCCGATTTTCCTCCTTTCTACTTCTCAAGAAGCGCGGGACATTCAATTTTCCAATGACACGTTTCCTTACAAAACGCGCATTGATCATTTCCCAATTTGTTGCTATTAAAACCGCAACCTTTCGACTTCGATCGAAGGTTGTTACTACTCGACTATTTTTGGACCGAAGACCTTCCTCTAGTCATCAATACTTCGGATGTTGACTCTTCGGACTCACGTTTTTTCTTCCTCCGGTACTCATGGTTTACAACCGCCGTAGTCACATCCGAGTATTGCAATAAACTTTTCCCGTACGTTATCGTCGTAATAAAATACTCGTACTCTTCGAGAAGCGAGTTTAAGAACAATAGTATTTTGTCTTCATCGCCAACCATTTCCTTTAGATTCGCCAAGTCGGCTAATAACTTGGTAAAATTATTCAAGTGCTATGACATACTAATCCATTGCCTCATAGTGAAGCGATAAAACTTCCTCTTCGAGTGGGGTCAATTTTGGATGTTTTTCACCAAATACTTTTCCTCTAGAATCCTTCAAATTTCATTTGTCGAGGTTTCATTCATTACAAGGATATGATTAATGTCTTGTACTAAATGAATAATCAACACTACTCTATTGCTCATCTTTTATACTCTACTATCATAAGGTCATCCTTAATACAATCCAACATTCTTAGCGTCAAGACCTCACATCGCCATATGCCGAAGAAAAATATATTAAATTTGTCAACTTCAATCTTTGTATTTTTGAACATCACCGTTGTATTCCTTGATCGATGAAAAGATTCGTTAGCTTTCGTTTTTCCCCCAATTTTCATGAACTAAAAAATCCCAAAACGAAATTGAAATTGAGAAACCCTAAATTACCTCAAATTCACACACCACCGAGGAACCAACCTCGCTCTGATACCAATTGTTGAGTCACAATCGCGGAAGCCGAAACTCCAAATAATCTACCAAGAAACAAAATCAAATTAAATACATAATACATAAAGTTTAAGGTTCACGGCAATTGCTTGCGTCCACCGTACAAGAGAGAAAAATTCATTCAAGAACCAAGGTTACAATCTCCTATCCCAATTTGAAGTTTCTCACTCTAGAAAATCCCTAATCTCGTAATAATCCTTACATAGAATATAAGAGATAAAAGAAACTAAAAGATCTATCAAGAATTCAAAGATTTCCTCAGCAAAGACCATATTGCATACCTTCTTCTGAAAACCTTCAATCTTCTCTCTTCCTTGATTTCTCATCTTAGCAACCAAGAGGTACTTCCCCTCTCACCATCAAATCCCTAGAGAACACCCTCTACCTTCTTCCTTGTAAAGACCAACTCTTTACAAGGTCTATCATAGAGGCTACATCTCTTCTAGATTTTAAGTTTTTCTCACAGAGGTTTTTTAACTCACACACTGTATAGAGGCTTTGAACTCACACTCTATATTTATAGACTCTCTATTAGGTCATCAACGAAGTACGCATCATGAGACAAACCATCGCCTTGAAATAAATCCCCTTAAAAACTCACTTAACAAAACAAATACCGCGACTTTCATTCGAACGACCAAAGTCTCGTTTGAACGACTTTATGTTTCGTTCGAACGACTTCCTCTGTTTTGAGCCGTAACCTAACACGTTCAAGGTACCTCAAGGATAAAAAAATCTCGCAAGTTTCTTTGATCAAAATTGAGTAGCCTCCAGTTATCATCTTATTTCAAAGACTATGGCAATGAATGAATGGGATCCAAAGACCAGTATTATTCGGCACCGAAATTTACTTAAAGAGGCAGGCATTATATGGTGGTCCTGAGCAAAGAAAAGGTAAACCTTCTTGTTTCAATTACAATTAGGGCTGTACACGGGTCGGATCGGCCTGGGTTCAGGCCCAAGTCTGATCCAACCCGGGAAAGTCGAATTACCCATTTATAGAACCGAACCCGAACCGACCAGATTTAAAACCCGGAACATAACCGAACCGGACTGATCGGGTCGGGTCGGATTTGAAACTCGGGTTTCCTCTTTAAAAAAAATCCCAAGATGCAAAAGGAAGCAGCTAGTCCAATCTTGCCTTTTCGCCTTTGCTGCTGATAGGAAGAAGCAAAAGGAAGCATCTACCTTACGAAGACCCACCTCTCTTTTTCGCCTTCGCTTTTTCGCCTTCGCCTTCGCTTTTTTGCTGAAACTCGGGTTTTCTTTTGCTAGGAAGAAGCAAAAGGAAGCAACTACCTTATGAAGACCCACCTCTCTCTTGGAGCTATTGGATCTACTGCATAGCATAGCATTACCACATCTACACTCTGGCGCTCCTCCGTCGATACATCACTATGTCATTGGTTAAGGCTTAAACTACGCAACCACCTCACCGATCTCCTCCTCCTCAAGATCTGTGAAACCCATAATGTGACAACAACTACAACAACAACCAACCAAATCTTCGAATTCAGCTCTTAATGTTTCATTCATCTCCATACTCCCAAATATTACAGCACATTAGGATTTGGCTAATTTCTAGAATTGGGTATGTTTTTGGTATTGTAGTGTTTCAATTTGAGGGGCACTTGTACTCCATCGAAGACTTAAGATGTCGTTGTTTGTAAATTCAGAGAGATAGATGATGATTTTAAGGGGGAGAGAGGGGATTAGGGTTTGATGAATAATGATTTAAGAGGGAGAGAGGAGACTGTTTGTCTAGAAGAGGTTAATATATATACTCTAAATCTGGTTCGGGTTTTGAACCGGAAACCCGAACCGGCAACAACCGGGTTACCAAACTCAAATCTGAAACGAACCGGGTATTCCTGAGAACCGGACATAACCAGTCGGTCCGGATCAGTTTCCCGGGTTGACCGGTTTGGTATACAATCCTAATTACAATAAATATTATAAGATATTCAAACACAAAACCAGCAACATATCTTTACAAGTGCAATTAGATAATATATCAAATAATTACACTCAACCCCAACTTAGAATCTTAAAAATAATGCGTTTACACGCGGTAGCGCGTGCCATTGTGCTCGTATCAAAGAAAATACAAACCCTTAATTTCGTGTTTTGTTAGAATGGTGCAAAACATGTTATTTTCATAATATTGGAATTGAATTATAAAACATGAGCTCCCATCGGATCATAATATTGATCAATATATATAGGTCTTGAAAGTATCTGCAAAGTTAATTTCAAATGCATCCATATCAATCTTGTTGAGAAGCACTCCTATCTCGATGCCCGCTTCTCCATCACTGCGTTCGCTAAAAGACACACCTTTGGTATGGTGAGTTGAACACAGTTCGACCTTTTTCGGCCTTCCCCATCCAAAATCCGTCTCATAAAATTTCCACTTGGGTGACCCTGCAATTCCAGATACATGCTCTAGCGCTGTCGAGGAACATTTAGCTAGATCATCTTCAAACCCTTCTGAGACTCCTTTAATACTCATCTGAATCCCTTTCCCAATTACTTCTGCTGCAACAACAATCCCATCTTTTCCAAGTAAGTCCTCCTTATTAGCGGAAGTTAGGCAAGGAACAAGGCAATTACCGAAATAGTTTTCGGGTAAAGCGGGGTTAAGGCGACCCCTACATTCCACTGCGAAAAAAAAGTGTTCCCTCACATTGTCATCGTAATGACATCCTAGAGCTTTAACTAAGCAAACCCATATATAAGCGCATGTTACTACAAATGATGATAGATTAAATGATGCTTTTTTGAGTTGAGTGTCCTTCTCGAGGATTCGAGTTAAGATCCATCTCTTGAGCCTTTCAATCTCCAGTTGTCCAATAAGGAAAGTTGCTTGAACAAGGTCAGTTGGAATTTTATGATAATTCCTATGTACCTTCAAACACTCTCGCGTTATTTTAATCTTCTCCAAGAATGTTTGGATCCCATTGGGGTCCTTGAACATCGTCCTATCGTAGACTGGAAGAGCCAATGATGGTCCAGTCGATATGAAAGAGGTATCTGCACCGAGTTTGCAAAGAAACGCCCAAGACTTGACAAAATGGCTAAAGGATTTAGCATCAACAGCAGCATGGCTAACGGTGACGCCAATGCAAATTCCTGAGTTGAGGAACAAGGTCACTTGCAAGGCTAACTGAGGAAGAATTGCATCACTCTTTGATAACAACTGTGGCATAAGTGCGTACACCATGTTGATATCTCGCAAGTGGTTACCGCATACATCGTTGAAGTTGAAATCTGTCAACTCTGCAACACTCAACGAAACGGAGTCTCCCTCAACATATAGGATTTCGGGCTTACTGCATTCGGAAGACCAAATGAGGTTACCAGCAAGAGGAAAGAAATATTGGAGAGTGCGTGAAAGAGAGTGTTTAAGGTCAGGAAGGATTGAAATCATAAAATGTGACTTAGTGCAGCACGGGATCTCGTAGTAAAAGAGACGGGTGACAGAAGGAGGGTTCCGTAGTTGGCGCATATCGAAGAAGGTGAGAGGAAGAGATGTTTGTGGTACAGAACCTAATGGTGGTGAGATCTGGCATTCCTCAAGAACCTTCACTTTGTAAGGGTCCTCCATATATTTTTTATACAAGTTGGAATATCACTAGCTTCTTATAGCGAAACTCTTGTATTTTCAGTTATTTGTATAGGATCACGAGATACAAGCAATACGTAAGAACTACTAAGTACACCTTGATCAACGAGTATAAAGGATCCTGTGAAACAATAAATAAGTAAATGCAATGTTGCGTTATTATTGAGTTTGCCTAGCATAAGCCTCACCCACGCATATACATGTTTAATGGGATAAGACTAGTATATTTATTCTGTACAATACATCTATTTTATTTTATTTTAATTCAATAGTTTTTTTTTTTTTTAAGCAAGAAAGTGAGATTCATTAGGCCTCAGGGGCCAAAAAAGAATTAACAGAGTTCACCAAAGTTGCAGCCTCCAAAGGCTCAAAATAAACCACAGAGGAGAAGTGGGCACCCTTAGCGGCTAAAGCATGTGCCTCAAAAGCTATTAGGTATGCTATTATTGAGTTCACCAAAGTTATTGGGTATGCTATTATTATTATTGAGTTATTATTCATAAAAGCACTTAGGGGAAGTGGGTATGCTATTGAGTTCACCAAAGTTATTGGGCATGCTATTATTGAGTTATTATTCATAAAAGCACTAAGGGGAAGTAGGCACCCTTAGCTGCTAAAGCATGTGCCTCAAAAGCTATTGGGTATGCTATTATTGAGTTCACCAAAGTTATTGGGTATGCTATTATTGAGTTATTATTCATAAAAGCACTAAGGGGAAGTGGGTATGCTATTATTATTCATAAAAGCATGAGCCTCAAAACTATTGGGTATGCTATTATTGAGTTATTATTCATAAAAGGCTCAAAACAAAGCACAGAGGGGAAGTGGGCGCCCTTAGCGGCTAAACATGAGCCTCAATGGTTGCCTACATACCGCCGTGGATCAAGTCGCCTGCAGTTCCCAAAATCTCCGTGAGGAGCCAAATCAATCTAGAGGAAAGAGACGTACCCTTCCATTCTCTCTATCTTTATGAATCTTCATATTAAGAGTTTGTTTGTACCGTTGCCTTGGAGACCTCTTCAAACTGTACAACGATCTCTTTACCAATTGACACACATTTTTCTTTCTAGCAATAGTAAACCCACTTGGCTGAGTCATATTGATCTCTTCCTTCAACTTCCCATGTAAGGATGTCGTTTTAACATCGAGATGTTACAATTCTAATTCTAATTCGCTATCAAAGCCAATAGGATACAACTGGAGAAGTATTTTACCACTAGATTTACCTTGAAGCGTAACATCATTTTGAGATCCTTGCTTCCTTTTGTAGACCCATTTACCACCAATCGCCCTCTTTTCCTTAGGCAATTTTGAAAGTTGCCCAGTTTTATTCTTGCGAAGAGAATGCATCTCTTCCTTCATTGCTCCCTCCTAATGTTTAGCCGTGGAAGGAACATCATCTTCAACGGCCGGTAGTACATAGCTACCATGGCCTTCGCCTTTGGAAGTACCATGTCCTTTGTAAGCCATTACGGCTTATTTACATTCTTCTTTGGTTTACTAGTTGTAATTAACTCTACAATCGGAGTCTCCTCATCTGTACTACCAAATACTCTACCATCGTCTGTGTCTTCATCATTTGGAACATAAACTAATGGCTCATCACCCGTTGTCACACCGATAGATGGCACCCCCTTTAGTACGGAACTCTCTGGCCAATGTGAAGACGCATCAATCACCACCCGCTACAAAACCTTGTTGGTCGTCTTCTCTGTGTGCTTAGAGACATGTGACTTCATCATAGAAGTCTCATCAAAAGTGACATCTCAGCTCAGAATGATCTTTCGGTCTCTCGTATCCTATAACTTATAGCCTTTCACACCCTTTTACTTACCCATAAAAATGGCCTTCCTTGCTCGTAGATTAAATTACCATCCTTTACATGATAGTATGCGAGACACCTTAATATACGAAGGGTATGATAATCTGTAGCAGCTTCTCCCGACCAAGCTTCCATTGGTGTCTTACCATCAATTGTAGCCGAAAGCAACCTATTAACGAGGTAGCATGCATATGTCAAAGCCTCAACCCAAAACTCATTGCCAAACCCAGAATTGGACAACATACACCGCACCTTCTTCAGTAAAGTACAGTTCATGCGCTCAGCTACCCTATTTTGTTACGGCATCTCTCTAACCGTGTTACTCTCTAACTGTGAAGTGTCGAACTATCATATCATCCTGACATACTTACAAGAATGGATCACTAGTGTACTCCTCACCATTATCCGAACGGAGCAACTTGATCTTTCTGCCAGTCTGAGTCTCTATCAACTTCTTCCACATCATGAAAGTTTCTAGGACTTCATCCTCCTTCATTATATATACATATACATGCCTAGAAAAGTCATCCACAAAAGACACAAAATAATGTTTCCCCCCTAGCGATGCATTCTTGGAGGGTCCCTAAACATTATAGTAAACATAATCAAGGGTTCCACGAGAATAGTGGATAGCAGTGCCGAGCTTTATCCTTGTCTGCTTGCCAAGAACACAATGTTCATAAAAATCTAATTTGTACATTTGGCGCCTTTCAATAGCCCCTGGTTCGCGAGAACTCTCAATGACTTTTCCCCTGTATGTGCCAACCGCATATGCCATAGCCGAGTGGTATCTCTAGAAGTGGTCTCCTCCCTTCACGCGGTAGTAACCTCACTAAAAACAGTTGTACCATCCAAATAGTACAAGTTATTACTTCTTCTTTGGCCTTTCAATACAACCATGGCTCCCTTAAGAACCCTCTTCACCCCAATCTCAGACACAACCTTGTAACCTTTCGCTTCAAGTAAACCCGTCGAGATAATATTCTTCCTCATCGTCAGAATATACCGAATCTCATTAATCTATTTAACTAACCCATTGTGCAACTTTATACGAATGGTACCTATCCCTATGATACGACAAAGACCATCATTCCCCATCAACACCGCTCCACCTCTAGTTTCTTTAAACTAGAAAAACAACCCCTTTCAAGACAAATATAATAAGTAGCACCGGAATCTAAAATCTAATCTTCAGAATCAATAACACATGCACTAGATGATAAAGTCAAAGAAAAATTTGAATCATTACCTTCATTTTGCCGTGTCTTGAGCAACATTCACCGAAGAACCCGATTTTCCTCCTTTCTACTTCTCAAGAAGCGCGGGACATTCAATTTTCCAATGACACGTTTCCTTACAAAACGCGCATTGATCATTTCCCAATTTGTTGCTATTAAAACCGCAACCTTTCGACTTCGATCGAAGGTTGTTACTACTCGACTATTTTTGGACCGAAGACCTTCCTCTAGTCATCAATACTTCGGATGTTGACTCTTCGGACTCACGTTTTTTCTTCCTCCGGTACTCATGGTTTACAACCGCCGTAGTCACATCCGAGTATTGCAATAAACTTTTCCCGTACGTTATCGTCGTAATAAAATACTCGTACTCTTCGAGAAGCGAGTTTAAGAACAATAGTATTTTGTCTTCATCGCCAACCATTTCCTTTAGATTCGCCAAGTCGGCTAATAACTTGGTAAAATTATTCAAGTGCTATGACATACTAATCCATTGCCTCATAGTGAAGCGATAAAACTTCCTCTTCGAGTGGGGTCAATTTTGGATGTTTTTCACCAAATACTTTTCCTCTAGAATCCTTCAAATTTCATTTGTCGAGGTTTCATTCATTACAAGGTATTTAATGTCTTGTGCCAAATTCGAACGAATTTAACACAAACTCTTTTGCTCATCTTCTTCCAAACACTCTTGTCTATCACATCCGGTTTGTCCTCCAATACATCATCTAAGTCTAATTGACTTAGCGCATCAATAACCTCACATCGCCATATGCCGAAGATATTGGTGTCGTTAAATTTGTCAACTTCAATCTTTGTATTTTTGAACATCACCGTTGTATTCCTTTTCGGGGCCGAAGAACTAGATTCAACTACGTCTCTCATGTTTCCCCCAATTTTCATGAACTAACCAAATCCCAAAACCAAATTGAAATTGAGAAACCCTAAATTACCTCAAATTCACACACCACCGAGGAACCAACCTCGCTCTGATACCAATTGTTGAGTCACAATCGCGGAAGCCGAAACTCCAAATCGATTTGGTTAGCCACAATCAAACAACAATCAAATAAATACATAATACACAAAGTTTAAGGTGGTTCGGCAATTGCTTGCGTCCACCGTACAAGAGAGAAAAAGTTTATTCAAGAACCAAGGTTACAATCTCCTATCCCAATTTGAAGTTTCTCACTCTAGAAAATCCACCCTAATTGATCTAACCAAAAGAAACCTAAATTCCCTTTATATACTTGGGGAACCATTTACAATTGCTCAAATCTCGAGGCAAATAAGTGGTTCCAAAACTATCTTAAAAATAAAGTTCCGCATTGTCGTTCGAACTACTTAGGCTAAAAGAGAAGCTAGGCCAAAAAACAAGAGAGCTCTTCAAGTGTCGAACGACCCAGACAACATCCCCACGTGTATCAAAATAATTCCCGTCGAAAACGTGATATTTTAAAATGCGGAAAGTTTAACTTCCTGATAGTGTATATAAGTGGGGATATGGTTTCCTTGTCCTCATTCTATTACTCCCAGCCCAAATTTTGTACTTCTGTTTCTCTCTCGCTTGCATTGTTTAGAGAAATGTCGAGGAAGATGAAGGTTGAAATCATCTCAAGAGAGACTATCAAACCTTTATTTCCAACTTTGAATCATCTTCAGACCATAAAGCTCTCTTTTCTCGATCAAATTGCTCCAGCAACTTATGTCCCTCTCACCTTCTTCTATATCAACGACCTCTATCATTTTGGAGACATCATTAACAACGCAAAGGTCATTGAGAGACGTTCTAGGTTAAAGAAATCTCTGTCCCAAATTCTTACTAGCTTCTACCCATTAGCGGGAAGAATGAAACCAGATGGTATGTCCATTGATTGTAACGACGCGGGAGCTCATTACACTGAAGCTAGAGTTCATGCTCGACTCTCAGATGTTATGCAAGAGCAGGCAAAAGATGTACTCGACCTGATGCTGCCGTGTGCCAGAGGGGAGAAAACCGGATCAGTTCTCCTATTGATCCAAGTCAATGTTTTCGATTGTGGTGGAATGGCCATTGTCCTGACCATTTCGCATAAAATCATAGACGCTTTTTCTTACACTATGTTCATCAGTAGTTGGGCCTCTGCTACACGCGGGATTGTCGAATCCAACAAAATCATTCAACCACTGTTTAATGCAGCGTCATACTTTCCATGCAATGCCGAGGACTCTATCATGAGTAAGCCAATGTCCAAGGTCTCAAGAGAGAAATCTGTAACAAAGAAGTTTGTGTTTGATGCCTCCAAAATAGCATCCCTTAGAGCCCATTATAAATCAAGTTGGGGTGGAAGGGGAAATATTCGACGCGCGTTGAAGCCCTATCTGCATTTATTTGGGAAAATTTTATTAAGGCTGCACGAGCAAACCGAGGACAAGATGGTAGCGCAACATACGCAGTTTCCCATGTAGTAAACTTAAGGGGGAAGATAGGCATACCGTATAACACTTTTGGAAATGTTTTCAGTGCGGTTGTTAGTGTACCGTTAACCATGGTGGAGATTGATAAGAAGGACGTGGACTTCGTTGGCCGAATTAGACAGGCAATAAAGGCCATTGATGATGAGAGCGTAAAAAAGTTACAATGTGGTGATTGGCGCCCGCCATTTATCATGCCAGTCGTGAATAGCGATGATCATCCTGTCGAGGTCTTAAGATTCACTAGTTGGTGTAAACAACCAATCTACCAAGACTTTGGCTGGGGAAAACCAACTCGCATAGACAACGCTTCAGAGTACTTGAAGAATCTTGTTGTGTTAATGGATACAGGGTATAATGATGGAATTCAAGCATTAGTGACAATATCGGAAGAAGATATGGATGAGTTTGAACACCGTCTACGACCGTCAAGTAGATTATGAGGACTTATTCAATAGGGGTTCTCCCATTAGGTACCCGGGTGCATGTTTTATCCTTTTTTGTGTGCTTTGTGACGTTTTCTTCTCCATTTGATTGATGCTTTGTTTTCTTTTTTTCTTTTTTTCCCCAGGGCAAGCTGGGGATAGGTACCCCATGAATCTTCTATCCAAACAAACAACAAATTACATCCTAATGTACTGCTTTCCTATGGCATCATCCTTCATATATATTAATACTTTGTTTTGATTATTTTTCATGCATTAACTGTTATGAGTGATTTCCATTCTCAATGCAATTTGTTGGCCAGCCATGCTCTATAAGATTTATCCCGACAAGAATGAACATGGCACATGTGCAACATATTTAGGCTCTGCTTCGTACACGGGGATGATTCCCATTGTAAACATTTTCTATGATTGACATCGGCTATAAGCGCACATGCTCAAATCACAAGAAATATTTACTATGGGAATCACTACCCGCGACCAATTAAAGACAGCAAACTCTTACTATCTAGTCTTGGTGTTTCATATAGAGCAGTATAGATTTGCAATCCTACCTTTAAACCGATACAAGTGTTTAGTTTTTCTTTTAAATTTTAGTGTCACTGTGTAATCTCATTTAATTCCCCTTAAACTTTATGTTGGGAAATCACAACTTTCCCACTGTGTAATTCGACGATATGCAGGAGAAATTTAACGACAAATAAACTAGCAAGCAAGTAAAGACAACACACGATTTTTACAAGGAAACCTCTTCAACGTGAAAGGGAAAAACCACGGAGGAAATCTAAATTCACTATATCAATAAATGGATTACAAACGTCCTAAATCGTGAGGGTTACAATAAAATTTAGCACCTTGCATGCCCAAACAAGAGCTACTAAATATTGTTTATTTTCAACTTGAAATAATACCTTCAACCCCATTTCCGTCGACAAACTCGTTGGAGAATACCTTCTTTTGTTGCTTGATCAGAGCACAAAAAATACTTTGATTGATTCCCCTCTTCATCTGACACCAATAGAGATGGATTTGTTTTCTTAAGTGTGATTTCCAATGTTCTCTCTCTCTAGAACTTTCTCCAAGAGTACATACCACATTAGAAAAGACAAGGCTTTTTTAGAAGTCTTCATTTACCTTTTTCCAGGTAAGAACTAAGCCCATTTAGTTTATGGGTCTCATCATGAGTTGGACCACCCAGCAATCTCCCCCTCCAATGATCCGAAATGTGCCTTACATATTTCAATATAAGTTTTTGACCGCTACTAGTTGCAACGAGTACATCACCAATACCCATAATTTTGGAGACATTATTATTCCCCCACTTGACCATACCAAAATTGTCTGAGTTATAGATGAAAACAATTCATTACTTGGAGTAGCATGACAAGAAGCACCCGTATCGATCACCCATTCCATATCTCTATTTATGACACCAAAGCAATCTTCATCATATGTTGTAAGCACCACGACATCATCGCCGGTAGTAACAATCGCAGTATCTTTGGTATTTTCATTGTTCTTCCCATCTTTCTTCATATGACCATTCTTCCCACAATAGTAGCATTCAATATTTTTGTTCCTTGATTTTGATCTTGCTCTCGACTTGTCACGATTTTGATCATACGTCCTAGTAGATCTTCTTCGTTCTTCACTAGCCAACATTTGTGATTGAGAAGGACCTAACGACTTTCTTCTCACTTCTTCATTTAACAAGCTACTAGTAACTTGGCTCATCGTGACAATACCATTCGGTGCCCAATTGCTTAACGATACTACCAACGTTTCCCAACTTTTCGGTAGCGAACTAAGCAACAACAAAGCTTGCAACTCATTTTCCAACACCATCTTCATAGATCCCAATTGATTCACAATTATGAATCTCATTAAGATGTTCTGCAATCAACGAACCTTCTTTGAACTTCAAATTTACTAGCTTTCTAATCAAGAAAGCTTTGTTCCCGGCTGTATTTTGTTCATAAAGTTCATACAACTTCTTCCACAAAGCTTGTGAAGAACTTTCATTTGACACATGGTGAAAAATGACATCATCCAACCATTGTCGAATAGTTCTAATCGTTTTTTTATCCATCTTTTTCCAATCGTCGTCGGGTATATTTATTGGCTTGCTTTGTCTGACCCCTTCAATGGGTACATACAAATCATTGCCATAAAGCAAGTCTTTCATCTTCGACTTCCAAATCGACCAATTGTTGCCGTTGAGACTAACCATTCTTGCATCCATCACGAATCACACACAAATACCACCAACCATGGCTCTAATACCACTTGTTGGGAAATCACGACTTTTCCACTATGTGTAATTCAACGATAAGCAAGAGAAATTTAGCGACAAATAAATAGGCAAGCAAGCAAAGACAACACACAATTTTTACATGGAAACCGCGTGGCAAATCTGAATCTACTATATCAATAAATGGATTACAAACGTCCTCAATCGTGAGGGTTACGATAAAATTCAGCACATTGTATGCCCAAACAAGAGTTACTAAATGTTGTTTACCTTCAACTTGAAAAAACACCTTCAATCCCATTTCCGTCGACAAACTCGTTGGAGAATACCTTCTTTTGTTGCTTGATCGGAGCATAAAGAATACTTGAATTGATTCTTCTCTTCACCTGACACCAATGGAGATGGATTTGTTTTCTTCAAGTTGGGTTTCCAAGAGTTCTCTCTAGAATTTTCTCCAAGAGTACACACCACATTAGAAAAAATAAGGTTTTTCTAGAAGTCGTTATTTACCTTTTTCAAGGTAAGAACTAAGCCCATTAAGTTTATGGGCCTCATCATGGGTTGGACTACCCAACACTTTCATCATTAAAATGATGGTATTATTGACTTGGATTATGTTGAGAACCTCATTGATTGTAACTTGTAAGATCAAAGTCCGAAAATCAAATTGAGCGGGTGAATTCACTATACCATGTAGTAATACAACCTTCAATCATCTCTCTATTAAAACAGGGCGGTGTTTTTGCCACTTTGGACAAGTCCGTCTTTATGTCTAGAGATAAAGAGGGGCTGCGATGCGTTATTGACACCTCGAGGAACGTACAAGGAATGGCAGTTTTAAAAGTTTAAGTTTTAAAACTAAAGTCTAAAAAAAAAAAAAAATACCGACAAAAAGAATTCTACTTCTCCCCCGACTACAAACTTCACCTCTTCGGAAACAAAACAAAACAAAAACCAATCTTCTCCTCCTTGAGAAAACCTCTTTCTCTCTCTTCCTCTCTCCCTAAGTTGGGGCTGGCAGGTTTAGCAATTGCTATCTTCCTCTCCCTCTCTTTCTCTTTTCGCGTTAGTCTCCTGTCTCAAAGAGAATTCCCAAAGTGCCCATTGGATTTCAATTCGAAGCCGATTTACTGGTATGTCTCTTTGCTCTTACCCAATTGTGATTTTGAAGTCAAATAAGGGATATAATTGAATTGGGTTTTTTTACTTGGTTCGTTCCAACAATCAAAATCTAATCAAGACCGACGGTAGGAGATCTTCTTTGCGATAGATATTGATGGAGAAAGGGAGTTTGTGACGTACGTCAAGTTTGCCATAATGTGACAAAACTAACTCCACAACTTTTAATCTTTGCGGAGTAAAACTAAAGGGTAAACCGGTAATCATCATCTCTTTCTCTCAATCTCTCCCTGATTTTCAAATCTTCTTCCTCATCTCCCCGCATCTCTTCCCTTCGATTTCCAAATCTAAACCCTAAAATCAATTTACAATCTAAACCCTAAATATGAAAATGAAACTAACATGCTCAATCTCTCCTTGATTTCCCAATCTTCTCCTTTCGATTTCCAATCTCCCTTTGATGAACTTTTTAGGGTTTAAGTATCTGGGTTTGATTGGAGTATTGCCTAATGAGTCATTAAAGGTAACTGGTTTTTTCTTCTTGTAGTTACATTTATTGAGTTTCTGATTGAAATTTAAATTTCCTTCAAATGTCATCCACCTCTTCACAATATGATTGCTACATTTATTTACTTGAATTTGTTGCAGATAATTGATGGAAAATGTGAAGGACACCTTACCTGGTATGCAATATTTTACTTATCCTGGTCAATATGTGTCTATGTAGTTTTGGTGAACTCCAAATCATGTTGTTTCGGATGATTTGTTAGATTGGTCATAGAATTAATTGAAGAATCATTTTTAGTTTGAGAAGCTCAGTGTGCAACTATGCACATTATAATTACTTGCCTGGTTCCCTCATTTCTTAGATGATTTTTTAAATACACACAGTTAGTGGGCTATTAATCGAGATATAATGAAGCCTGTTTTTCCGGACAACCCACCATAAATAATATCTCTGCCTATTAAATTTAAATATCATCTCTAAATTGGTAAGCATCAAGAAAGATAGTTTGTGAGAATTAATGTGCCATACTTTTTTCAGGTGGGCTTCCACAGCCATAACAACTATATAATTAGAACGGCTACTTTTTTGCTTATGATAAATCAGATGAATGTGACTTCAAAACTTACTGTAAGCTTTCTTCAGTATTCCCTCTCTGCTATGTGTTATTTTTGCCTATAGTGTGTGTGCTAAAAGTCGATGCACTTGTTCTTTGATTATAAGTTAGTGGAGTAATTAATTAACAAACATGGAGTGTGTTTCTGGGTTCGTATTGGTGGGTGCGCTGCTAATTAGTTGGCCAGGGAAATGCTATCATAGTACTGAATATTTTTTTCTAACGTCTGATTATCTCATTTGGGTACTAAGGATTTACTGGTCTTATTTATCTTCGGTTTCTAATACGTACAATGGGTAGATTTCATTTCTGAAGGATTTTAAAGCCCACAATGTTTCATCTGTAGAATTGGTGGCAATGCAGTCAGTCTCACAAATCACAAAAAGTGAAAATACAGTTGTTCTCGTAATTACTAAAGAGTTACAAGTGCATCAAAGACTTGGTAAATGTTGGTTCAGCTGAAGGGGTAAGATGACGTGCATGGCAATTAAAGTTTTGAAACAGATTGGGGTGTTTGCTAATGCGGAAAAGGCGATTAAAGTTTTGAATCCATATGCAAAGACTGCTTGGAGGATGGCTCTTTGTCTGAAGCTGAGCATGTGAAAGCTAAGAAGAAGAAGCTTGGGAAGAAGAGGACTCCCATCTCAAACGTATATTTTTGATATTGGTCTAGCTATACATATATTAGTTCGACATATTGCTTGACTAATATTTAATTTGTTGTTTGATATATGTTAATGAGCGACTGAGCATATTTGAGTTGACATTATGATTAGATAGTCGTAGCTTCTTATGTTTAAGTTTATGTGTGATTGTGTG
>JACGCM010001918.1:0-33510 GCA_014058105.1 Kingdonia uniflora
TAAGTGATGCCCCAGTCTGTCATGCTTCTCAACCTTTTCATCTAGATTGGCCCTCTTCTCCCTTTAGCTGACCAATCGCTACGGCATGAAAGCCTTCGGCTGCCTCACTTCCTTCAGAGCATCAATTCTAGATCGAGCTAATTCCATTTCCAGCTAGATTTTCACATTCTTTAGCTCAGATTTTTCTTCCTTAATGTTGAGCCAAATCCCTTTAGCAAGACGAGCAACCTGAAAAAATTAAATCGATCTCAGCGATTAGCTCGAAACGCATTAACAACTCTTTCCTATAAATAAAAACTTACCATCCTGCTCATATCTTCCACTCCGGAGAGCCTCCAACCTGACCCTTCCTCAACCACGTTGAGGTCATCCACCGCAGAAGATTACTTCTCAGCGACCTTCTCCCCTGACTTCCCCGAGGGTTCGACTCTCCTTTTTTTTCTCTCTTTACAGCCTCACCACTTCCAGTGGTACCAGAGGCTGGCAAAGCCTTAAACATCCATTTTTGGATATTTTTGAGCTATTTTGCTCGACGTAACGAGATTTGGCTGAACCGAACTGCCTATTCCAGGAGTCTTGGACATGTTAGTTCGAACCTCCTTACCACTCACTTGCCTCTTCCTTTCGTCAGCACTCGTCATCGACCTGGTCGACTGAGCTTTTTAGATCTTTTTTCGACCTACTATCAACCCTCTTTTTTTCTACTCAAGCCGAGTCCCTCCAACACAAATTTGTTCTCAGCCTCCTCCTCTGTAACTTCGCCCAGCAGAGACTCTTTCCTCTTCACTTCAGACTTCATACCTGCAATGCACAATAGTTTTATTATCAACAACAATATCAATGAAATATACAATAATTCTATCTATGCATGGCTATACTACTTTGTTTTGCAGATCTAAAGTGAAGGTTCAAGGTTTTTGTCATCTCTTTAAAGACAATTACCCTTCACCCATATGACATTGTCATTCCATTCCAGTTTTGACCTGCTGAATTCAGATTGAAGAAGCGACGCCGAGTTACGCTCGCACAAAAATATGACCCTCTACTGGCCTTATAATTCTTCACCCCATAAAACTGCAAAACGTCCTCAGGGTTTCCTTATCATTTTTTCCCTTTTTTTCCCACTTTTTATTCAGATGATCACAAATGGTTTATTACATCCTACATATTCCCGTTCAATTGAAACCAGACATGCTTCGATTGCATTCATAATCCCCTTCGCCAAATTGGTGAAGGGAAGACTCAACCCATACTCTAATTGGAGATAGGTAACACAAAACCCTCTGAGTGTCACCTGAACATCCCCGACGAAGTATTCTAACGAGGTCGATTCATTTATACCCCAATCTCATTTTTCCACTTCCAAATCTACCAATAGATAAAGTACTCTCCCCCACCCACCATACCGTACAACCCTTAATTGCCTACTACATATTCTACACAATTGCCCCACTTCCCTTCTACAGGCGCCTTAGTTTTTCCAAACTCTCTGAAGGCATCAGAACCAGGAGGATAATATTTCAATGGCCAGGAAACTCAGAATTGTTCCAATCCCATTTCCCCCTCGCTATCAGACCCATTCGTCTGACCAGAGGTTGATACCGTCGTTAACAGATGAACTACCCATCTCAACAACAATTTATACAGGCACATTTTTGACCCTACTCAAATGCCTCTCACGCTTGACCTACATACAGCTAAGGTATCTATCACTCTTTCATATATATATATATATATATATATCAATCATTTACTTACAACATATATCTTTAACATATTCAGTATATACGACACATATGTTGCATACATTTCTATAACCTTCAGTATCCGAATGAGAATCTGCAGTATCGCCAAGCCTTTCCCTCACAACGCCATTGTATAGCCACCTACAAGATTTAGTATCTTTCGCCCTCTTCAAGAGTGATCCCCTTCAGAAAACTCCTTATCATATCCCCTGATTTTTTTCTCTCTCTCTCTGTGTGCTCTCCAAAATTTTAGAAGTTAAAAACCTTTGATTGGAGATGAAGAAGTACTATTTATCTTTCTCTCTCCAGCGGCTGGCATTTATTGTGCCTCACACGACCATCCTCGATTTTGGAAATGAGGTATCCTTTCCACTCTCCATGTCTGACGGCTTGTACATTTTCAATAAAACTACATTTCCATAATTACAACACTCCCCCCTAATTTTTAACATATTTCTCTCTCCTATTTCTGTAACTCTTCCTGACCTTCCCACACTCATGATGACTTACTCTGTACGATGTCAGATTCCTGCTTCCTTACATGCAAGATAACCGAAGCTCTACATTTTTTTATTTGTTTCTCTGCTTTGTTTATAATACTTATAGTAATTGACGCCACCTTCTAAACTTTGTAAGTTTTCAAAATTATTTAAATTATTTGCTAAACGTCTCAAAAATAGATTTACATCAATAGAGGATCCGATTGACTTATATATTTTCTGTTATATTCACAAAAAATTATTATTCATGGCAACCACTTTATACAACATCTATCGTAGCCCAAGTAAACTTGACGATGTCATCCATTACATCATTCGTCGGTCCTCAGATCTTAGAATTCGATCTCAACTTTAGCAATCAAACCAACCAACCTTTCTCGTCTACCGAATCCTTCACCAATTCACGAAAGCATACCTTATAAAATAACGAGCATACTCAAGTTCTCTGATCCTTATATCTAATCCTTCGAGCTGACATTCCCTCACTGCACTACAAGAATAAGGGCATTAACCACTAAAAAATCTGTGGCAAGGGTCGCGGGCGAAGATGGGGTGGCTAAAGCTTTTGACACTATTTTTAAACGTGGCAAAAAGTTATTTTTTGCCACTGAAAAATCCATGCAAAAGCCTACTTTAAACCACTACAACATCCAGGTAAAAGCCTGTTTTCCCTACTACAAAATCCGTGGCGAAAGCCTACTTTTACCACAACAAATCCGTGGCAAAAACATATATAATAATAAATAATAAATACTTAAAAATATCAGAAAAGGCTAGAAGTACACTTGATACAAAAATTATTTCAAAAATTATACAAAAATATTATAACCTCAATATAATAGCATCTAGATTTCTAGCAAAATACATTCCTTTTCTCCCGCATAGTTACAAATCCACTATTTAGTCTTTATTAGAAAAACCTGAAGAATTCGTTGAATATTGAGAAATCTCTTAGTTTCACACCTTTCATGTCCCTCAAACTCCTTCGCAGAATCTACAAATCATTGAATTTGTAAGGAGTGTAACACAAACAACATTTACAGTTATGCAGGTAAACATTCAGCTGAGTCCTCGTTCTTCTTCTTAATTTTTCATTTTTCTTGGGATTTTCATGAATCTTAGATTATGCCTTTCAGTACGCTAGCTGCATGTTAAGTGAGCCTTTATAACTTAAGGCCTTTACTATACTACTCCTTTGTGTTCAGTGATTGTATCTAAACTATTTTTGCTTCTAAGATGTAATCTTCTAGATCATAAATCTCAATGTAAGATGTAAGAGGTTGGTGAACTTACATATTGCATTCGAAATAAGATTCTTTGCTCACTAGTACACAGTCTAATGCTAGCTATTTTAAGAACAATTTTTGATTGATTGACTTGGGGATGTCACGTCCAAATCGATCGATTCGCTACCGTGGAACACAGAATCGCATCCATTTCATAGTTCTTATAAGTTGAAAACAAGAGTGAAGTAGTACAGCACCCATTTCATAACTAAAACAAAACTTTTACCTAGAAAAATTTGGTGTACTTAAAAATGCTGGATTCACAATTATCCAACATGAACTGCAGGGATTCTTCCTCTATATCTGGGTATATACGGTCCTTGTTAGACGTATATTTGACACCGCAACTGCCATTTGGAGTGAATATTCATAAGTTGATTATGGAATTTGCAATATGTAAAAATATGGAAATTTGCACTAACTACTACTATGCATGCAGTGTTGTATATGTTCATTACAAATAAATATTTGCACCACTCGAGAGGGTTTAAGTGTTGGACCTCTTCAAATTGTCTGGCCATTATTGGCGGGCTAACTACTAAATAAGCGCAGGCGATTAACACCACAGGCCAACCAGTGATTTGAATAGGAAAGCGTTCTGACCTGTTCAAAAGATTAAATAAGAACATTATAAGTCAATACCATCCTCATGTGCATATTAAGCATCAAAATCTAAATATTGGAATCTTAAAGGATAGAGCAATGATCGTGATTTATGATATGAAAGACAGAGAAACTAGAAAATAAAAATATGAAATGATTAGACATCTTAGAAACATCCATAACAATGTCCAAAATTCCAGATTAATGACAAAGCGGAAAAAGAGATAAGAAATTGACTGAAGATTAACCAAATACACTTAATAATTGAAGGGAGGTAGTTTGTTCTGTTAGGTTAGGTACTCACGCTGATAAACCATGCTTTCTTAAGACTTCCAGTTTTTCCTTGTAACATACATCAGTTTTGTTAAGTGATACTGATAAATCCGCCGAATCACTCGGATTGGTACCTTCTTTGGGAACAAATCCATATGATAGTAACAGCTCTCCATTAGATTTCTTCCAGTACGATATAAAGACCTGCATAATATATGCACAACATCCTTATTAAGATATAGCTTCCAATATGTAATGTTATCAAGCCAAGTAGACATAAGCTAAAGATAACTACACTACTATATTATAAAACCATGTCCCATAAAATGAATTACTGTTTAATTTATGTCTAAGTCGAAAGAAATTATAGATATAGATGTATTACTTTGTTCTAGCTGAAATTATTATTATACAACTTTATGACTTTTAACTTTGAGGGTGTTTAAGATAGAAATACAAAAATGGAGTATGATCTAGTGCTCTTGCTTGCCTGCTCACCAGGTTGATATGGCCAATCAGTAGTAAAATAGCTGCCTGTGAAGATTTATCATAATCCAAAAATTCTCCATCTACACACATGAAAGCAGATCTAGGCCACATTAAATAAGTTGATAACAGTTTCTAAGTACGAAGATAATATTCAAATATAGGAAATACCTCACAACTATGATTAAGCATGTCTGCCCAAGGGACTAATACAACCCTTTCATTCAATGATGGCAATTGAACTTGTAATGACATACAATTTTGAATAACTATAATCCTATAATTTGTATCCTGCTGATATGCCTATAAACATGTAGTTTTTGCAGGCCTTAGGCATTAGTATGACACTTGGCTTTGATTTTTGAAAGATTTGGACATGAAATGATAACGAAACTAACAATATATTGATACTTACTAAGCGTGAGAAAAGAATGCTGAATGGCCATTTGAAAGTCTCCATATTGAAAACCTAATAAAGATACATATGTAAAGTTGAAATAATATTGTGGTAGTTACTCCTTTTGCAATATAATGTAATCAATAATATGCCAAATCAAACTGTAACAGTTTCCGCTTTGCTTATTGGGAATGGTAGTTTGTATAGATAATTTATCCTAAACAATAGGGCCCAAGTTCAACGAACCCTATATAGAATATATCCCACCAGGATTTAACCTAAAATTTGAGATTAATAAACTATAGTAAGCACTTGAATATCTGTGAGAATGCATAGATTATGATGTTTAAACCAAAGTAGATAGATCCTACTAAGAAAATTATACCTCTTCTGGAAACAAGTTAGGATATTTGGAAAATATCCTAGCCCTCAAATCATTGTACCTACAAATTGATTATGAACCATGTACTATAATTAGAATCCAAATAATTTATTGTATACAGTATTGTGGGGCTTACTTAAACCTGGAAAGGTATGAAATACCTCTACTAGAAGAGGCTGATTTAAAACCAAAAGTCCAAATGCAAGCCCACCAGTTAGCATCTCAAAGGATAATCCACCAAGCAAAGAGACACAAAAAGATGATTTGGGCAATAAATCATGTTTCAGCAAACTTTCCTCCAAGTTCCTGCCACCCCAACCCTCGATGTTGAATTCTAACCCTGAGAAAGATGTATCAATCATAACTCTAGCCCCAAATTTGGCCACTGCTACACAATTCCCATTTGTGCCAGTGGCAAAACACAAGGTGCCACCTTCTTGGATGCAACAAAGGACCAACATATTGGAAAGAGCCAGTGGAGAGTCCCCATATATGAGCTCAGTACTGCTATCAGATGGGAAACCATATTTTCTCTTGATGAACATTTTAATTCCAAGCTTCACATCAGTTTCAGATTTGATCATGTTCTGTCTAGCAAAACTCTCAAAGATGGCAGCTTTGACTGAGGCAGACACCGGAAGAAAACTTTGATCAACATCCATGTGAATCAATGAAGAGTTATCTGCCTCGCTGGCAGAAAACTCGGCGCCGTTAAGGAATGAAATAGCAGAGCTTGAGAACCTAATCATCTCAATAGATTTAACATTTGCACATTCTCTTTATGCAGGTGGATGGCGGTCAGCAAGCTGAAATGCTAGAAGCTCATGGAAAAGACAACCATAATAATATTGGTATTTCACTTTAATAACTCCACAGTCTTGGAAAACGCTTTAAAAATGGTTTCTTCTTCAGAAATGACAAAGGCAATTTCCAGATCTGAATATACCTGATTTTTTACCAGACCGCACGCTATTGCTGCATGTGGGGGTAGTGTGCTTCCTGCTAGATATTTCCAAACCCTACTTGAACCATGTAAAATAGATAGCTCAAAATGCTCAGAAACAGCTAAAAATAGATGTGAACCGATATCTCTTGTGATGTCTAATAGGTGTTGAAAAGCTAAACTAGTAGCAGCCTTGAAATGAACCATCCCAGTGACCACAACCTGAGGTTTTAGCTTTTTTATGAACTCTATCATCAGATCTGACTGGCGTGGAGATTCTTTAACTATGAGCATGTCACCATAAGGCTTATCAGTTGTCTCTAAAATCAACGGTTATTGGAACTGTACACCCAACAAATGGCTTATGTCTAAAAAAATGAGGGAAGGCTAGATGAGAACCATAGGTTACTCATGGCCCGAACCCTTCAAAAACTAAAACACCCAAAGAGACTAATAAGAAGCACAACCCACGGCTTGATGAGCCTTAAGAAGCAAAACCGACGTATATCAATAAAAGAAGTAATAGATCAAGTACATCTTGTGATGCACGAAAACTCTCTAACTTGTCACTTACAGACACTTCAGTTAGCTTCATGGTTTCTCTGCCATATGTCACACCAATAAAATATCACTTAGTAACGGGTCTAATACAATAATCTGGGAGTTTTGGGAAAATATCAAGCCTAGAGAAACCAAAGGTTAAAGAAGCTTACACATGCTTTCTCTTGTTAGTTCCTCCTGTCTTCAAGAAGTAACCATAAGCCCCATAATTGTCTTGCATCTGCATGTTTGAAGCATATAATTTACCAAAGATTACATGTGAAGTAACCATGCACTTATATCTTTGAAGCATTTAATCTCACCTTTTTCCCTCCTCCTTGACCCGGGCTTGGAACCGGCTATGCAAAGCTATATCAACTTTGCATAGGCGGAGTTAAAAAATGATTTACCTAATTGTGTAAAATAGGTAATTTTATATATGTTAATACTTGACATTCATATCTTTCAATAGAAAAGAAACTAAGAAACATGATTATAAGCTAGTTACGTCTATGCAAAAGTAAATAACACTATCCCATGTTTGCAAAGAAGAAAACTAACAAGATCTAATTAACTAAAAATGTTCATATTCTAAAAAATAATCATGCTTTTGGGCCATGCAACAAAGCTTCAGATGCCCACATCTAAGAGTCGTTTAATATTACTGTTCGGCCTGAACAACAAAGCTTCTGATGCACACATCTAAGAATCGCCTAATGACAACCAGCTATTTCCCCACCCTCTTTCGCTTTTTGGACTTCTCAACAATAGGAACTACGAAACTCGAATCATTAAATATCATTTCATCATCGTGAATAAGTAAGTGTATCATTACTTGGTCCAATATCTGAATAACCTATAAATCGTTCCTCAGATGAAAGACAAGCTTCATCGTCAATATAGACCTATGGCGAAACCACTATGACCATGTAATGTCCCAGATTTTTAGAGTATATTTTTTAATATTATAAAGTGTTATTATTATTATGCATATATTGTTATACGTTGAACTTCCGCATATACTCCTACGCATTACACATTTGCATATTATCCTTTCTATCCATTCCGCATCCATTTATTACTTTCGGTTAAGTTTCTTGTAGTTAGATTCATTTTCTGGGTTTTAGGAGTTTCGGTGGCCGTCAGGCGGTGGAGGTGGGGTTTAGACCTTGGGAACCCCTGTGTGGGTTGGTGATAGTATTTTATGGTGGTGTGGTGATATGGATGTGATTTCGGGGAATCGTTGGTTAGCCTTGGATTTATGTGGTTTTCCAGTGTTAAATTCCTTCATTTTTCCATTGGATGGATTCCTTTTACCAACTGTTAATTTTTGGACTGCTTATTTATGTTCGGGCATATTTCTGTTATGATTTTTCCCTCTATTTTTGTTCAAACATTTGTGTGTTCAGACGACCAAGTTGGGTCTTTTGAGCTTTTCTCGAGCGTTGGATTTTACCTCGAGATGAGTGTTGGCTTCCCCTATATAAACTCTTCATTTCATTTTCAAATCATTTTTTTTTCTCTCCAAACTGACTCCAACTCTTTCTCTCCAAACCGACTCCAAATAACCCTTCTCCTCCCTTCAATCCTTCTTTTCCTTCAGTTTTGGTTGGTTAGGAGCTTGAGTTAGCATCCCCTATATCCCAATTTCAGTTCTTCAGAGGGTGAGATTTTCTATTCTAGAGAGAGAAAGAGAGGGCTGCGTTTCCGTCGTCGATTCACCAATTTGACGCCATTCCCTCGCCGGTTACAACCGTTCCCTCAGTAGAAGAGTAATTCCCTATTTCCTCTTCCAAATTGCAGATTTGATTTCGGTGTTGGTTTGGGTTATTGATGGGCCAATTTCAAAGTTTATAATTGTGGAGTTCTGGGGCTTATGGAAGTGTATGATTTATTGCAGGTGTTGGGCTGACTTTAGGGTTGTGTTTGATTGGGGGATTTGGGTGTTCGGTGGTGGATTGTTAGGATTCGATGTTATTTCGGAGAGGGCAAACTGAACCAATGATTGTTTCCGTTTCGGTTCAGATGTTTGCTTCGCCTAGTTGCTGATTTTATCCGTGAATATTTAGCGAGCTTCGCTAACGAAATTGTTGCCTTCGTTGCTGTTACTCTAAAGGAAGGGTTAGGGCTGTTTTAATGCCCTTTGAACACTGGGTTCATGATTATTAGGGGGCTGATTTGGTGGGCTTAAAGTGGTATATCTTAATGTGATTGTGGGTGATCGGAGTAGCACAGCGTAGCGTGGTGGATCGTGGGTTTTGATGCAGTTTTGCTGCTGAATTCAGTTGTAGTGCTAATCTGAAACGTAGTTTTAGACAGGTATCCTTTGTTGGAGTTGCAATTGGGTACTGGGCCTTGATATTTGTTGATGCTGTGGTGTTCCTGGTCATTTCCGTGATTGATTTGGAGTTCTGAAAGTCGATTCGCGGAGCACATTTCTTTTGGGGTCCTGTTTGGACAGTTTCGCCGAGATCGCTGTTCTGAGCGTTGTTTGGTCAGGCGAGTTTTATTTTCCTTAATAACTAGACCATTATAATTATTTGTGAGTTATTGTATCACATAGTTTATCATGTTTATTACAGTGATTATGTTAGTATATGGGTTAATTGCTTAGGACACATTCACGGGTTATCCGTTTAGCATACCATGGACGATAGTACTTGAGGGTTTGATAAGCTAGTAAAACCCGCGGCAATGTGAGTTTAGCTAATATATAGAACCTGCAGGTTATGGTTAGTCATAGGTAGTTATTTCTCTGTTGTCGTCGATGTGACGATGATTCCTGAGATTCCTCTTAGACCAATTTCATCGTAGATGGTTATTTCGAATCTTTTCTTCATTGAGGATGAGAAGAAAGGCATATCTCGGTGTGTGGCGACACCTCAGCGTCACTTTATATATATATATAATTTATTGAGTATGGTATTGTTGGTTAGTTATTAGGGTGCCTAGCTTGTTTCAGGGCACTAGTAACTAGGTTTGGCTATTAGTGGAGATGTATGGACGGGACGTGGTTCAGTCGCTATCCTTATGAGATAGTGTAGTTCTGAAACTATAGTTTTCACCTTATAGTATAACACTTTGGTTAGTTTAGTTGTTAGACCTGGTTCCTGGATAGTCTTTTGGGTGACATAGCTTCAGTAGGACATGGTCTTTGATTCGGAGCTCGTCCTTTTGCCTGCTATTGTTTTGACTAGTCTTAGGACTAGTCTTGGTGTACTCTGTATTCTTGAGACCTGGTCCTTGAGCATTATCGTTATGATTGGTGGGTGTTTGGAATGCTGAATTCCATGTGGGAGTGTGGTATCTCCTGGACTGTTAGTTATTGGTGGTGAGCAGACGGCTTGTCCGTGGTGGTTGGACGCGGATGTTGAACTTCTGATAGTTTGCCTTAGGATTGTTTGCTTATTGTGTTGTGACACTTATTGTCCTCATGATTCTTAGAGCTAATAGAGCTTACCCGTAAGCCTTCTTTCCCTGGGATGAGGCTGTTAGGGCTGCGTTCCCTTCTGTCATCTTGGAGGCAGCGAGACAGCATGGCTCAGTGAGGTCCGCAGCTGAGCCAGGTGGTTTATGAAGTTGTACATCACCCAAGATGTTGGAATGCGGCTGAAACCTCCTGTTGAATTTGGTTCATGTACATCCATGCTGGTGACTTATGTACATGATTAGGAGGATTGTGAGGCAGTTTTATTTCTGGGGATTGTTAACTACTTATTGGACACTTGTAGGTCACCCCATGAGTACTAGTCTGTGATGACAGCCAGAGTACTGTTGTACTTGATGGTAATCATATTGCTTTGTAGAATCTTAGAGACTGATGTTGTTTAGATGCTGTGACGGTTAAGTTGCTATTTTATCTAGGTTCAGATGGTGCAACTGAGTCACCGGAGGGGATTTGTATTAGTTTGGTCGCCACGCTCTCAGGCAGGTGGTTATCTTAATATGTGTTGGTTGTGTTAACTACAGTTGTGTTTCAGTCATTAGGATTTTTGCTCACATCCATAAAAATATATTCCCTCCTTATCTTACTGCTATTGGATACATAAATAACTCTGCATCGGCTAACCCTCTAGAGGTTCAGGGATTTCTTAAATTGAGTTAAAATAGAAGGTGGGTCCAGGATGGATACTATTATACCTAGTCACCCATTCGGGAGTGTGGGATGGTATAATACAGTATTTACAATCCAGAACAGGGATTATCCTGGAGGTTGAAATGCCTCGGAATACATATATAGTTTGGACGTTGGATCCGTGGGATTTGATAGATTGATGTAATATTCTTATAGTCTGGTCGACCTAGTATAGTACATCGTACCCTTGTATCCAACAATATTCAGTAAGGTAAATCATTTTTTAGCAGTTGTCAGCCCACTTTAGTCTTGGAGGCTAGCCCTTTGGGTTGGCATCACTTAATCATTCTTCATCATAATGCATCATCATCATCAAGCATATTATTGCATCTCTGCATATTTCCAATTCGTAGGCTCTTCTGATTGAAATCATTAACCCTTTCTGCATTATGTTTAATATAGAATCTTTTGTACTTGGGATAATCATAAGATTATTTCTTTCCATCATATCATCATCATAACATATCATTGCATTGGGATAATTATGGGATTATCCTAGTTCATCATATTCTTCTCCCCTTATCTTAATTCCTCTTCACCTAATTTATTTGTGGTGTAATTAGATTCATCTTCCTTTTACATGCTCCTCTCCTCTCTGTATCTTTTCCCTCACTCTTTTGTATCTAATTAAGTTATTAGGTTAATTAGTCTGGTTGGTTACTGCGAACTTTAGGCTGGTATCTGGTTGTGGGCGATCTTGATTAACTTGAGATAGCTTCAGGGTTGTGCCTGGCTGGGGTTTGGATAACCCGGTTGGATTGTAGTTGGCCGAGGGCTATTTACCCTCGTGTGTGATTGTATTTTTGAGGTAGGTTAGTCGCTTGTGGCGCTGTGGGCCACGCTAGTGATTAGAGTGTAGTTAGTAGTCCTTGAGACTGGAGTGTAGTTATAGTCTTAACACTCCTTTGTTCGAGATGTGTATGTATAATTATAGTATAGTTACATATAGTCATTAAACTAGTTATGTACTTATTAGATACCTATTAGGCATCCTGTATATATTTAGATATGTATATTGTTTATCGTTAGATATTATTATATTTTATTATCATTATTATATCCATCACATTGGTTAGTATAACCGTTAAGCTATTTTTGGGAGTCAGTGAGCTTGTTATTTGCTCACTCTCGCATCACCCTTTCAGTGGTAGGTTGTTTCAGGTTTTAGTTACTATTGTGGCGATCTTTGGGGAGCTGAGTTGGAGGCTCATTTTCCAGTTATTACTGTCGAGCTTGCTGCGTAGAGGTTTGTAGAATCTTACGCTTAGATATTGTTGTCTTAGTCTTATGTTGTTTCTGCTTTTCCTTATTACTCTGTTGTGATACTATTGTGAATGACTAGGCTAGAATTTGTCTACGGCCCAGTTGTTCGTGGGGTAAATATTTGGATTCTTCGACCTACACATCCTCGAATCTCAGTAATTGATCAAGTTACCGATTATTAGATTTTGGGGCGTGATAGACTTGGTATTAGAGCTCTAGGTTAACTCCTATCTCGGTATCTAACACTCATAGGTTAAGTTATTCTTAGAGCGATTTTGGTTGATTCTTGGTGTCCTGTGTCTCTTTTCGTATGTTTGGTTAGAGAGTTGATCTCTTGAGACCTTCTGCGTGTAGGCTTCTAACATAGGTTTAGTGTGTAGGCATTTGCTGTAGATTTTGAGGACTCAAGATGCTTATCTTGAATCCTTAGAATGGTGTTTGATTGGCTTCTAGTGGTAGTAGTTTCTATGTTTGTTTTGGTGTTGGGTTTCGACTTCAGATTGGTGATTTTATGCTATTTGGACAACGTTATGTTTGCCGTCGCAGTAATTTCGATGCGTGATCCATTTTAATGTTTCTCTTATCGAGTTTTAGGTATTTTCTTTTAATCGAATCCAGATCGATCTGGATATTGGATCTGATCGTTTGGATTGGTTTTCATTATTTACTGAATGCATCATTTTAACTGATTATTTCCATCTCTTGTGTCGCGGACCTGATCTCATTGCAGACGTGTTATAAGACTGAGGATCGTGTGCACATCAAATTTTGACTTTGTTCATATTGGGAAAGGGACATTATATTCCACTTTCCCCTTATGTATGTGGCATTCTTAAACTATTTGTTTTTATAATCAAACTATATATATTTTCATACAAATTATAAACTAATATATTTAACTATAATCAATGATATGTTGCTTTTGCTATAATGCCGTGTACCTTGACGGGGAGTTCAGGGGCTTTCTATTTTATCGACCTTGTATAAGCGCTAGTACGATATGGTTACACATTACATTTAAAATATACTATACTATACTTAAGTAAGTATTTTAAATTTCGGGGCGAAATTCTTCTAAGGAGGGTCGATTGTAATTTCTCGGATTATTAGGGTATATTTATTATTATTATTAAGTGTTATTATTATTATGCATATATTGTTATTCGTTGAACTGCTGCATATACTCCTACGCGTTACACATTTGCATATTATCCTTTCCATCCATTCTTCATCTATTTATTCCTTTCGGTCAAGTTTCAGGTAGTTAGATTCCTTTTCTGGGTTTTAGGAGTTTTGGTGGCCATCAGGCAGCGGATGTGGTGCTTAGACCTTGGGAACCCTTGTGTGGGTTGGTGATAATGTTTTATGGTGGTGTGGTGATGTGGATGTGATTTTGGAGAATCGTTGGTTAGCCTTAGATTTTTGTGGCTTTCCACTGATAAATTCATTTATTTTTATATTAGATGAATTACTTTTACCAACTGCTAATTTTTGGACTGCTTATTTATGTTCGAGCATATTTCAGTTACGATTTTTCCCTCTGTTTTTGTTCGAACATTTGTGTGTTCAGACGACCAAGTTGGGTCTTTTGAGCTATTCTCGAGCGTTGGATTTTACCTTGAGATGAGTGTTGGCTTCCCCTATATAAACTCTTTATTTCATTTTCAAATCATTTTTTTCTTTTTCTTCAAACCGACTCCAAGTCTTTCTTTCCAAACCGACTCCAACTCTTTCTCTCCAAACCGACTCCAAAAAACCCTTCTCCTCCCTTCAATCCTTCTTTTCCTTCAGTTTTGATTGGTTTGGAGCTTGAGTTAGCATCCCCTATATCCTAATTTCAGTTCTTCAGAGGGTGAGATTTGTTGTTCTAGAGAGAGAATGAGAGGGCTACGTTTCCGTCGTCGATTCACCAATTTGACGCCGTTCCCACGCCGGTTACAGCCGTTCCCTCCATAGAGGAGTAATTCCCTATTTCCTCTTTCTAATTGCAGATTTGATTCCAGTGCTGGTTTGGGTTATTGATAGGCTGATTTCAGAGTTTATAATTGTGGAGTTTTGGGGTTTATGGAAGTATATGATTTATTGCAGGTGTTGGGATGATTTTGGGGTTGTGTTTGATTGGGGGATTTGGGTGTTCAGTGGTGGATTGTTGGGTTTTGATGTTGTTTCGGAGAGGGCTGCCTGAACTGGCGATTGTTGCCATTTCGGCTCAGATTTTTGCTTCGCCTAGTTGCTGATTTTATCCATGAATGTTTTGCAAGCTTAGCTAACGAAATTGTTGCCTTCATTGCTATTATTCTAGAGGAAGGTAAGGGCTGTTTTAGCACCCTTTGAACACCAGTTTTATGGTTATTAGGCGGCTGATTCAGTGGACTTAAAGTGGTATATCTTAATGTGATTGTGTGTGATCGGAGTAGCGCAGCGTAGCATGGTGGACCGTGGGCTTCGATGCAGTTTTGTTGCTGAATTCAGTAGTAGTGCGGATCTGAAACAAAGTTTCGGATGGGTATCATTTGTTGGAGTTGCTATTGGGTTCCGAGCCTTGATAGTGGTTGATGTTGTGGTGCTGCTGGTCTTTTCCATGATTGATTTGAAGTTTCGGAAGTCGATTCGCGGAGCACATTTCTGTTGGGGTGCTGTTTGGACAGTTTTGCCGAGATTGCCGTTCCGAGCGTTATTTTGTCAGGCGAGTTTTATCTTCCTTAATAACTAGACCATTATATTTATTTGTGAGTTATTGTATCACATATTTTATCATGTTTATTATCTTCTCCCCTTATCTTAATTCCTCTTCTCCTAATTGATATGCGGTATAATTAGATTCATCTTCCTTCTACATACTCCTCTCCTTTCTGTATCTTTTCCCTCCCTCTTTTGTATCTAATTAAGTTATTAGGTAAATTAGTCTGGTGGGTTGCTATGAGCTTTAGGCTGGTATCTGGTTGTGGGCGATCTCGCTTAGCTTGTGATAGCTTCGGGGTTGTGCTTGGTTGCGGTTTGGATAACCCGGTTGAATTGTAGTTGGTTGAGGGTTGTTTACCCTCGTGTATGATTGTATTTTGGAGGTAGGTTAGTCGCTTATGGCGCTGAGGTTTACGGTAGTTATTAGAGTGTAGTTAGTAGTCCTTGGGACTGGAGTGTAGTTATAGTCTTAACACTCATTTGCTCGAGATGTGTATGTATAATTATAGTATAGCTACATATAATCATTAAACTAGTTATGTATTTACTAGATACCTATTAGACATCCTGTATATATTTAGATATATATATTGTTTATCGTTAGATATTATTATATCTTATTATCATTATTATATCTATCTCATTTGTTAGTATAATCGTTTAGCTATTCTTGGGAGTTAGTGAGCTCGCTGTTTGCTCACTCTCGCATCCCCCTTTCAGTGGCAGGTTGTTTTAGGTTTTAGTTACTTCTGCGGTAATCTTTGGGGAGCTGAGCTGGAGGCTCATTCTTTAGTTATTACTTTCAGGCTTGCTGCGTAGAGGTTTATAGAATCTTACGTTTAGATATTGTTGTCTTAGTCTTCCGCTGTTTATGTTTTTCCTTATTACTCTGTTATAATACTATTGTGAATGATTGGGCCTAAATTTGTCTACGGCTCAGTTGTTCGTGGGGCGAATCTTTGGATTCCCTGACCTGCACATCCGCGAATCTCAGTAATTGGTCTAGCTACCGAATACTAGATTTTGGAACGTGACAGACTACATTCCAGTCAGGATCTTTTGGATCCTTGGAATAAAATAACTGTGTAGCATGTTCTGCAAAAATAAATGGTTCATCGCCAAATTTATTTGTGCTAATTAAGTTTGAAAAATTCACCAATTTAAAATTTGCCTCCTTGTCCCACTTAACACCTTGGCGTGTAACCCTAGCCCAATCACACCTAAATAAAAAAAGTTTATAACCTTTATGATATTCGAGTTGGATAATATCCGTCAATATTCGTAATATATCGTACTTTCATCCAGAGGATTCTTATCTTTAGAACCAGACTGAAAAGTTGTCGCAGAACTTGTGCTAACCCTACTATTCTAATATTTTTTAGTTGCCTCGTATTCTTTTATGACAAATAAGAAGACATCGACGCAATACTTTTTGTACCGCGTAGCAAAACTAATTGGCCCTCCTACTATATTTTTAAAATCACCATCATTTTTATCAATCTCTAGTTGCAAAACAATACCAATTGACAAACTAGTTTAAAGAATTCTTCTAATTGCATAAGTATTTTTTATGAAAGTTGTAAATAATAAAACTAATAAGTACATGTTGTTTAACCCATGGTATAATCTCTTCTTCACTAGGAATCTTATATTTTACACCCTTTCCCACATATAACTTACGATGCTTTAAGAAATTGTTATGTTTACTGTATATGATAGTAAATATATTTAAGTATATGAAATGCTAGCTGAAAATTTAAAGTAAATATGTTAAATATACCTTTTCCACATATCATAGGAAGGATGACTCTTTATTATCCACATATGAGCTTGTTCGTACTCAATACCATGTAGAAAAAATTGCGAACTTGAACCAATCGGCCCACTATCATCAACATTTTCATTGTCAATATCATCGAGAAACTTAGGTATCACAGATCCATCCAAAGACATCTCTAATTTTTTAAGGATAGTCGAATTACCCCTGCCTTTATATTTTGTACAATAAGTTAAAACCTCTTGTAAAAGGTATCCTTTCGTTATACAACTTTCAAGTCGTGCTTTGTTCGTAATATCATATTTATATGTTTTCATTAACCTTTTCAAATTAATGTCATGTTAAAAAACAATGATAACATAAAAATATTGATACACTAATAAGTGATAGTTGTATGATACCTTTCAAATGGCCACATCCATCGAAAGGGTTCAGGACAACTCACTCGGCTCTCATAAGCCAAATGAATTGGCAAATGCATCATCATGACGAATATAGAAGGAGGAATGATTTTCTCAACTTCACATAATGTTTTCGCCATGCCCCTCTCAAAACTCATTAGTGTTTCAATATCGACAACTTTGGAACATAGTGCACTAAAGAAAGTTGAAAAGCTTAGGATTATTTCATTGATTTCCTTCCTACCTTTGAAGGCATGTTGGATCAACACAGGAAGTAGATGTTGCATTAAGACATGGTAGTCATGAGATTTCATGTTCTTTAATTCCTTAAAATCACTAGAAACAATGTTCTTCCAATTACTACTGAAGTTGTACGGAACTCGCAGATCTCACAGTGTTTGCATAAACAGTTTCTTTTCATCATTTGTTAACCAATACCGACCTGGCTTCATTACTTCTTTCCCATTTTCTTTATATATCCAGTACTTTTTCTTAATTTTCAATTTCTTCAAGTTCCTACGTGCATTGGCATCATCGTTCGACTTGTCTGAATTCAACATAAGCGCAACTAGGATTTCACAGCAATTTTTTTCAATATGCATCCCGTCCAAGTTGTTACAAACAGGGATATTAGCCCAATATTCAAGGTCAAAGAATATAAACCGCTTATTGAAGAATTTTGCAGCAACATTACCTGAATTTTTTTTCCCATTATTTTTGCCCCAATGAACATCAAGAGTTGCAGTCATTCTTTCTACCATTTTCCCGGGTAAAGGCTCAACCTTTTGTCTTAGCTCTTCTCTCCCATTGAAAGTACTGGAGCTAGTATTCTTCCTGTAAGTCTCCTCTTCTTCTGGCATCCATTGCCTATGACCAGGATAAACATCTTTCCTTCCATTTTCAAGATTTAGAGAATTCGTATTAGGTCCATAACAAGGTCAAACAAATTTACCCTTTGTCTTACAACCTGATATATTTCCATAAGTAGGAAAATCGTGGATAGTCCACAACAAAATAGCTCGCATGTTGAATTTGTTATCAGTATGTGAATCAGATGTTATAGCTCCTTTATGCCATAAGTCCTTCAATTCGGTAATCAATGGTTTCAAGTAAACATTTATATCATTCCCTGGCTAGTGTGGACCTGGTATCAATATAGTAAGCATTGTAAATTGTGGTTTCATCCATAGATTTTGCGGAAGGTTATATGGCACTACCATTACAGGCCAAGTACTATCTTGGGAACCAAATTTACCAAATGGGTTAACCCCATCTGTTGCTAAACCAAATCTAAGGTTTCTAGGCTCAGCGGCAACATTCTTGTATTTGAGATCGATGGACTTCCATGCTGTTGAATCAACCGGATGTCGTATCTTTCCAAATGGTATCTTCCCAGTTGAATGCCAAGTCACATTTTAGTTTATGACTAAATAAAAATAAAATAAAATAACTAAATATATTTTAGACAAGCATACCTATACAACCTCTGCAACCTTGGTGTTAATGGGATATATCTTACTACCTTAACAGTAAATTTAGTTTTCTCTTTATACCTAGATGCACCACATGTAGGACACTCAAGTTGTAGGGCATTTTCTTTCCAATACATGATACAATCATTTGGGTAAGCATCTATCTCCTCATAGTCAAGACCTACTCGAGAAATGATTTTGCTAGCGCGGTAGCTATCAGCGGGAACTTTATTATCTGGAGGCAACACTTCTTGGAATACTTGAAGAAGCTCTGTAAAACTAATTTTACTCCAATTGTGCTTAACTTTCAACTTGTATAATATGATGACAAAAGCCAGCACAGTGAAACCTTTGCATCCAGGATACAATGCAGTCATAACATCATGTACTACTTTGTCGAACTCAATTACAGGTTCTTCACCAGTAGCTTTACCAGAAGCCACTTTCTCAAGTTCGACAGTTTCACTTGTGTTGTGAAAAGAATCTGGAACTACCGAGTTATCTCGATCTAGCGAGTTATTCAAAGCGGTACACAAATTTCTCAGGTATTCATAATCGAAGTGATGTTCAGCTACATCTACACCTTGAGCAACCTCACTCTCACCGTGGTAAATCCATGTTGTGTAAATTTCAGTGAATCCGTGTTTTATTAAATCAATAACAACATCGTCGTAAGATATTGGAATCATTTGATTCCTACACCTCGAGCACGGACAATGAATGGTTTCACTATCTGGAAGGTGTTTCTTTGCAAACTTCATAAATATATTAATACCCTTTAAAAAATTTATGTCTGGATTACAAAATTTAATCCAGCTCATATCAATAGAACTAGACATTTTTTTGCATCCAAACATTCAGAAGAAAATATAATGAAATTATTTACTCTAAAATAATCATAACATGATTAAAATCAAGAATAAACTCTAAATGATAGTAGGCATAATAGACTTGTGCATACTCATCACGAAAACAATTAAGCCTATGTTAGCACCAATACCATTTCTTTTGTATAATGTGATAGTCAATGTATCAAGCACTTCATATGCATGATACTGATGTTTTTTTTCCATGACAATATCCTATTCGAGTAGTAAATATGTATGTATCGCAGACCCCTTTTTTGTCTAACTGAGTCTGTAATAGCTATTTAGGGTTTTAGAAGTCTTAGTATGTATATATGTAGGCTGGTTAAGAGAGAACTCGATAAATGCTATCATAGTACCAACTTTTAGTACAATTTGGAGGATGTGAGTTCTTAATGTCGATGTATAACAAATATCATTTATCTGCTATCTAGTAGGAAATATGGTCGATAGTTATTAAACTTTGAAAGTGCCAATTTTAGAAATTGAGGGACTGTGGCTTGAGGTATATGTTCTTAGCAAAATTACTTCTCTAATAAAAGGATTACATTTAATCTAATTATATTATTTTCTTTTGTAAAGAAAGAGAGGAAGCGTAGTTAATCTATGGTGCTTTTAAAGAGGGTCTTTTACAAAAATGAACCCAATTAAGCAACAAAAAAGCCCAATAAAAAAGAATGCAATAAAAATGATTAATTATGAAAATATGATAAACCCCAAACTAATACAACCATAATCAAGGGTTTTAGATTGATTAACAACTCAAACTACCAATCAATCAATCAAAACCCCCAAAACATATATTAAATGAGATAACCGCATTAATAATCGAAAGGGTATGTGAAGACTCAGAAAGGGTTTCTCCGTCCTTTCGGTCTTCCACGCAGGAGGAAGTATACTCTGAAACAGCCAACACTATAATGATGGACGAACTAGATATTACTGCTAAGATGGAAGTACAAGAACTTCGCAATTGGACGGCTAGACTAAGAGAGGACAAAAAACTTATAAAAGATATCATAAGATTATACATACCCCCCAAAAATCTATAGCTCTTTTCCTAAAGAAGTATTAGTAAGACTGGCGTTGAAAGAAGGACCGAGCGCCCCCGGACGTAGCTGAAAGGCGAGCCGGGTGACAAAGGCACGATTAGAATAAATGGTAGTTTGCTGGGATTCTATTCATTTCCCAGAGGTGCTGGTTCGACTCCAGCTCGTGACAAGGCCTTTTTGGCCATATACCTTGGTCTTGCTTGTTATTGTTATATTCAGTTACTTTTTTCTTCCCCAGCTAGGGTTTACTTATTTCTCTTTACTAGGAAGCGGCTAGGCTAAGAAAAGGAAGCAAAGGCCGATGAAAGACCTTCCACACGACTGCTCTTCTTTTCCTGTTTGATGTAACTATAAACAGCCGATTTGTGCTGCTTTCGGGAAAAAATACAAACTTCCTTTATTCTTGTTAGGGACTTTGTGACCCAGCAGAAAGCAAGGAAAGCTGAAGTTTGATTGTACAAAGAAGCTTGTGCCATTCAAGATATATCCCTCACTTGATGAAAACTACTAGATTGAGGAGTTATGGAAAAAGAGTCTTTTACTACTTTGTGGATGCAAGAGGCTTTGGAAAGGAAGGCTAAGAGTAGTGGTAATAGAGGTAAGGCTCTTTTAAGTCAGATATGTTAGGCCTATATCTTATTGCAGCACAATCTAAAAGTACATTTTGAGGTTATTAGCAGATAGAATGAAGCCTATTCTTCCACACCTTGTAAGCAAGCAAGAGTTTTCTTTTGTCGAAGGAAGAAGGCTTCAGTGAAGAGGAAAATGCAGACTGAAGCAAAGAAGGGTCTGATGGTCAAGTAAGCAGTAGAAGGTAGAGAAAGACAAGAATCAGCTTAACGTAGACTCTTCCTCTTTTGCAGTCTATTTGTACGTTCTTTGAATTACCATGTGAAGCATCTAGAATTGGAGGTGTTCACTTTGATGGGGTTTCATTTTGTAGAGCTCGGGATGGAAAACCAATTGAAATGACTATACGATTTAGGTCCCTTTATCAGGTTGGTCTATCACATCCATATTGGCTATTGTTAGCGAAAGAAATTTAATGGGATAACTAGTATCAAAACTACTCATTCGTTGGGAAACGCTCTTCTCCCTCTAGCTACTATTCTTCGGGCTTAGGAAAGATTATTCAAAAAAATTACCCACGCTAGGTATCTGATCTTTTATGAATTTCCTGTGCTAAACATATGGGCCCAGTTGCCATTTTTCCGTAGTATTATGGCCTGAAAGGGTGCCTTTCCTGTGGAAGGACCAAAGAAAATGAAGGATAGCGGAAGATGCAGCGATAGCAAGACTCTTTTTCCCTATAGGATTCAATGATCTAAGTTTAATCCTATACTGAAGCTGACTCAACGGTAAAAGTTTGATCATCTACACATCTGATTCAGGTGAAGCAAAAAGCTATAGGTAAGTCAAGGCCTTACCGTTTTCTATTACTTACTTTTCTGCTTACTATATAGAATGTCGAGAACCGACCCACAATAAGACTGATGTTTTACTTGATATCGCCCGCAGGTAATTTCAGAATCTGTAACTTCTTCCTTTGGATGTGACAAAACATATCCATCCTCGGATTTAGTGTGGATTGCCCCCAGTAGAGACTCTGAATACAGAAGACAGAGTTTCAGACTGTGATAAAGTTCAATTTATCCTAAGGTAGCACATTTAAGGAAAAACTCAAGTTAAAGCAACCTATTTTTTTATCCAATCTTTGACCCCGAAAGACGGAAAGATATGCACGCTTTAACTAATCCTTTTCCATGAAGTTGATCACCCCCTGACAATTCACCCATACGAAGCCTGCTAAACATGGAATCGTGGATTCGCCCTTTCTAAGATCTGTTGAGTCTGTGAATACCCATGATAGCTTTTGCCAAGAGAAAGTTGAGACTTCCTTTATTCCTATTGACGCAGACCAAATCCCCATTTAGAAAAGCCTGGGATCCTGTCCCTTGGACGACTTCAAAATGTGATAGCTGAATAACTCAGCCCTCTCTACGCCTTCAGTAATGAGATTTCTAAAGATGATTCTTTCTCCACTGCTTCCTGAACTGGGTTGGTTAAAGAACTCTCTTACAAGTCCCTTAGGCAAGTTCTAACTAAGTCAATAAGGAAAGGGAGGAAGGACAAGTAAAGAATAGACTAGAGTACACTTACAGGAATATCTAACTTATGCTTTTCACTTCCTTTGTCTTATTCTATTCATAACCTTGACAGAACCGTAGAACTTGACAAGAGTACTAATAACTTGCCTAACTGTTTAACTCTAATACACGTTCCTGATAAAAGAGACTCATAACACTTGTCTGAAGGAACATCTATGGGAAACCATTCCTGCCCAACCCCAACCCCTCGCTGGGAGGGTACACCATGTCCTAACACTAATAAACCAATGAAGACTATAGTATATGCAGTTTCCAGAATACATACACTTATATACAGATATTTAAAGTTTATAAATTGAAGTTTTTCTCCCCATCACTTGTTTCCAGTGAACTTAGTTTTCTTCAGCTAATAGGAAGGAAAAATAATCTATCTTGTGAAAATATCTAACAGCGAAGAAGAAAAAATTGTTGAAAAGTAATTTATATTGAGAGACTAGAAATTAAACTCTTAAGAGAAAAAAAATATAGAAATTCATCTGCAGATTAGAAATCGATGTCTCAGTAAGCATTGAAATGCTATAAAATCACGGAAAAAACTTACAGAATCTTGACTATCTTAAACTGTCGGTTCGCTGTAAACCCTAATATGTTCTGATGATCGACAGATATTTAGATTGACAGAATTATTGGCAACCCATATCTCTGGTCCTTACTCAATTATTTGAAACCCATAGAACTTCTTATGTGAATATTTTTATTGGTTGGATTTGGACATATGCACTGATAAGATATCATAACTTTTGTTAACTTATTAAAGCAATTATCTCTAAGAGTTTTGAAATAAAGAAATCAATGTTGCCCTCTTCACCAATCATATCTTATTACAACCTACAATATCTCCTTCTCCATTAATGAAGTTAAGGAGAGTTCAAATATCTATGTCTTACTCCTCTAGTATGGACCTACCAGTACCAGATAAACAACAACAAAAAGGATTTATGGATTTTCCCCAAAATCCACACATAATCATAATTTTTCAAACTTTTCATTCAAGAATCATTCTCCTAACAGGTATTGATGGCTTAATATAATTTATTTAGAATTATTGGGATTCGGGGATGGGATTTATCTCACAACTAGAAAATGCAAAATCAATAATAGATGAAAATTAGGGTAAGCAAAATTGTACCTTTTGATCAAGGAATCACTTGTTGATGCAAATAAAATCTCGATTGAAACTGGAATAAATCAAAAGATGAAACCTTTGAAAGCAAATCAAACTATAATAATGGAGAAATTCAACAAAACCCTAATCGAAAGAGACAAAAAGAGAGAGAGAGGGGTACCTGTGAATCAGAATAGAGAATTTGTAAAGTGTAGATGAGAGAATTAAGGAATTTCTCTTATGATTCGATAACCAAAATTGTATGAATGTGCGGGAAAACAAGGCGCGCACAGGAGCTAAAATAATTTGAGCTATTTTATGCTCTTTGTGTGTGCTTTTTTTAGCCACCGTTTTGGTTCAATAGCCACTGTGTTAATTGTGGTAGTTTGTCACTGAAATAGTTGTCGCAAAAGCTAAAATTTTTGTGGCAACTGCTCCATTTTCTTGTAGTGCTGGTAGCCCTGCATCATAACCAAATGAACCAAAAATCCTCTCCCGCACTTTAACAATTTTTATTGCCAATCGTCCTTCTGTGGCATGAGGAATCCTCTGAGATCAAGTTCATACCATCCTATTCATTAATCCATTTTTCGCAAATCATCCTACCCGTATTTATATTTTTCTCAGACACTTTCCCCTCAAAAACATGACTTTTACCTTGTATCTCGTAACGGAAAACCTAGAATCATAGAATAAATTATTTAAACTTATTCCCTCACTAGTACATACCTTATTTACATTACTCAACCTCATGTTACCAAGAGTTGTACCTCTATCAACCTGTAGAAGCTTGAATTTCCACGATTAGATATTTTCTACAATTTTTCTCCCTTACCTATTTAAAACACAAATCATACTTACATCACAATGTCATTGTCAGCACGTACTCATCTCAGTTTGAGCATCACAATAATTATATTCTCATTACTTATAAACTCTTATTCATTTTTCACACCCTACACAATTCAGTTCAATTTTGAATTTTTTTTCTTTATACAGATTATTGAATGACAATTTTTTTTATATCGACAAAACATTACATAGGATTTGCAGATAACAAATTTTTTAGTACATCGGTCTCAGGAATTTAACGAAATGTTATCTGTCCAGTATCAATCTCCAGGTACTTTACAGATAACAAGTTTTTCCCTATTTGTTAAAAGTCACAGGCCATTCAGGCACGTCGAGGCATCAACTCCTCCAGTTCTTCTTGCTTCAGTGATCTTTCACCCAGATGCAAGGGAGGCATTGGAACCAACAAAGAGATTCCCTCGTATGAGTTTGGTTGAAGTCTGGTCAAACTTCAAATAGAAACTATGCAAGCAGTAAACTCAGTGCTATAACCAAATTCTTTAACTAAGAGTCTTCTGAGCGCCAAAATGTGATGGAAATGTAGAAGAAGACTCCAACTGGTTGCCTCCCTCCTCCACTACCATTACCCCCTCCTCTGAAACTGCCACCTCCGAAGAGTTGATAAAGATGAAGAGGGCCCATTCTTAGAATCCATGGTGACGCAAGAAATCAGCAAATCTGCCCTGCAAATACGCCTATCCCTACATATAAAGCCCTATCCTTGTCTTTCGCAAGATTACGGGGACAGGCTCACCGGTCCGCCCCTGTCAAGACAATAACTTGAAACCTCCACTTATAGCAAAATTCCTCCTCAATTTCAATCGCTTCTTCTTTCGACAAGCCTTGATACGTCGGAGGAATAGGAGCGGGTATCGACATCTCCAAGGAATGGTTACCAAAGTATTTTAACTTCAGCCTCTGCATTTTTGATGCAATCCTCTCTACAAGAACAATCCTCAAAGTCTTCACCATTTCAAAAATAACATTCAAGCTTCAGACAAGTTACCTAAGAAAGCACTGTATCAAAGATTTGCTATAGGTACTATTTATATAACCCCACATTTATTATACAGGTACATTTTCCCAAGCATTATCATTTATTATAGACGTGACTATTCAATCACAACCGTCACATACATCCGTATCTACATCGTCATTTTATACCCATCACTTCCCAATATTGCGTAACTTCCATTTAGTCAAACGCCATCATAACTCCATTTCGTATTTCAAAGATTTAACACATTCTCTCTCAACCAAAGCTATAGGATCCTAACTTCTTGAGGGGGGGGGGGGGAAGTTGGCTCTTACACCATGGGGTTAAATTCTCAAGCAAAGAAATACAAATAAATTATCTAGACTTAGAGTAATTAATAGACAATATACTTGCGTGGAGGCCTGGAATGTGACTCTCCACGACCTCTGATGAGGATTATTAAGAGTATTTATATTTCGGTCGAGTAGTCGAAGGTTTGAGTACTGGGCTTTTACAGGGGGATTGAAGGTAAACTAAAAAGGGGCTGAGAAGAATTTTTCTAACCTCACCTTGGTTCCCCATCTCTCCTATTTATAGAGGATAGGAAGGTCTGAGTCACTAAGGCTTGGTCAGATTTCAAGGGTACCATCCGGAGATTCCGGCATGGGTATGGACGCCAGAAATGTCAGAACTGTTACTGTAACAGCTGTTGGGTCTATCTCTATAGTTTGATACTGTAGCAGTGGTTGGGTCCGTCATTGTAGCTGCAAGGACCAATAACTGTGCCATCTTGTCTAGTGTGCTGGCTGTCTGTCCCATCATACTTTGACCATATGCGGATATGGTTAACGTGTTTCGGCTGTGATGCAGAGTTTGTCCTCGAGGCTTTCTCGGAGTCGAGGCTTCGTCTTCGGATGATCTTTGGGAGGCTTATTTGTGGATTTGACAGGAGTTAAAGATGTCTGAGTAGGGTTCAAAGTATCCTTCGAGTATCTGTTTGGGGTAAAAGACTGCGAGTAGGCTACTACATTCGCCCTCTCTCAGCGAAGGTCTCGAAAATAGGTGCAAAGTCGTTTGCTGAGAAAACTTTTTGGCCTTGGAAGTTGAGCGGTTTGACTGTTAGGTTTCGGGTAGGTAATAAAGAAATGTTGGGAGTTATAGGGTAATAAATGAAATGAGGCTATAAGTATGGGTTATGGGGGTAGGGATATTGTATGTTCTTCTTCTATTTCATTTTCTTCTCTTTCTTCTGCAAATTTTTTAAAAAATTCTATGGATACCACGCCCAATACGCGCTATAAGAAGAGGATGGGGTTCGCCCAGGATCGTCGTGTAGGGCGGAAGACTGCTGAATTGTATATAAAGTTCTTCAGGTAGCATGATCTGGACTGGGACATGCCTGAGTTGGTTGAGGAAGAGGCTAAAGAGCTCATCAACGGGGAGCCTTATGCCTATCTTTGGGAGAACTGCAGTATAATTTTATGACTTCGGAGAAACGGTACCTCTTTCAGTCAGCTTTAGCCGAGTGCCTCGTTTGTGCAAAAGAGGAGATGGAGGAACAAAGGTCGGCGTGTGGAACTAGACCTTCTGGAAGTAGGGCTTCTATTTGAGGCAGTGGCGAAGGTGATAGTGCAGGGTTTTTTGTAGGGTTGTATTTAGTGGTTTTTGTTTTGCTATAGTTTGAATGTATTGTTGTTTTGTTGTTGTATTTGGTGGAATGGAATGAGAATAATATTTTGGTGGACATTTTAGTCTTTGTAACTGCTAGGCATTAGAAACGAATGGACTTGTAGGCATGATAGCTAATTTATCTCATCGAATGTTAACGGGTAGTTCTGATTAATGCTGCGAAAGGTTACCTTGAAGTATAGTGATGTTGTCAAAGGTAATTAACTCTATGTCAGTTGAGACTAGGTGAAAGAGACTGGAGTCGAATTCTAAAATGGTTGATGTTTCGATGTGGGCAATTTATTCGACTGCAGGTCCTCGGGAATATTGTTTGAATGATCATGCACAAGAAACTGTTACGTCTAGGAAGTGTGAAAGTCTTGACTGCTGGGTTTACGAGGAGAGAAAATTGAAGACCGCAATGAATGCGGCTCTAATGAATGAAGGCTTAATGGAATCTGATTTCCAGTATAAAATGGGTGTTGCTGAAAGGATTGAATGTAATTTTTCTTCCGTCTCTGAGTATAATGGCGTCTTCTTCTTCTCAAAGTAACAATAATGTTCCAAGGCCCATGCAAGAGGACCCGGCGATAGTGAGAGTCAGGCGAATACTGGAGAGGACATTGAAGCTGCAACGGAGGTTTGGTATCGATCAGGATATTGATACAAAAATGTCGAACCTCTGTGAAGTGGAACCCGGGGACCCATTGCTAGAATGTCTTTTGCATACTGGTGGGGGATTCTTCAGATGATGGGTCCATTACCCGATCACCGGTTGTCTTTGCTCAAATCGTTTGTGAAAGAGATGGTAGACCAGGAGGATCCTGGTGTTATGCCTGTAGTCGAAGAGGAGGATCCTGCTGATAATTAGGGTCCTCTGTCTGTTTTGGTAGCTATTTTTGATATGGAACTTGAATGTAGGTATTTGTAAGAACTGTTTGAATTGTATTGTGTTGTTTTTGAGGTTAATGAAATTGGGTGTTGGAAGTATAATTTATCGAATTATTTTTTAATGTTGTTTTCCGCAGAATTTTAAATGTTTGAAATACAACTTTGATCTCTCGAAGTAACAGGCTTGAACTGTCGGAGTAGGAGGTCTAATCTGTTGAAAATGAAAGGATTGATCTGTTGATGTAAAATATTTAATCTTTGTAGGCCTAAATTTTTAACCTGTCGAAGTAATTGTAATCTGTCGCAGGAGAGATGTGGTCTGTCGAAGGAAAATGGGATTTATGTATAAGTGGAATTCAGAACTGGAAAAGTAAAACTTGCTATCTGTCGAAGCAATGTTATGCTTTGTGTGTAAATAAAATTCTGAGCTGTCAAAGTAAAGGATGATCTGTCAAAATAAGAAAGGCCTGAGGTTTTGAACTGACGAATGTGCTGTAGATCGAATGTTCGATATATTTGAGAATCAAATTTGAGGTTATCTGTTGGCAAATATTGGAGACGCAGCATAATCGATTACTTGTATGTGAGAAGTATACTGAAGGTTTTGTTGGATTTGGCTGGTCGTACTGACAGCCCAGATAGCTGGTCTGTCAGAGCGGTACGTACGTCTGGGGTAGTGTGCCGTACAAGTAAACATGATTTTTGTCCTCGTTTCGCGAAAAAGTTGTAATTTGATATTGGGATTTGACTGGGTAGCTTCGAGTAAGGGTGAAAAAGGTTCGAGAGGCTTTAATTATACGGGTAGTTTGAAGTGATTGTGTAGTTTGCACGTAAGGGAAATGAGGGGTAAATTGGTCAAAACACATTGTAGCAGAAAGGCTGGGGTAGTGGGGGCGTGGTAATGATAGTGGTTTGAAAATTGAGGCAGTTTTGGTTTTCCGAGAAGGTATATAAATGTGAGAGAATTAACTACTGTACTGTCTATTGAGAAAAACTAGAGAGATTGAAAGGAAGAGAACATACGTCATTAGTGTTGGTGCTTGAGAGAAGTTACTAAAGTTGTTGCATTGATCTCGTTGTTTTGTGTATACTTCTTTTAACACAGGTATGTCACTTAATTTCTGCCTATTCTTGCTTTTGCTCTTCTTGCTGCATCTGTAAGTAAAATCTAATGGGTTTGTAGTTTAGGTGTTAACTTCGAGGTTAGTATAATTCATGGGTCTGAGTTCTGACTCATTTGAGGATTTTGAGGGTTTTGAAGGAGGGACTGGGATTATGATCGAGGTTTTGAATGTTTTTGTATCTGTTGGAGGGGGTAGATAGGGTATGAGTTATTGACACATAATTATCGAATGTATCGATCTGATTGTGTGCCACTTCTTCTGTAGGATAAGTTGCGTACCCGTCGAGCTTCAAGGCAGAGGCTGATAGACGAGAAAATTGAAGCATTCGAAGCAAGTATTTCTGGTCGTGCTCCAATGGATTAGGGCAGCGACTTAGAAGTGTTAGATGTTGTAATTGATACTGCTTTGGCTATGGTATTGCCGACTGATGAGGTTCCGATTATGAGACATTATAAGACGGTATGACTGAGGATGGTGAAGAGCAGAAGATAGTGTGGGGGAGAGAGAGGCAAGGGTAATGTTGGGCCTTTTAGTGGTTAAAACGGGACAAGAGGGGCAGAGTGATCGAAGTGGAGATTTGACTGAGTTGGATACGGCCGAGGGTTCTATCTCGGTTAGGGATCAGATAAGAGTAGATCAAATTGCTGCCAAGCTTGAACTGTCGGAGGTGGGGGTGTTATTATGTGTAGCGGGAGCAGGGTTAAGTTCAAATCAAACCCTGGAGAAGGGATCATGGTTTATAGGGGCCCGATTCGATTAGGGATGGAACTTCCTCTTCAAAGGCTAGTGAAAGAGGTTTAGAATTTTTGGGAGGTTGCTCCTGTGCAAATGAATGGAAATTTTTATGAGATGATGTGGGTAATTAAGGGCATGAATGCAAAATTGAGTAGTGAGTGGAGGGGTTTAATTAAGTGGTTTGATATTGTGACCTTCAACTCAAAGAAGGCAAGCCAAAATGCGGGTACCTACCACATCCAGTGTCACCCTGAGAAGCCCTGGTTTTTGATCTGTGCTCGACGGGTCGAAAGTGGAATAAAGACTTAGTTATAGTATGGGGCAACTATGAGAATGTTGAGGGGGAGGACCTTTATAAGTTACATCATAGGGTCTATAATCAGATTAAGTTTGTTGTCGAAGGATTATTTTGATGTATAACTTGAATAAGCGGTGATTATATTTGTTGTTCTGTAGGTCTGAAGAATTTGACTTTGAACAACCCGAGGAACTATATTGACGCCATGCTCTATGCTTGTGAGGATTAGGTGAATTACGTTTTCAGAAGTCTTGGTATCAAGATGAAGAGAAGGAAGAAGATGGACTTCCTGCTTCAAAACGTTCTCGTTACGCCGAAGCCATCAAAGAGGAGGAGAGGGCAAGGTGGTTTGAAAGTACCCGAAGAAAAGGGAGAGGATGATTTGACGAGGACAGTTCAGTTTGTGCCGAAGGGAAAAAGGGCCTCGATGCAAACAACTTCGAAAACCGAAAAGGTTAGTGATGCTTCGAGACTAAGGTCAAGGCAGGTACCAACGCTAGTTGAGAAAGGGAAATGCACGATCCCTCCCGAGACTTTGAAGGTACAGCAATTGAAGGTTGCTCAGCGCAAAGCCGTACCGCGCTGAGGGAAGATGATGCAACGGATGAGGATGAAGAGATGATGGAGGCCGAACGAAAAAGAGCAGCAATAGCCAAGTACGCTTCAATGGTTAAACTCTGCGAGGACGACCCAAACGAGGCTTCGAAGGAAATGAAGTGGATTATGTATCAGGTAACTGTCTATTAATTTCTTCTGTGAGATTCTGAGATTTCTTGTAAGCTTTATGCTTCGAGGGGTATTGACGGCTTGAATATTCTGGCAGACGGATGCTTGGGTGCAGTCTTACAACAAGGCGATGAGATCCGTAAAGGGGAAGTTGCGACATGCAATTTAAAGTCAGGATCTTACTCGAGGAACTGAGGCATCGTTGTTGTCTGAAGTCAAAGTATTGAAGCGGGATCTGGCGGCGATCACTGACTCCTTCAATAAGAGGCTCGAGGTTCAGCTAAATAATCAGGAACAGGTGTGGGAAGGGAAGCTTATTGCAAAGGATAAGGAGAAGGTAGAGTTGAAGGCGCGTTATTAGGCGATGTTTGATTGTGAATGTAGAGTCGTCGTGAAGCTGAAGGAGTTATAGAGGATTAGGGTATAACCCGACACTTTGGAGCCTTTCCTTATTCCCCTGAACTGGTTGATGGAGAGTATTTGCAGATGAATGAAGGAAAGGCAGATGTTGTTGATGGAGCAGATGGAGGTACTGGAGGTGGCATGGAGGCTCCTGTAAGTGAAGCAACCAGTGCTAGAACTGTAGATGATTGTGGTGCTGATGGTGCGGGGTCGAAGCATTCGAGTGAAGGTGTTGAGGATGTTAGCGCTGGAGGGTTTGTTGGGGAAGAGGATGCAGCGCACCGATATGAGCTATTTGCATTAGAGTTCCATGGCTATTTTTTGCTTTGCGGTTGTGAGTTATAATATTTTGAACCATGTTTATTATTCGGTGGAGTTGGTCTTTGAACTTGGTTTTTATAACCTGTTGTACTGTACTGATGCTATTAATCTGTTAAACTTATGAATTTAAGTCTAAATTGCTTTTGAATTTATGCCTGATGTTCTAAACTGAATTTTTTGTCTTGTTCTGGCCTTGCTTTGTTCTGGTTTGTTGAAATATTGAGGCTTATTCCGTTGCTTAGCTTGTACCAAACTCTTGATGCGTGGCTTACTTGAGTTGTGTTAAAAACTATTTCGTGATGTATGATGTTTTGAATCTTCTTTGCATTTTGTAGAATTGTAGATATTCTTGTACAATAGTATCAGCTGTACTATTTCTGCCGAATGACTGTAGAGTGATCGAACCCTGAAGAGCTTTGAGGATTTTGTGATACCCCTTTTGAAATGTGGGATCTGCTGGACATCGAAGGCCGAAGCCACAGCAATGTAAGAAGTGGTCACTCCCAATGCATTCCCGAGGGTCTGGTCGGTCGACCATTCGTGTCCCTGAGTCTGCTCGAATGTTGGAAGTTTGAAAATTTCAAGGTTGCCCCCGAGTATCAGTCAGGCCGAGGGGACGTGATACCAAGAGGAGGAACCCAGAAATTCACTGGACTTCGATGGCAAAGCCATAGCGAAGCGAGACGTGTTCGCCCCCAATGCATTCCTGAGGGTCCGACCTTTGACCATTTGTGCCCTTCGAGTTTGCTCGAATCTTGGAAACTTGAAAATTTCAAGGTCACCCCCAAGTATCAGTCGGGCGAGGGTGAAACATGGTACTCGGAGTATACCAAGAAATCAACTGGACTCCAACAGTTTTGAACCTGATCAAAGAATATATGTTTGCCCCAAATGCATCCCGAGGGTCGGTCTATCGACCATCCTTGCCCTTCGAGTTTGCTCAAAATTGGAAGCTTGAAAATTTTAGGTCGCCCCCAATATCAGTCGGGATGACGGTTCACATGATACTTAGAAGAAACCTGGAAATTGACTAGACTTCGAAGGCCTAGGCTACAGTGAAGCTTAACTATTACCCCAATGCATTTCCGAAGGTTGATCTTTCGACCATCTTGCCCCTCAAGTTTGCTCAAATTTGGTGGCTTGAAAAATCTCAAGTTCGCACTAAGTATCAGTCGGTTCCCAGGGTTGACATGATACCAAAGTTAAACCTAGAATTTTATTAAAATAGAGGTAAAGTATGGATGGAAAGACTGTTTATTGATTATTTTGTGTTACATCAGCTGTACAAGGTTGAGGTCGTGGCCTGTTATAGGAGACAGCTGCATGTGTTCCACGGATTAGTAGAGGCACTTCGTTTTTCATTAGATAGTATGAACCTGTGCAGTTTTTTCGTTACACGACATAAGGTCCTTCCTAGGATTCGGCTAGCTTGTCGGCATTT
>JACGCM010000415.1:0-81796 GCA_014058105.1 Kingdonia uniflora
ATCTTCAATAACAGGATCTTGGGTAACAAGCAAACGGTACAAAGTTATAGGATCAAACCCCATATCCTCTATGAACTCCTTCATCCTAACATTATCCGAAACTTCACATCAATTATGCTTGTAGTGCTCCTTAAGTGCTTTCTTTTCTTTTTCATGATAAGCAAACTACGACCTCATCACCTGCTTATGATTGAAATGTTGACCCTCCATCTCTTCACGAATCTATCATTGATAGCCTTCAGGTCTCGCTGCAAAACTATGTTTCAGACAACAGCGACGCTCCTGTCCCTCGAGCAAGCTCCAGACTGTCAATCGCCTCCCATACTTTTACTGCTTTGGTGAATGACTACGCCCAAGCTCCCTCTGCTAGAGTATTCAGCCGTCAGTATTCCCCGAAGAATGAAACACTCAGCCTTGGATAGAGCATGTTCTTCTCGCTCAGCCTACGTCATCCTTCACCCCTCATCCTCTGCATCATCTTCCCCGTGCCCTACGCCTTTTGTATTGCGTTAACATCGTCTGTTGTACCTTTGGAGACTCAGGAATGACCCTGCCCTTCCATTCTGAGTTTGTGTTAGTGCCTGCTTCGACCTCTGTCTCAAAGTATCACTAGCTACTTCGGGCATGGCGCCGCCTATACGCTGCCCTCTGCCTTTAGAACATACTTTACTTCCCTCGCCAAATTATCATCCTCCATGCCTTCATCTACTTTTGAAATACCTTCGCCTCTCCCCTCTTCTTGGACGACTTCGACGTAATGAGTACGTTCAAAGCTAGGAATCTGTCTTCTTTTGCCTCTTCCTCTTGATACCAAGACTCTTGAAAATAGAATTCACCCACTCCTCGTCTTAATCGATTAGTGCGTCAATATAATCCCTCGATTTGCCCAAGTCCGGTTTGAGGACCTACAGAACAAATAGAAATACGATCACAATTTATTCGAGCAATATATCAAAAAATCTTCGACAACAAACTTACTCGGATGTAGACTTTATGTTCTAACTTATAAGGGTCCTCCCCTTCGACATCCTCATAATTCCCCCTACTAAACCCAAATCTCTATTCCACCTCGACCCGTCGAGCACAGATCAAGCAACCAGGGATTGTCAACATGGAACTGGATATGGTAGCTGCCCACACTTGATTTGCCTTCCTCTTATAGAATGATACAACGTCATTCCACTTAATTAAAACCCTTCCATCACTTCTCAATTTTGCATTCATGCCCTCGATTACCCTCATCATCTCATAAAATTTCCCATTCATCTAAATGGGAGCAACTTCCCAGTAGTTTAACACCTCCTCACCAGCCTACAGAGGGGCAATCGCATCCCCAGTCAAATCTGGCCTCTATACGCCATGAAGCCTCTCGAGGCTTCGATTTAAAGCTGTAGTCTACCCCCCGCAGAATACAACATACCCCTACCATCGACAACCCATGTTAGCCATAAATCGATTCCCAAACCGCCATCATTACCACTACCCCTGCATTTTGGCTGAGACGTAATTTGATAATTTTACCCTCCTTATCCCACGTATGTGTCACACGCTCACACACAAATTTTCAAAATAAAAAATAACTCAACCTCTGATCCTCACTCGAAGATATCCCATCAAATCTACATAAATCAATACTTTTTCTGTAATTCAAGGACACATTCTGATGACTTGCTGGTACACTGCCCCTGGAACAACGTCGTTTTGACAGACCAGCTGTCTGGGCTGTCAGTCTGTCTAATCAAATCCATCAGACCTTTGACTATATCGTGTTTTGAACATTTGACATTCAACAATATAATTGCACCTAAATCACCCTCGAATGTTATCCTACTTACAAGCATAACAAAATTTACTTCGACGGTTTAGAATTTTACTTTGACAAATCAGAATTTTACTTCGACAGATTAAACTTTTACTTTGACAGCTCAGAATATTACTTCAAGAGTTCAAAATATTACTTCGGCTATTCAGAATGTTATTATACACAGTGCAGAAATAGAATTCGACAGATATCTTATCAACTCCCAATTCCATCCAATACAGATCAAAATAGTACAAATACACAGAAAATCCAAAATCCAATTCACTCCATACCACCATATACAAACACCCCTATAGAAAATCCTATGAAAACACCCAACCAAACAGTTGAAGAAGCCCCTATTTCACCTCGGAAATTATTCTCGCTCTCGGCCTCAGCAACAGCATCTTCCTGGTCTACTATCTCCTCAGCAAATGACTCCAGCAGGGACAACCGGTGGCCAGAAAACGCTCTCATCATCTGTCGCACCCCCACTAATATGCAGGGTATTCCAGTAATGGCTCCCTGGGCTCAGCTTCAAACAAGTCCGGCATCTCCGATTCAAGGTCTTGATCGCCGACAAACCTCCGTTATAACTCCTGCATCTTCTGCCGACACGAAGAGCTTTCGCTACTTGGTCCTAGATCTTGGGCTTGGAGCATCGCCTTTGTTTTGGGAAGAGGATGAAGCCATCATACTCAGGGATGAAAGAACAGACAATGCATTTTCCCCTAAACAACCTATTTATACTGAAATCAGATACACTTAACCTCTACTTAATCATAACCACATTAATTGCAAGTCTTCAATTCTCCTCCTTGAGAACTCACAGTCCAACCACTTCAACTTCCCAACATAACCGTGTCATCAATGCGTATTCAACCTTTTTCCGAGGACTTAGCCAAACCAAACCATCACTATATCGAACCATCGACCCTTTTCCTTTTACCCCCTTCAACACCCCTATGGTACAAACTTCGAGATTCAAGTATTCAAAAATAGTTATTCATTATAACCGACTGCCGACCTATTTCCTCAACCAACACATACAACTCGAAGTTAATTTTTCCCCAAAGGTAATCGTCTCTATATAATAGCATTCGAGGACATATGGTCGATATTCGCGCCTGTAATCTATTCGCATATATGGTTTTATCATATACAAACACAGAATTTAGTAACATTCCTTCTCATTGCACCACTTCAAAATATAGAACAGATGAAACCTCCTTCTACAATCATACAAAATCTATAGAGATCAGAAAAACAGCAACATAAACCTTCAAAATGCAGCCCTACAAAAAAAATAAAGAGAAAAAAACCCACCACCACCTCGCCACCCATTTTAAGAAGAAGCCACCCTATTTTTAGACGGGCCAGTTCTACTCGTTGAACCTTGTTCCTCCAACTGCTTTTTTCCGCCTGAACGGACATTCCGCCAAAGCCATCAGGTAGAGGTAACGTTCTTCAGCAGTTGTAAAATAAAACTTCATCTCCCTCCAGAAGTAAGAATAAGACTCCCCGTTGATGGGTTCCCCAGCTCCAACTCCATCAGCTCAGCATGTCCCAGTCGAGTTCATGGTCACTAAAAATTTTAACTTCAGCTCTGCGGTCTTCCGCCTTATACGACGCTCTATGCAAAATCCCATCCTATGCTGGTAGTGAGTGTTAGGCGTGGTATCCATGCCATTTTCAAGAAATACAGAAGAAGGAGAAGAGAAATACAGAGAAATATATATAGCGTATTCCTTCCTTCCTTCATAACCCATCTAACCTCATTTATTACCCCATAACCACCACATTTCTTTATTACCCTCCTTTATTACCTCCCTTGAAAACTAATAATCCACTATTCAACTTCTGACTACAAATATTTTTTTCTTAGCAAATGTCTCTACACCTATTTTCAAGACCCTTGCTGAGAGGAGGCGAATGTAGTTGCCTACTCGCAGTCTTCTACCCCAATCAAACACTCGAAGGCTACCTCGGAGCCTACTCGAATATCTCGAAGCCCTCAAACCCATGAACAAGCATCCCAAAGATTTTCGAAGAGAAAGCTTTGACTCTGAACAAGCCTCTAAGATGAACTCCACATCGCATCAGAAATACTTGGACCATATCCGTACATGGTCGAAGTATGATTAGACAGATAGCCAACCACTAGACAAAACGGCGGCATGGTTGGTCCTTACATTTACATGACAGACCCAACAAATGCTACAGTGTTATAGTACAAAAGCACCCAACAACTTTTGTAGTGACAGCTCCGACATTTCCAGCATCAATACCTACTCCGGGATACCCGCTCGATATCCGATGGTACCCTTGTAATGTGAGCTAACCTTGGTGACTTAGCCCTTCCTATGTTCTATAATAGGGAGATGGGAACCAAGGAGGGGTTACAAATCTCTCCCCTGAACCCTTACAGTTTACCTTCGATCACCCTGTAAAACCCAATACTCGAACCTTTGACTACTCGACAGTAATACAAACATTCATAAAAATACTCATCAGAGGTCATGGAGAGTCACATTCTAGGCCTCCACGCAAGTATATTGTCAGTAGATTAATTAACCTATAGATTATATACTTGATTTCCTTTGATAAAAGATTAGCCCCGTGGTATAAGAGTCGACTTCCCCTTCTTAACAAGATAGGCCCCTTTTGTATTATCTTACTTATCATGTCAGAAAAGATAAATGGTTGTCATTTATATCGCATCCCTTGTCATTGTTATGGGGCTTTTGTATATATGCAATCTGTCATTTTAATTGTTTCTCTTTCTTAGGATTTTTTTTCTCATTTTGTGTGTTTAGTACTTAGCCTTTACTTGCTTCCTGCTCTTTCTAGCTCTCAAATATTATATACTTTGCAAGCAACGATGCATTCCACCCCAACCGCTGATCTGTCAATTCCTGCACAAATTTTGTAGGTGTAATTTTTAGACGTGGATAAATGAGGTAAAAAAGTGTGATTGTAGTCTCATTTACAGAGTGTTTAAACTGCCCGATAGGAGATTCTACCATTTCCCAAAATACCATTCTTAGTTCAAAATTTGGTTTCGATAAGAGCCTACTCCCAATGATTTTAGGAAGCCACAATCGACAACGGCAGAAGAAACCTCAAGTTCTGGACAAGAGAGAAATCCGATCCTAGAAACTATTATAAGGAAACTTACACTCAACTAAAGATTTTTGAGGTCAAAGTGAAGATGCTGCAAGATTTTATGTCTAAGTTAAAATCTCTAGATGTAAACAAGTAGTAAAATATGTAGGAGTGAAGTGTAATATTCATTCTTTCTAATGGGCGATTTGGTTATCTTGAGTGACGTTTATTTATAGCTCTAGCATGAAAAACTTTTTAGGAACAAATAATAAAAAGGTTTATTAAAAATGCTAAATAATGATGGTTCAAGATCGATAATACTACAGAAAACAGGCAAAACTATGGTTCAAGACCCAAAACCTATCCTCAATTAGATCCAGTCTCTTCTCCAGCGATTTAAGTAATTTAACAATACGATTAAGATTCAAATCTATGGTTGTAAAACCAATAGCCATCCTATTGCCAATGTCATCGACAGCGGATTGAAGATTCATAAAGAAATCAAAAACCTTCCCTGTAAAGTCATCCTCCATAGTTTGTCGTTGCTCCTTTGCTGGCTGGGTTTGTGTTTCCAGTTGTGGTCTTGGATGGTGGTTGTGAAGATGGCAGGCCAGCTGTCAAGGCCCCGACGAACAAGGTGGTCCATATTGCGATCAGGATCCATTATAATTAATTTAGGAGTGGAACTTAATTTATATAACAGAATTAGAATATGTTTGTGTCGATAACCATTAGCCTGGTGTGTTAAACAATCATCTAGAGTCATAAAGACATGATAAAATAAGAGAAGAACATGGCAATACCCTGCAAGACATAAAAATCTTTGAAAACATAGCAAGAAATGATAAAGAGCAATATGTTTGTTATGGTGAAAGCCATGGCATGCAAGGATGAAAGAAATGATAAATGATAAATAAAATGACAAAATATTGATGAAAAATGACAAAATAAAATATATAGCAAATGACAAATGTTTAAATAACTGATAAGTTATGGCAAAAGACCTGTCACGGAATGACTATTGACATGTTAATAATGATAAGAGTTGATAAAACAAATGAAAAATATTATTATAATATACAACAAAATAAGGTTAAAATTTACAAATCTACAGAAGATAATGATAAATACAAAAGGCGACATCTACAAAAGGTTTTCAAAGCAGACATGCAACGAGTACAAGGTTACAATTCAGCGTCCGACTCAACTGCTAGCTTTAATATTTCATTAGCAATAGTATAACGACATTCAACACCATTTATCTTGGCTGAAAATTTCATCTCCCTTAAGATACTGTCCAAAAGGGTCAGTAGATTGACCCCACACTCATTAAAATTTGGCTATTTTAGACACTTTTCAAAATAAGTTATCCAACGTAAGTTAATACCATATGACTTAACCTTTGGATCTTTAGGTGGCTTACGATCATCAAAATCATGCCATAGCAATATTCTTGAAAGCATCATAGATAGTTGATCATGGATAAGCTAGTATCCAGGAGATAACTTCTTTGCATTTTCAGTTTTTGCATTAACTAGTGAATCGTAGATACATATTTTCCTCTTTATAGAGGACACAATACAAAGTACCCAATGGTTGACATTTAGATTCTATGGAAGGAGTATTAATTTGTAATTCTATACTTTAAATTCTCGATCGAAGTAATGCTCTACAGTATAATACCATCCCATAAACTTGATTTGAATCTAATTTGATTTCTCCTTTAACTCCCTAGCTTCTGGAGAAGACATAATCCTTACCCACACAATGAAAACCTTGCCTATAATTTAACTTGCATGCACTTCCGACACCACAATCTTTTTATCTACTGGGCGAGAACAATATTGTGAATCAAAAAATTAATTCAGGGCCTTAATGTAAACATTAATGACCTAGGCAAACAGAAACAAACAGAGAAAGAAAATGAAAAATTATTAACAACAAATGATAATAGACGTAAAGAAAAATAATAAAAAGACACTAAAATAAATGATAAAGTTTTGTGAAGATATAATGACATTAGTGAAAATAAATTATATTTCATACCTAAAAAATGACAGAGGACACAACAATAAATGACCTAAATATAGAATAGCAAAAGATAATATATCATCAGACAAACATAGACAAAAAAAATGTGTAATAACATATTACAAATGATAAAAGGTTACCTCGTTATCTAACTATTGTTTTGGATGTAAGGTACAAAGAACGTTAAGGCAAACGGCTTCTTCACCGATCCTCTTCTAAATATTCTTATTATAGTCCCTATCCACAATAGATAGTTCGTCCTTCCTGAGTGGCCAAACATAGTCCCATAGTCCACCTGGTTCTTCTCATCCTGGGAGATGGGTCTTTGAATAAAAGATTTGAATAATACACCAAGATGAAACTTATCAAGGTGAGCATGCAATAGGTTCATTCTACAAGCCCATAAAAATGTTCTCTCATTAATCTCATCGTCAATTAGTTTATGCCTCTTCTGTAAGGTCTCTACCACATCTGACTCCGGTAATACAAGCTGGAATAGATGAATTACTTAAGTAATAAGATATGATATATGAGAATGAGAAAATATAAATGCTAAATGATAAAAATCAAATCTTATTACTGAATAAGATGGACAAAACTGCATATTTAAAAGTACATTCATACATTGTTCTGCTCAGCAAACATTTCTTTTATAATTTTCTTAGGGTCTGGTTTTTATGTAGAATTTCAATTCCATCATCATCATCCTTGCTTTCAACCACAGATACATCTGTTCCTCAACTTCTATACCAGTTATTTGGTCAACACTCATTTGTAAATAAACAGACTGCAAATTAGATACAAATGATAAAAGTGATATAATAAATGGTAAAATAATCATAAACAAATGATAAGCTACCACAAAACAAATGACTAATAGCACCAATCTTAGTTAAGTACCTCCTTAGCTTTATGAACATCTTCCTGGACCACTACTTCAATTAATGGTTGTTCTGCACCCATCTATAAATACAAATGATAAGATGGAGACAAAAAATGGTAAAGTAATAAAAAAAAATTAGAAAGGTACAATAAAACAAATGAACAATTGGACCAATGCTTGTTTAATACCTCATTGGCTTCATGAACATCTTTTTCTTCAATTATTTGATCTACTTCAATCTGTAAATGATAGATCCAACAAATGGCAAAATTATATTAAACAAATGATAAGGTAGGCACAACACAAATAATATGATAAATACCACTGCCACATCATCTTGGTCTGTACCCTATTTAGTCTGTACATCAAAAGGTAAAGAAGAAATAAATTAAAAAAGGTAAGGATAGGTCAACAAATGTTATAGATAGCTCAAAAAAAATGTTAGTTAAATACCTCATTGGCTTCTTCCACTACATCTTTTTTTTTCAACATCTAACAGGACCACTACAGTTATTTTTCTACATCCATCTGTAAAATAATATAGATACAACAAATGGAAAGATAGGCACAACAAATAGTAAAATTAAATAAATAAATAATAGGGTAACACAAAACAAATAATAAGATAAATACCTTAATGTCTACATGAACATCTATTGCCTTCTCAAAATTATCTATTTCCCTAGATTCTTTCAGAATCTCTTTGACAATTGCGTGGTTTGCACCTTCCGTAGTCTGTACAACAAATGGTAAAGATATAAATAAATATAAATCGTAAGGACTATATTCATAAATGTTATAGATGGCTTAAAGTAAATGTTAGATAAATAACTCATCAGCTTCCTCTACATGAACACCTTAAGGTTCCTCTTCTTGAACAAAATTAGCTCTCTCATCATCATCTTTCTGTTTAGACTCTTTCTTAGATTCTTTTTCATCATCATCTTTCTCTTTAGATTCTTTCTCGTAATCATCTTTTCCTTTAACTTTTTCCTCTGTACCCTTCTGTAAACTTACTTATTACAAATGAAATGGAAAACAAATGACAAACAAATGCAAACAATGGAAATAAAATATAAACAAATGATAAGGTCGCAAAAAAATGATACCACTTCAAGGTTACCACCATATTCAAAAGATAAAGCATTCATATTCACCTCCTTCACAAGTTTATCCTTTACCCCTAAATCTTTGTTTTCCTCTACTCCCTCTGGAGGGGAAACTTTTATCTGATAAATACCATGCAAACAAATGATAAAACCAACTGAATTAGATGATAAAATGCATGCGAATAAATAATTAAAGATATACTAATAAAGGGGTATTAATTGGAACCTGCTTAATCAAATTTTCTTTTGTAGATGGAATTTTATCAGACTTTGGATTTGGCTTTGTCGTCGGTCTTCCCCTTGGCCCTCTATTACCTTGATTTCCTTGGGGATTAAGGACATCAAAACAATCAGTGGGACATCATCCAATTGTTTATCAGTAATTTTTTTTTTCTTGATGCTTTCAGCCAGAATATCAGTTTCTTCAACCTTCTTATTCTTCTTGTTGGCATTGGTCTTTCTTATGTGTTTTTTCATCAGCTTTATCCCTCAACTTCTCAACTTCTTCCCTTTCTCTCTTACTTGATTTCTTCTCTTCAAGTTTAAGTGTTTTTTGTTGTACCTCCTTTTGCTATATTCTCAACCCTGTCTTCTTTCTTTTCCCATCATTTTCTCTTCACTTTTATCTTCTCGCTTTCATTTCAAGAACTGCTCAGGTGTAGAGTACTGCCCTTTACCTCTATTATCTCTAGGTATAGATATCGATATACATTCCAAACTTTTACTATGATTTTACAACTGATGGCATAGCGGAAACGGGGGTTGTTAAAATAAAGTATGCATTAATTCAAAGTATCACTGAGATAACGATCGAATATTTCCATAACCAACATTGACATTGTTTCTATTAGATCAATCAACAGTAGTGGTGCAAAACATGTGGTATGAAGAGCACCCTTCTCCTCCTCATGTAGAGCTCAAAGCATTTTGTTCAACCCCAAACCTGTACACCGGGATGTATAATTTTTAGCATTGGTTGGCTTCTTCTCTCCACCCTCCTGCGTTTGGCTCTCCTCACCATACTATTTATACATTTCTTCAGATGGCTTATTACCCACTTCTTTATCAGACTTTATCATTGCGAATCAAGTGGCTCAAAGGAAAAGAAAAGAAAAAGCCAGTAGACAGAGACAGTGTTTGATGAAAGTCAATCAAAATAACCCCCGTTATTTATCAGCATATTAAGGATTGACCTTGAGGTTCCTCGCTTATTGCCCTAGACCCTCTTTTAACTTTTCTCATCCAGCCAAAGTCAATTGACTGACAGTTAACTTAGGCAAACCCATTTATACCCTTCAAGGAACAAAAGGTTCAAACTATCATTGTGAATCAAGATACCGCACATATGACATAACTGTAGACAAACCAAAGCATGTCATCAAGAAACTATTTTAACTTGATAAATGTGCAAATGGGTAGAAAATGAAGTTATTTCTTCTGATTTTCATAATATTCTAAGCACAATAAAATTGGTTCTATGTGGTTTTTGTTAGTGTGAATTTGAGATAATCCCCGCTATTTATCAACATATTAGTGATTAACCACGACTTTCCTCGTTTATTGCCCTATACCCTCTTTTAACGAATCTCATCCAGTCAAAGCCAATTGACTAACAATTAACTTAGACAATCCCATTTATACCCTTCATGAAAAACGTGTGCAGTTCACTTGATAAAACGAGATTAATAGCAGAAGAAAATACATGTACTTCACCTGATGCTAAGATCCAATGGTTTAGCTTTGAAGACTTGGTCTCATCTTGGCCATCAATTCAAAGTGGGAAATTTCCCACCTACTTAGCCTCATCTCTCACATCTGCTTTCTTTCTAAGTTTTCTTCTAGTCTTTCTCTCTCATTTCTTCTTTGTAATTTATCAAATTGAAAATGGCGAAGACGACGGGGTTGGAATCAAAAACCCAAATTGAAGACGATGGTCAATGAAGAATCCTCAAAAGAGGAGATTGTTGAAGTGGTTAGGGTGTGCATTATCTTTCCCTATCTCTCTATCTTTGTCTTTCTCTCTCACTTTATTACTTTTTTTCTTTTCCAAAATTAGGGTTTTTCTTTTCGAAATTTTAGGTTTTTGCCAAATCAATTGTTTTGAAAAAATTGGGGATAGGAATTGTTATTATTAAAACTTTTATTGAAATTTAAGTTTAAAACATCCCAAATTTTTACGTTTTTATAGTTGTTGTCAATAGAAATGTTGAATGTTGTTACTATAAATGTTGTGTTATTGTACTGTTGTATCAGGTAGTGGATTGATATGAGAGATCTAGGAATAAATTTTGGGGGAGAATGGGGGGAAATGACTCTACTGGGGTGGGAATATAGGGACTATAAAGGAGGGAAGAAAGTTGCACCTGAAGGGGTTGATGGTGAGAAGGCTAGTTATAGAAATCTTAACAAGGACATAACAGAAATCATGAACAAAGAGACTAAGGTGAACTATGTCCCTGAAGGTGTAGAAATTGAGATAATATATTTGTGTAAGGGGGGCCCACGCATGATCTACCATGATACTAATTTGTGAGAGTTTTGGGTGGAGGGAGATAAAGAGAGGGTGGGGCTAAGTCATATATATTGTAAACCATTGTTTGAGGTTACTGTTGAGAGGACTAAACAATCTTGGCCATCAAGAGCAATTAGAAAAGAGACAAAAAAGTACAAATAAAAGAAGGTGATGACTTGATAATACTGATTGATGATGAGGACAAACTCAAGGGTATTGTATCACCAAAACCTATGGCAAAGTCCAAACCTGTTGCAAAGTCCAAAGTTGCATCAAAGACAAAACTTAAACCCAAACCTACACCCATATCCTAACCCCAAGTTCAAACACATTTGACCCTAATCCGGAGTTCTTTGAAGACCCTATTCCTATGGATGACCAAGTTCTTTGAAACCTAGTGACCTACCAAAAGAAGAGTTAGATGATATACTTAAAGCATATAATAGTGACAAAGAGCTTATGATTGAGTATGATGAAGAGTATTTAAGAGAAATTGGTATAGATCTGTTTGGTGATGATGAAGATGAAGATGAAGATATAAATGGAGACCATGGGAAATTTGAAAGTGGGGACCATGTAGAAGATGAATTAGAAGATGATATACCTAACGTACATGAGGATGTTTATTATAATGGCAAAATTCCGTAAGCTCGAAATGGCTTGGAATTCGCTATTACACCAATGAACCTGCAACAATATTCTAATAGAAAGCAAGAAATACTTGAACCTTGTAACTAAGAAGTTTGAATATTTCTAGGAATCTAGAACAAATTGTTTTCTTGGTGATTTCTTGTGTAATTTTCTAGTCCCTATCTCTTCTAGAACTTCTTCCTTATATAGGCCTTCTTTGCAGCTCTTCATCGTGCTGGAGCACGTTCTCCGAGCAATGTGGTTAGTGGTGGTTGACTGAGTAACTGACAAGTTCATGAGAGACAGGTATCTGTGACTGGTTTAGGTTTTTTTATTTGAGTTCGACCCACGTTCTTCACCAGTTCATGGAGTAGGTTAAAAATTTGACCACGTAGAAGTCATGTTTAAAATGCGTGAGTCTGAAATGGCGAACTGGCGATAACTCGATTTTATGTGAGATCGAGGGATATGTCCCTACATTTATGACCAAGTTAAAGTTTGGGTTATTTTTGTAAAGAATGCTTTAATGAATGTGGATAGTTTAGATGCAGAGGAAGGATATTACAGTACTTATTAATCCCAAGATGGGGATGATTTACCTACACCTGAAGAAATGGTAAGAGGGGAAGAACTTAATGGGATAGATGTTAAGAATGACAACATATTTTCAAAAGAAGTGGTTAATTTATTCAAAGCAACTGTTGAGCCTATGTACACTGAGTTAAAAGTTTGGATTCAATAGCCTACTATTCATACAGCAAGGGCTTATTTCAGAAATTTTACATTTACTAATAAGTTAGAATATGATTATGTCAAGAATGAGAGCTACATGTTGAGAATGAAGTGTGCTAATGAAAAGTGTAAATGGTATACTTTTATGTCATGATTAGATGATAGGTTTACAATAGAGCTAAAGGGGTATGTGTTTCAACATTCTTGTAAAGGGAAGGTGGGGGACAAGGGAGAGGTGGGAGGTGGGAGGTGGGAATTAATAATAAGATGGCTCATGCACAGTGGGTAGCAAGTGAAATAGAACCTTTGGTAAGAGATGTGATAATTCCCCCCAGGGAAATAAAAATAAGAGTGAAGAGGAAATATGGTATAGATATTTCTTATTATACTGCATAGAATGCCAAAGCCATATGTATAAAGAGAATAGTGGGGAGCTTTAATTTGGGGTATACTATGTTACCTGAGCTCAACAGGCAAATATTGATTTCCAATCATGGAAGTATATCAACTACTTGTACAGATGATGCTACAAGATAGTGTAAAGGAATTTGTATTGCATTTAAGGCATCCATTGATGGGTTTATCAATGGTTTTAGACCAATACTAGGACTGGATGGGTACTTTCTAAAAGGGAAATATGGAGGAGTAATTCTCAGTGTTCTCAGTCTTGGTACAAATAATAGACCATTCCAATTGGTGCTTATTTCTGTAGAAGTGAGTGCACAAAGACATTAAAGACATTCTTAACTAAGTTGCACCCATATCAAACAAGGCATCCCAAAAAATTCACTTTTTTCTCTAATAGGCATAAAGGCCTTATTGAAGCTATTAGATCAACCTTTAGTCACTAAAATAATTTATATTACTTCAGACACATGTACAAAAATATGGAAAAATGGCATAAGAATATCCATATGGAGATGTTGGTATGGGGGACAGCCAAATATTCTAACTTGGTTGAGAAACAATGTTTCCTTGATAAGATTCAAGAGGACAATCCTGCAGCTAAGGTGTGGTTGGATAGGAAACCCTATGAAACATGGTGTAGATCACACTTTGATTTTACTTCAAAGTTTGAACATATCACCAACAACTTCTTAGAATCCTTTAATTTGTGGATAATGAAGATTAGAGACAAACCACTGGATAAAGCCATTGAGAGACTGAATTTAATGTTGATGATGCTACACAATGAAAGGAGAATCAAAGCAAGAACTTGGGATCATAGTAGACTTGTCCCGAAATCTCTTGAATACATTAAAAGGTTGAAGAAATGCTATGGTGATTATGATTTTGAAAGGGATGATGACGATGGGTTTGTTTCTATAAATGGAAATGGAAACAGATGGAAACTTAATCTTGTGACACAAGTCTGTGAATGCAATGAATGGGGGCTTAGTGGACATACATATTATAATGCTACAAGTGTGATCATTCTAATGAGGTTGCCTTGGGAGAGGTAAGCAATTTTAATCAATAACTTCTCACTTTTATTCCTTTGTTTTGTTAATTTTGAAGTATTTTTCTGTAACTTATTAAACCGATTATACACGCAGTCTTTGTAGCGAATATCACCATGTGTCATCATATGTGGCCACATGTGCAGGAGTTGTTCATATGGTAACTGATTCATCCAATTGGGAAAAAGTAAGTGATTACATTCATTTCGTTTTGTATAAGTACTTGCTTGCTTCATTTAATTATGTTCATTGTTAATTGTTTGTTTCATACTGTGTCATTGAAGCCAAATAGGCAAGTGGAACCACCACCACTTGTTAGAGGGCCTGGTATACCTAGAAAAGTCTGAATTAAAGATATAGAAGAAGGAGGTGGCCAACATAAGAGATATAGGAAATGTGGTATGTACGGCCATAATAAAAAAAACTTTTGAAGGACCACCAAAAGAACCAGTACCACCAAAGAATCAACCAGCAACCATAATTGACACTCCTAGCAGTATTATAAGAAATATAGCATAAATGGACCTTAAAGTACCAACTAAGACTGTTAGGAGCACTTACATTCCAAATATAGGGGGGAGGCTTAAAGGAACTAGACCAATACCACCAACTAAGTCTATTCCGAGAAATTTACATATGACTTAAGAATCTCAAGTCACAAAATCTAAAGGAAAGGGAAGAGGTACAGAAAGAAGGGGAAGGGGCAGATGCAATGGCAGACAAAGTGGAGGTAGAGGCCCTAAAAAAGTAGCAAGAGGGAAATCACAAGGCAGTGGCACAACCCCAACAAGAAGGGGAAGGCTCAGAGGAACTAGACCAATACCACCAACTAAGTCTATTATTAGAAATCCACATATGACTCAAGAATCTTAAGTCACAGAATCTAAAGGAAAGGGAAGAGATACAGAAAGAAGGGGAAGGGGCAGATGCAATGGCAAACAAGGTGGAGGTAGAGGCTCTAAAAAAGTAGTAAGAGGGAGATCACAAGGCAGTGGCACAACCCCAACAAGAAGGAGAGCACAAGGCATTGGCATAGCCCCAATTAGAGGGAGAGGGCGGGGTACTGGCATAGTTAATTATTAATCTCCAACACAAGTGTAGGAGCACGCTCCCACTAACCACGAGGGCCACAGATCGTTGGACGACCGCCCCACCCATTGACAAGCACATCTTAGAGGGATCTCTATTAACGACTTACGAGTTACGACAAAAGTAGTTTATACCACGCAAGAGTATCTTGGGAATTACACAGGATGAGTGAGCTGGAGCACCCCTAGGTCAAGACCCTCCCTTATAAATAGAGAGGGAAAGAGGCCTAAGAGGTGATATATTATCCAAAACCTCCTCCTCCATCTACTAATCCCTAGCAACTCTAGAGAAAGAGGAAGAAGAGACCCAAAGAGAGTTGAGTGGTGCCTTCTCTAGTAAAATGTGTCAAGCCCAAAGTTGAGAATCCCATATTATCATCTCTAAGAAGATCCCTCATACTACAATTGGCACCGTCTGTGGGTTAAATCTAGCCGAAGTGGGAGGGACCATACGTTATCTCAAGGATCGTAAATGGTAATGCCTATTACTTGATGATCAATAACGAGGAAGAATTAAAATCTCCTTGGAATGCAATGAGTCTCCATAAGTAGAACCAGTAAAATGCCCCGCTTTGTATAAATTTTATAGCAAAGTTTAAATACTCATTTTGACTGACATAATCATTGCTAAAACTACTGGATTCATTTTTTGAAGTAAAAATGAGCTCAAAAATACTGAGGGCATTTTTGAAGTCAAACGTCCTTACCAACCACTAAATTCTTTTTTTGAAGTAAAAATGACCTCCAAAATACTGGGAGCATTTTTGAAGTCAAATGTTCTCACCAACTACTAGATTAATTTTTAGAAGTAAAAACAAGCTCCAAATAATAGGGGCGATTTTGAAGTCTAACGTCCTCACCAACCACTAGATTCATTTTTTGATGTAAAAATGACCTTTAAAATACCGTGAGCATTTGTAAAGTCAAACGTCCTCACAAACTATTGGATTCATTTTTTGAAGTAAAACGGGCTCCAAAATACTGGGAGCATTTGTAAAATCACACGTCCTCACCAACTACTAGATTTGTTTTTGAAGTAAGCGCGAGCTCCAAAATATTGGATTTGCTTTTTGAAGTAAAAATGACCTCCAAAATACTGGGAGTGTTTGTGAAGTCAAACGTCCTCATCAACTACAGAATTCATTTTTTGAAGTAAAAATGAGCTCCAAAATATTAGGAGTGTTTGGGAAGTCAAGCGTCCTCACCAACTACAAAATTTATTTTTTGACGTAAAAATGAGCTCCAAAATACAAGGAGCTATTCTGAAGTCAAACGTCCTAACCAATTACTTAAGTCATTTATTGAAGTAAAAACAAGCTCAAAAATAATAGAAGAATTTTTTACGTAAAACATTTTCATCAACTACTGAAGTTACTTTTTAAAGTAACAATATTGCAACAATATTGTACGAGGGAGCAAAATAAAATATACAGCACACAATTAAGCCAAAAGTTGTTTATTCACGACATCATAGTCAACAATATTACAAGGTTAATTCATGTAAGACGCCCAAGATATCCATATTTCTTCTTAAGTAATTGGTAGTCTCAACCATAGTGCTACTCATCGTACAGCCCCAGCTCTACCAATGCCATCGTTTTCAGTTCAAAACTATGGTCGCAAAAGTTTAGTATAACATCACGAAATAAACCATACAAGTTCCACCCTTCCGGTGCCTCCTTACAAACACGTTGAGGGAGAGACTCCAAAATGGGGTGCTTGCAGAATTGTGGTGCATCGTCTAGGCCCCTAGTCCCAAAGAGGAAAGTGGTTCATTTTTTAACCACCAGAGCGATCAGCGCCTCTATCTCTTCATAACAGGATTGGGATCAAGTCTTCATCAAACTCACCAGAACAATAGAAAGATTAAAACTAAGAAATATGAAACATGGGAAAATGTAGGTCAGCTCCTTTTATAGAAATTACATTCAATGCCATCAATAAATGCGGTAAAAAAATCAACACCATTAGTTTCAAACTTAATGACTTGACCAAGTCAACCCAGCTCCTTCCCAAGATACATCGGTACCAAAAATGCATGCAGCTCCCAATCTTTTCTCTCAACAACCAGGATAAATAGTCCAACAAGGACTGGTAAAAGAGTTTGTGGGATCTCCAAAAATCCAAAGTATATTATTTTGATTAGGTCGTAAGAATGACCAAAATAGATAGTCCAATGAGGACTAGTAAAAGAGTTTATAGGAACTCCAAAAATCCCAAGTATAATTTTTCAATTAGGTGCTAAGAATGACAAAGATAAATAGCCCAACGAGGACTAGTACATGAGTTTGTGGGAACTCCAAATATCCTAAATAGATTTCCCATTAGGTCGCAATAATGACTGAAGAAATTGTCCAACGAGGATAAGGAACAAGTACATATCATCATATAATAGAATACTTACACTTAGAGCAAATATATCCAAAGGACAAACAACCAAAGTTAGCAATTCCCATATGTGTAGAAAGTATTAAACAAATATTACAACATAGCTACTACGGGCATCATAAAAACATTATAAACAAAACAACTACGGGACATGGCTCGTTTCGGCAGCCACGATAGTATCCTCGACAACAACCTCTACCTCATCCTTGGCAATAATGTCCTTTTTAAAACCCGCTGGAATAGGACCTTTCCGACCAGAGTACCCAAGGTAATATAGCACGGAGACATCTTGGGTTAACCATAGGGTAAGCAAAGGAGGAATAACTGTAGCGACTTACCAGTCGGTGGACAAATGGAACTCATTTTCAACATTGGCCAAGTTGTCCACGAACTCCCCCATATGGCCCTATAAGTTTGTTGATACCATCCTTTCCCCCTTGAGCTACTCACGGAGGACCAACCCGTCCACCTCCTTTTTCAACCCCATGCTTTTCACAGGACCGCTAGTGGCCTCCAAGTCCCGTTGGAGAATCAGCTTCTCTTCCCTAAGAACTTTGGTCTCCTCTGCCAATGCCTTCATTTGGTTTGCCACATAATCAGCCAGCTCGCATTGAATCGCCTCTTTGATAATCTTATTTTGGCAGGCCTGCATATCAGCGAGGTGTTGTTCAAGGTCGTTATTATGGCTAGCAAGATTCTTGCCACGTTGAAGGGCGGCTTCAAGAGTCGGTATATACTGCAAATGACAAAAGGAAAAAAAAAAAAAAAAATTAAGAAAGAATGAGTTGTTTCCATATACGATAAATGTAAATAAAGGCTGTAATAACCAAAATCACTACCCAAACAGAAGCGACGACCATAACATACTGAGCGCGAGGGTCTGCGAGAGCCTCGATTAAGCGAGCCTTTTCTTTATCCTTATAGAATGTGCTCTGGACCACCCTCTCTGGCAAGCCACTTGAGAACCTACTGCTGCCCATTATCATCTCTTCTACGAAGGACTGAGACAACGGCTGTCATTCCTTCCCCAAAAAAAATTTGGTGTCGGTCACAAGAATAATATGCTGACACCAAAAATTGCTCCCAGTGCCCGAATTAAAAAATTGGATCACCAGCCTTACGAGCAATATAATTCCAGTACCTCCACTCGGGTGCATAAGTACGCGTGACCCTTTAAACTTTGGGCTCATCATTCCTTTCCTTACCAGGAGACTTCATAACCATACCCCCTACTATCGTCTTCGCCAACGTACGGGTTTGGCATCCCTCGGGGCAAGCCTTTAAATGAGCATGAGTCATATAAGGTGACGGTACGGGCTCTTCTGAAGCACCTACTCCATTACTCTCATTCATAGGATCCACGGGGACTAAATCCCATTGGCAGGGACAATGCCCAGTTTTATACACCACCGTGATGTCGGCACAACACATTATAACGAGGAGGTACAGACTTGTTAATTAAACAACAACCTATTATTACCCTATAAAAATCCATTCATCTGATCGAGTACTCATCCAAATGAGTTAAGACATTTCTTTGTTAGGTCATCTAAAGGGAACCAAAGACCAGCATCAAACTGCCTAAAGTAGCAAATACACTGGTTCAGAGCCAAAGTTTAGTAATCAGGCCAAATCTACTCATCACTCCCGCTTGCACTGGCATACTCGTTGACTACGTCCAGATATTCCATACTAATCTTGTCAATTCCATACTGGGCTAGGGAAGCAGGTAGCCTTCACTCTCTAGATTAAGGACAAAAGCTTTTGAAGGTGCCCCTGACACGACCACTAATAGTAGCTTCATGTGCCTAATCCCCCAAAACCTGCTTGTGTGGTATAAAATCCATGCAAGACTCGGTGTCTAAGTCATGCAGGGATGAGCTATCAGCTTTGTGGTTGTGGCAGCCTTCCCAGGTAGGGGGTACAATAAACAGGGGCCTTACAAATGACCCCTCTATCATCGACTCGCCCCCAGATAAATCCATCCCTCGCTATGGCGATTCTAAACCACGGGCACACACGACTCGTACAATATGAACGGTCGTACTTGTACGAGCCAAGTACAACGATTAGACTCAACTCCAAAGGGGAAAGCATACAAAACGAGGGCAACCTAAGGGACCCAACATCCCAAAGGTACATCTCGCTAAAATATGGCTGTCCTACCCACTATAGTCCTAATAAAATTATACTGAAATGCAACCTAAACATAGCCGCTATTCGAACTGGTTTTCAATCCTCATTACGGAGGAATGATACCAAGATGCATGAAACTTCAACACACCATGAAAATTGAAGGCAAGAATTAGAACAATAGCAAAGAATTGTAATTTCAAAATTACCTAAACAATACAATTTTAAACGCTTTGGAATACAGCAACAGTAATGATGGAAATATGGGATTCCAAATCTGAAGTACAAAGACAAAAAAATGGAACAACTTTGGAGATAAAAAAACTTAATGAGAGAAAGAACCCAAAGTGATCTCATAGATACAAATCTCTTTTTTATAGAGAGAGACAACAAAAGGGCAGTTTAAACATTATTAGGACCCATTATAATGATGGGACACGTCTCCCAAGAGTTATGGCCGCAATCGCACGCCACATCGATTAATGCAACATTAATTATTATTTTTATTGTCCCAATACCCAGACAATAATGGTGGCTCACAACTTCCCATACAACGGTTAAAAACTTAAAATTCAAACAATGATTGCGTATCTAGCTGGACGAGACAAAGTTCTTATAACACCAGTACAGTCCTCCAGCTTGATGAGGTATAGATCAATACTCCTCATACCTAAACAACAAGGCAAACAAATGCATTCTTAATTTCACCTCATTCCTCCCTTGCCACGAACAAGAACTGAGGGGGGTGATTATAGGAGCATGCACCCGCTAACCACGATGGTCATAGGTCATCGGATGACCTCCCCACCAATGGATGAGCGCATCTTAGAAGGAGTTCTGTTAATGACCCACAAGTCACGATGAAAGCAGCTTATATCGACGAACACTTTATGCCATGACCACATAGAAATGTAAAGCCTAAGACCCCATAAGGTTATCTTGGGAGTTACACAGGTCACTTGAGTGTGAGTACCCCTAGGTTAAAACCCTTCCCTATAAATAGAGAGAGAAGGGAAACTAAGAGAGGACCTTTTATCCTGAACCGCCTCCTCCATCTGCTAAACCCTATCAACTCTAGAGGAAGAGGGAGAAGAGACCCAGAGATAGTCGAGTGGTGCCTTCCTCAGGTGAGACGTGTCAAGCCCAAAACTAAGAATCACATATTATCTCCCCTGAAAAGATCCCTGAGACTACAATAAGCTAGATTTATAGAAGAATGGTTGACTAGCTACCCAAACATTACAGGAGGAAAACCTTCAGCACAAAGATCAACTCAAGCTTCTCAAATACAAAGATCAACTCAAGCTTCTCAAACAGAATTTGCAATAGTTAATCCAACCCCACCAATGCTAACAAGAACCATAGAGAATCCTTATAGAAAGACCTTCAGGCATGCAACCATGAAAGCATTAAATTGAAGGGAAACCCCCAATTTGATCATGCATCACTACTTTTGGCAGTTAATCCTGAATCTTGTTCATGAATGCAATTATGATGTATTGAACCTTTAATTGGTTTTTTTTTGGATTGGTGTCCAGTAACATGAATTTGAACCTATGTTTTGTGATTGTGAATGTGAATTTAAACCTATGTTTTGTGAATGTGTGCTGTATTTATTCTGGCTATGCTGCATGGTTTGTTTATTTTGGCTATGTTGTATGTGTTTCTATGTTGTTTTTTTGGCAGGTTTTGCGCTAATTGTCTGTTTTGCTTGTGCATGATGATTGTGAGTGTTGAATGCTGCAGGTCTGTGTTTTATTTCTAGATTGGATGCATGGTCTAAGGTACACACATTCATGCTTATTTTTCTTTCTTCAGATGATGGTTCTTATTTAAGATTATTTTACTGTATACACACACGCACATACACACACACACACACATACATACATACACACACACACACACACACACACACACACACACACACACACACACACACACACACACACACACACACACACACACACACACACACACACATACACACACACACACAGAGAAGTTGTCAAACATAAAGAAATATTCATAACCTCAGACCAACACAAACACTAACACAAGAGCAGAAAACAACATATACACTACAACACAATAATTAGTCATAGCATCCACACACATAATAATATGCTTCATGATCTTTATAGCCTCCAAGACCCCCATCAACATCTGTATCAATACTATTAGAGTCACAAACACTACCACCACCACCACCAGTGTTATAGGGAGTTATCCCTAGATCCCATTCAAAGTCGAGCTCACCCAGTTTGAATTATCTCCATCTCAGGCTCATGCATTTTTAAACACTCCAGTCAACATTCCAACCAGCCTCACGACCAGCTCAAGAATGTCAGCCGAGCTAAACATGAAAAAAATTATCCACTCAAAGGCACCTATCTCCCACAAACTTGTCAGTAATTCAGTCAACCGCCACTAACCACATTATTCAGAAAACGTGCTCTAGCACGATGAAGAGTTGTGGGGAAGGTCTATATAAAGGAAAAGTTCCATAAGAGATAGGGACAAGAAAAATTACACAAACTTCTTATTTACGTGATTCAAAGCATTTCTATATTTAGAGATCACTTGTAATAAAGATATCCGCCTCAAGCAGTAAAGAGACTTTCACAAAAATCCTTCATACGAGGTAATGGTTTTTTACCTATTCAGAGGTTTTCCACCCTAAAACCACTTGTTTCCGTTCTTATTTTCCATTAGAATATTATTATAGGTAGATTGGTGTGATAGCAAAATTTGGCCATTACATTTGGCGTCGTATGGGGGAAAGATAGCATTTCCACGATATCCTAAAGCAGTCTTTCACTATAACTTTCAATTATGGTTTCTTCCAGACGACCGGCCGCAGGAACTCAGCTCGAAAATTCTATGAATCCGGGACAGCTCAAAGAGTTATGGCTGAATCTCCACGCCAAGATAGAGAAATGCGCCGAACTCAAACTTCAGTTAACAAAGGATCGAGAGCTCTGAGAAAAAGAGCTCGAAACAGAATAACAAGCTAGTTTGACAGTACTCATTCACGGACTAGACCACGCTCTTGAGCTCGATGTCCCTGAACTCTCAGTTTACACAGATTCACTACTCATTGTTCGCCACTACTCAAAGCAATACAAGAGGAACGAAGAGATGATCGAATACGCAGCCCTCGTTACAGATAGGATGAATAAGTTTGTGAAAGCGACCCTCGATTATCTTTCTCGAGGTGAAAATAAACACACCAATTCTTTGGCATATCTAGTCGGGGTCTTGGGTACAGAAGCTCGATATCTCCATATCGAAATCATTTCACCCTCTAGCATTGATCGCATTTATGTATGCACGATCAACATTGGGGGAGATAAAGGGGGAGACGACGATTGGCGAGAGCCTTTCTTAGCCTACCTCGGTGTTGATAACAATCGCAATGGACTACTCCCAGCAGAACCAAAAGAGCGCCGACAGCTGATCAATAACTCAAAGTGTTACATTACTCAACAAGGTATGTTATACCGTCTTTCCGTCACAGGGCCTTACCTCAAGTACCTCTCCAAATCAAGGCTGACGAACTGTTCTGCAAATTACATAAAGGAACTTGTGGCTCCCATGCCGCAAGTAGATCGTTAGCAAGCGGAGCTATCACTCAAGGAGTATTCTGGCCCAGCATGCGCAAGCAAGCAGAAGAGTACAACCCGCAGATGCGACACCTGCTAGAGACATAGACATATGATACGTACCCCTACGCTCAAACTCCACGCAAGCAAGGTTTTCTGGCCATTCAAAAGATGGGCACTGGATCTCATCGACGAATTCCCTAACTCTCCAGGTAACCGCCGCTACCTACTCGTAGCTACCGATTACCTTACAAAATGGGCAGGAGCAATTCCACTATGTCGAACCAAAGAAGAAGATGCCATCTCTTTTATCTAGAACCACATGATCATTCAGTTTGGGTACCCTCACCTAATTCTTATCGATAACGGGCCCCAATTTGTTGGAGATAAAGTCGTAACCTTCCTAAACCACCACATTATCATTCACTCACCATCAAATCTATACTACCCTTAAGACAATGGTCAAGTCAAAATCACCAACAAAACCATTGTGGATGAGCTCAAAAAGCGGCTTCACTCACAGAAAAAAGGAAATTGGGTTCACGAACTACCTCACGTCCTGTGGGCATTTCGAACCACTCCCCAACAATCCACTGGGTGTACCCCATTCCTCCATGTTTATGGCACTGAGGCCGTCATTCTTTCTGGATATCATCATCCAGTTTGGGATCATGAGCTGACTGACAAGGAAAATGAGTTCAAATTGGCTTGCAATCTCAATATGATAGATAAGACCAGAGAATACACCGTCGCTAACCTAGGTCGATATCATCATATGTTTGCCATATCATATAGTAACTGAGTCAGGAGACATACTTTTGAAATCACAATCTCGTCCTTAGAGAATTTCCTCAACATCGCAAAGGGCCTCACGCTGGAAAATTAGCCTACAATTGGGATGGTCCATTCATTATCATAGGTCTCCCAGGCCTGGGATCATATTATCTCATGACAAAAGAGGGAATCCCTATTTCAAATCCTAGGAATACTAGGCGACTGAAATGGTACTATCATTAACTGTCTTACTACTCCATTTCTATTTCTCGATTTTGTTTTTCAATTTCAAAAGTAAGATTCACATCTCCATCTAATGTAAATTTTGAAATATCAATGAAAGTTATTTTTACAATATCATTATCCTCACAAAATTCAACCACATTCTATATATTAAAGCATTGATAATACTAGCTTACAATCGATCTTATCTAAGTTAGATCAAGGATATCACTTGATTTGGCTTCCTCTACAAAATCTCTGTGATTGTAGCAAGTGTAGTAACTTGTTTCATATCAAAGACTCTACCAAACAAAAAATATGTCAAAGGTGATACTAACCTTCATCAACTTCAACTTGTTTAGGTCATTTATAACGACTAGATCAAGGATATCACTTGGTTTAGCTGACTCTACTAAATCTCTGCGATTGTAGCAAGTGTAGCAACTTGTTTTATATCAAAGACTCCACCAAACAGAAGATAGGTCGAAGGTGATACTAATCTTCATGTACTTCAATTTGTTTGGGTTATTTATAATGGTTGGATCAAGGATATCGACTCTACTAAATCTCTACGATTATAGTAAGTATAGAAACTTATTTCACATCAAAGACTCTACCAGGCATAAGATAAAGCAAAAGTAATACTAGTATTCATCTCTTTTAATATGTCTGCAACATTTTTATAGTTCAAATCAAGTTTCAACTGGGTTTAATTCAGCCCATTTCTCCGATTGAAAGAAATGTAAAAATTTCTTTTATATAAAAGACCCCACCATACACAAGATAAGGCAAAGGTCATACTAGCTTTCATATATTTTAATGTATCTGCAACTGATACTATTTATTTTTCAAGACAAATTCATATTACAAGGGATTTTTTTCTGCTGATAGAGTGTCAGTAGTGCTTCCCCTTCATCAAGAGGTTAAGCATTTAGTTCACAGATAATAGCAGCTCTACCCGTCAATATCAGCTCAGTAGTTCGAGGGCCCAAATGGGTTTCCATGACGCCCAAACAGTTCCCTCGATCTATGTTAACACCGTAAATGCATCCCTTATCTAACAATCTTTGGAATATGGTATCTCGTTCTGACTCGCGTGTTCCTACTTCCACTACAAAATATGCAATAATCGACTTTAGCATATCTGAGCGTGATGCATCAGGCATGACCATTTTTGCAAATTTTTCTCTAACCTTCTCGAGGCGTGACTCTAACTTAGCATACAAATTCTTTTGTTCAATCATTTCCGCGTTGACCTGAGCATGGAAAATTAGATTCTCATCCAATTTTTTATATATTTAGCTAATTCAGTCAGGTTCATGGCATCAAAGTCAACTACACGGGCACGCAGTTTCTCAATTTGTGCGTTCAACTCTTAACTAGCCGAAATATCTTTTAATAATTCCTCTTTCCTCTTCATCAGTGATTCATTTGCTTTAATTTCACCTTCCAAAACTTTCTCCCTGATAAGAGCAGCATCCAACTTCTGTTAGCATTCCCTCAAGTTCGCATTTCCTTTCTAAACATGCCCCTGAATATGAGATACATCACTCTCTAGCTCTCTAATTTGACCTGAGAGACTAACTACATCCCCTCGAACTAGAAGAGCCTTAACATTAGTTCTACTTCCCCCGGAACGTTCTTTAGCCTCAGCTTTCTTGACACGCGCGATGGTCTGCGCCAGCTCGGTCTTAAGTCTTGCAACCCTCTCATTTAAATTGTTACACCTTTGTTGTATTTCCTAGAGCTCCATATCCTTGGCGGGTAAAGCTATTAGTAAGTGTTCAGCTGCGGCTTTCGAAGCTGATAAATTTTTTTGAGCTGCCCTCAGCTTATTGTCCTTTTCAATAATTTTGTCTCATTCGCTCCAGTTTGTTCCTGCAATTCTGAAGATCAGATCGAGATCGTCCCTCCAATCTTTCTAACGCCTGAATAAGGTATTGAGCCATGTCAGCCTACTTGCCCTTAACCGCCAATGAGTTAACCCGAATTTGAAGCCTCTCAACGCGTTCTATTACCTCTGCTAGCTCTTTTAGCCCCTTACCTATTTCGGCATCTTTCTCTTCGACCTGAAGAGTAAGGTCGGAAACAGCTTGGGTCACCTCCACAAGTTTAAAATGTGCCTTTATGCATTGATCTTCTTTATTCCTGTTTGCCTCCCTCATTCTATCGAACTGCTCTGCAAATTCCCGATTACACTTGAGTACGTCGTCCTCTCGAGAGCGAGATGAATCTAATTCGACCTGGGGAATATAGCAATTTTTAGTACAGTACGATTCAAGAAAACATTTGAATATATACATACTTTATTTCTAATGATTTTATATGATATCTAACTCATCATCTTTACCACTTTAGTACATTATCAGATAAATGCTTCATGAGGTTTCTTGTGGAGTATGAGGTACATACTTTCGATATGCTATGTTACATAAATAGCATTGGATTTTTACCATGCACCCTACTAGTGTTATCTACATCTATATCCTATTTACTTAATAACTTAATGTTGGTATAACATACAAGGCCAAAGACCTATTCCGATCTAAACTGTAGCTCTGCTTGCGTAGACAGCAAGGCTGTAGAGGTCTTTCTTTCCCTGGTAAGTCTGAACTCTAGATCTTTTATTCTAGGACTCATTTCTCTTAGTGCCTATAAGAGGTTTATAAAACAGAGTCAGCCTATAGAAGTTTCTTCCTCACACACAATTCAACAACTTACAAATATTTATACAAATAACCATTTCTACCCTACCTTCTCACTATCACCCTCTGGGAGTTCAGCATCATCCCCTTGGTTATCAAGAACCGTCTAACGGGAGACACCATCTAGACCACCCATGATCCCCACCACTTCCGCTTCCTTCTCATCTTCCTCCTCACCGTAGGAGTCCGCCTTAATGGCATCCACCTCCTCCTCATAATAGCCCTTCAGCATCAAGTAACACCCTAGCCTGTCATGCTCCTTAACCATCTCGTCTAGATTGGACCTCGTCTCCACCAATAGCTGACCAGTCGTTACGGCATAAGAAGCCTTCAGCTGCCTAACTTCCTATAGAGCATCAGTCCTGGATCGAGCTAATACATTTTCCAGCTCGATCTTCCCCTTCTTCAGCTCAGATTCTTCTACCTCAATGCCGAGCCAAATCTCTTTAACAAGACGAGCAACCTGCAAAATTTAAATTGATCTCAGCGATTAGCTCGAAATGCATTAAGCAACTCTTTCCTATAAATATTAACTTACCATCCTACTCGTATCTTCCTCTCCATGGAGAGCCGTCAACCTGGCCCTTTCCTCGACCTCTTTGAGGTCATCCTCCCTAGCAGATCGCCCCCTAGCGACCTTCTACCCTAACTCCCCCAAGGGTTCGATTCTCATCTTTTTTCTTTTGTGACCCCACCACTTCCTATGGTACCAGAGGCCGGCAAGGCCTTTAACATCCATTTTTTTAGATATTTTTGAGCTATTTTGCTCGACGTAACGGAATTCGGCTAAACCAAACTACCTGTTCCATGAGTCTTGGACAAGTTGGTTCAAACATCCCCACCGCTTACTTGCCTCTTCCCTTCGTCAGTACTCACCATCGATCAGGTCGAGTGAGCTTTATGGACCTTTTTTAACCTACTATCAACCATCTTCTTTTGACTCAGGCTGAGTCCCTCCAACACAAATTTGAGCTTAATCTCCTCCTCTGTAACTTCATCCAACAACGACTCTTTCCTCTCCACTTTAGACTTCACACCTGCAATACACAACATTTATATGATCAACTATAGTTATCAGTAAAATATAGCAATAATTCTATTTATGCATGGCTATACTTGCTTTGAATTACAGATTTAAACCGAAGGTCCAAAGGTTTTTTGTCATCTCTTTGAATACAATTGCCATTCACCCATATAACGTTGTCATTCCAGGTTTGACCTGGAGAGTTCAGATCGAAGAAGCGACGCCGAGTTGCACTCGCACAAAAATATGACCCTCCATTGACCTTATAATTCTTCACCCTGTAAAACTGTAAAACAACCTCAAGGGTTATCCTCCTCATTTTTCCCTCTATTTCCCGCTTTTCATTCAGATGATCGTACACGGCTATTACCTCCTACATATTTTTGTTCAATTGAACCAGACATGCCCCGATTTTATTCATAATCACCTTCGCCAAATTGGTGAGGGGAAGACTCAACCCATACTCTAATTGAGATACGTAACACAAAAAATCCTCGGAGAGGTCACTCTGAACATCCCTGTCAAAGTATTTTAACGAGATCGATTCATGTATACCCCTATCTCATTTTTCTACTTCCAAATCTCCCAACAGATAAAAGTACACTTCCCCTCCGCTACCATACAACCCCTAAATTGCCTACAGGCATATTCTACACAATTTCCCCACTTCCCTCCTACAACCACCTTAGCTTTACAAAACTCTCTAAAGGCATTAGAACCAGAAGGATAAGATATAAATTGGCTGGAAAAACACGGGAATTATTTCAGTCCTACTTCCCCTCTACTATCAGACTCATTCGTCTGACCAGAGGTTGATACCTCATTAACAGATGAACTACCCATCTCAACAGCAATTTCTATAGGCACGTTTTCGACCCTACATAAATGTCTCACACGCTAGGCCTACATACAGGTTAAGGTATTTATCATTCTTTCATATATATATATATAATTTATTTATTTATTTATTTATTTTTCAATCATTTACGTACAGCATATATCTTTAACATATTCAGTATATACGGTAACATATGTTGTATATATTTCTGTAAACCTTCAGTATCCGAATGAGAATCTGCAGTAGCGCCAAACCTTTCCCTTATGACACTGCTGTATAGCTACCAATAAAATTTAGTATCTTCTGCCTTCTTCAACCGTTGGTCCCTTTCGGATAAGTCCTTATCAAATCCCCTGATTTTTCGTCTTTATCTCTGTGTGCTCTCCAAATTTTTAGAAGTTGAAAAAGGTTTGATTGGAGATGAAGAAGCACTATTTATCTTTTCTTTCTCAAGTGGCTGGTATTTATTTATCCTCGCATGAACCATCCTCGATTTTGGAACTGAGGCGTCTTTTCCACTCTCCATGTCAGACGTCTTGTACCTTTTCAATAAAGCTACATTTCCATCATTACAACTCCCCTCATTTTTTAACATATTTCTCGCTCCTATTTCCATATCTTTTCCTGACCTTCCCACAATCATGGTGACTAACTCTGTACGATGTCAGATTCTTGCTTCCTAACATACAAAATAAAACAAGAAGCTTCTGCATTTCCTCATTTTTTTTCTTTGTCCTTGTTTATCATACTTATAGTAATTGATGTCATTTTCTAAACTATGCAAATTTTCAAAATTATTCAAATAATTTGATAAAACAGATTTGCACCTATAGAGGATCTGATTGACAAATATCTTTTCTATTACATTCAACAAAAATGTATTATTCATGATAAACACTTTATACATACATCTATCGCAGCCATATTAAACTGGATGATGTCATCCAGTCACATCATCCGTCGGTCCTCAGATTTTTGAATTCGATCTCAACTTCAGCAATCAAACCAACAAACTTTTCTCGATCTATCGAATCCCTCACCAATTCACGAAAGTATACCTCATAAAAGTAACGAGCATACTCAATTTCTCTGCTCCTTACATCTAATCCCTCGAGCTAACATTCCCTAATTGGTAGCTCATCATCATAACCAAACGAACCAAAAATCTTATCCCGCACTTCAGTAATTTTTATAGCCAATCGTCCTTCCATGGCATGACAAATCTATTGAGATCGAGTCTGTACCATCCTATTCCTTACTCCATTTTTTTTTACAGATTATCATACCTGTATTTATACATTTCTCACACACTTTCCCCTCAAAAACGTAATTTTTGCCTTGAATCTCGTAACGGAAAACCCAGAATCATGGAATAAATTATTTGAACTTATCCCCTCACCAGTACATACCTTATTAGCCATAATCGACCTCATGGTACCAAGAGTTGCACCTTTATCAACCTGTAAAAGCTCGAATTTCTACGATTACATATTTCCTACAATTTTTCTTCCTCACTTGTTTAAAAAACAAATCATACTTACATCACAATGTCATTGTCAGCACATACTCATCTCAGTTCGAGCATCACAATAATAATGTTTTTATTACTTATAAACTCTTATTCATTTTTCATACCCTGCACAATTCAGTTTAATTTTGAAAAAAATTTCTATATACAGATTATTGAATGATGACTTTTATTCATATCGAAAAAACATTACATAGGATTTACAGATAATAAATTTTTTAGTACATCGATCTCAGGAATACAGTAAAATGTTATCCGTCAAGCACCAATCTCCAGGTACTTTACAGATAACAAGTTTTTCCCTGTGGTCATTCAGGCACGTCAGGCATCAACTCCTCCAGTTCATCTTGCTTCAGTGATCTTTCATCCAGATCCATAGCAGGTATTTGAACCAACAAAGAAATTCCCTCGTATGAGTTTGGCTGAAGTCTGGTCAAACTTTAAATAGAAATTATGCAAGCAGTAAACTCAGTGCTTGAACCAAATTCTTGAACTTAGAGTCTTCTGTGCGCCAAAACGTGATGGAAATGCAAAAGCAGACTTCAACTGGCTGTCTTCCTCCTTCACTGCCATCACCCCCTCCTCTAAAATCGCCACCTCCAAAGAATTGGCGAAGATGAAGAGGGCCAGACCTTAGAATCCATGGTGATGCAAGAAATCAGCATATCTGCCCTGCAGATATACCTATCCCAATATATGAAGCCATAGCCCTGTCTTCCGCAAGAGTACAGAGACAGGCCCACCGGTCCTCGCCTGTCAAGGCGACAACATGAAACCTCCACTTATTGTAGAATTCCTCCTCAGCTCTTCCTCTTCTGACAAGCCTTGATACGTCGGAGGAATAAGAGCGGGTATCAACATCTCCAAGGAACGGTCACCAAAGTATTTAAACTCCAACCTCTGCATTTCCGATGCAATCCTCTCTTTAAGAACCATCCTCCGAGTCTTAACCATTTCAAAAAGCGTTCACATTTTAGAACAAGTTACGCAAGCAGGCATTGTTTAAAAGATTTGCTACAGGTACTATTTATATAACCCTACATTTATTGTGCAGGTACGTTTTCCCGAGCGTCATTATTTATTACAGACGTGACTATTCAATCGCAACCGTCACATACATCAGCATTCATATCATCATTTAATACCCATCACTTCCCAATATAGCGTAACTTCCATCCAGTCAAATGTCATCATTGCTCCATTTTGAATTTTAAAGTTTTAACACATTCTTTCTCAACCAAAGCCACTCATGACTTCGGTTGAGAAGGGGTGATTGTAAGGACTTATCCCTCGATCTCATTCAAGTCAAGCTCACCAAGTTCAAATTATCTCCATCTCAGGCTTATGCATTTTTAAACACTCCAGTCAATATTCCAACCAGCCCCACGAGCTGCTCAAAAACATGAACCGAGCTAAACTCGGAAAACATTATCCAGTCAAGGACATCTGTCTCCCATGAACTCATCATTTATTCAGTCAACCGCCACTAACCACATTATTCGGAAAATGTGTTCTAGCATAATGAAGAGTTGTGGGGAAGGCCTATATAAAGGAAAAGTTCCAGAAGAGGCAAGGACACAAGAAATTACACAAACTTCTTATTTACGAGATTCAAAGCATTTCTATATTTAGATATCACTTGTAATAAAGATATCCGCCTCAAACAATAAAGAGACTTTCACAAAAATCCTCCATACGAGGTCGTGGTTTTTTACATATTCAGAGGATTTTCACGCTAAAACTACCTGTTTTAGTTCTTACTTTCCATTAGAATATTATTGCAGGTACATTGGTGTGATAGTGAATTCCAAGTTATTTCGAGTTCACAGAATTTGGCCATTACAAGTGTCATCATCAGTGTCATCGTCATCATCTTTGTCATCATCATCACCATCATTAGTGTTGTCAGTTTCATCATCATCACCACCATCTTCAGTTTTCTCTTCTCTTTCATCACTGTTATCTTGATCATCACCTTACAACCTAGTGACCAACTCCTTCTCCTCAGGGGTCAATTCTTCCCACCAATTATACTCCTCCTTCTTAGATGATGAACTTACATTTACAGAGGAAACCATTGTTTATTGTTGAGAAGAAAATGTGATTTAGTGAAATGTAAATCAAAATCATGCATATATTAGTTTTAGAGGGGAGGACATTAAAGTGTTACTTGGAAATAGAGTTTTGTGGTCAAACGGTAGTGGTTTCCCAAATTATGTAGTTGGGGAGATAGTGGTTAAGGGAAATGGTGTTATGTCAAACACAAGAGATAATGTTAAACACAAACTTGTATCATAAGGCACTGAAAATTTCATTAAAAGCACTCATTCATAATTTAATTCCCCTACTACATTTGTTTCAATCTACTTCATTGTTTCCTTTCCTTTAAATTCATTGCAGAACTCATCTAACCCCATCTCCATAGTCATCTGCACACTAATCTTAATGCTCCTAGTAGCAGTATTCTTTTGAACTTGAATTTGTGCATCCTTCAACCATTGGAAATTATTACAGGTTGGGCACTTAGAAACTTGTCTCCATAACTCCTTTTCTGTTTGGATATTTGAAACTTCATCACCCCACTACACCCCTGCACATCAAAACTCCTAGCTTCCCATTGGCAATCCTTTGCCCAATTACCAAATCTACCACATCCATAACATCCAGTATTAGAGAATGATCTTGCCACCCCTTTAGTTGCATCATAAGCATCACTCAACAACTAAAATGACTTACAGTCTTTAACATGGCATTTTAAGTACTTTCTATTTGTATTTGCATGTGTATTGGGGTTCATGAGCCTCATAATACCTTCACAGTTTGGATTCCAGTAGTTGGTATATAGCCATGGACATGAATCATACCCATGGCCTTTCAGATAACACATAACACAGTGTTCGTGAAAAGAAAACAAATTAGCTTTATACCCCTTTGTTTGCTATCATTGTCAGCTTTACACCCTCGAGCCCTAAAAAAGACATTAATGGTGTTTTATTTTTTCTTCAAATCACTAAGGTAGAGCAAAAGAATAGGAATAAGAACAAAATTAAAGGAGCTAGAGATACCTTGGTTGAATCTTCTTGAACACCGCCTCCCATAGAGTTCTATCTTCTTTTGTCAAATCACTAGCCTTTTTTTCTTCACAAATGGGGCAAGGGAAGGATGATATATAGACTGTTTAAATTTAAATTTATAGTGAATTTCACAAAGCGTAACTGTCCGTTAAGGTACAAATGGTGACCATTGGATCTTAGGTACGCATCTCGATATTAATCTTTTCATGTTTTCTCTTTTTTTTTCTTTTTCTTTATAGTCTTTTAAATTAAAACGGTAATTTAATACTTTTAAAATCTTAACGGGGCTTAACGTCGATCAATTGACTTTGACTGGGTTAGGTATGTTAAAAGAAGGTCTAGGGCAATAAATGAGGAACCTCGGGGTCAATCACTAATATGTTGATAAATAGTGAGGGATATCTCGAATTTGCTCATTTTGTTAGCTTTTTTCTTTATTTTCTTGGACAAATACGGCATGGATATAACGAGATTAACGAAGTTTGTAATGATTTCTAGTACATATCAGTCCTACCTATTTCTTTTTAGTGAAGCCAAAATCAAATACATAAGGATACTCACTTCTATTAAAGATGTTTCTTTTAGCAGGGCGAGTTATTGCAATTATGTTGCAAACTGAACAGCAAGCAATTTGAGATTTTTAGGAGAGTTTTTAGAGTTTCAAATTGAGGCATAATATTAGTTTTCGAGTTGTGATCCTCTATATTAGAAAAAAAAAATGAAAATATGTAAGAAATTAGGTTACATGGAAGTATTGGATGAGCTACTAATATGAGGATAACGGTGAAACTAAGAAGTTCATCAAATATGCTTTTACATCAAACTAAACTTATCATCCAAACCTAGTAACTCCTCTCCAAATTAGACTATAGAAAAAAGAATGAGCTTCGGCAAAATATTGTAAATTGCATCAAAACGTTATCCAGAGACAAGATTAGCCACAATAAATCAAGTCACATACCAAGTTAATACTAAACATCATGGATCTTTAACATTTATATCAGGAAACAACATGAATGTTACACCAAAAAAAATAGATGACACGAATTGATTAACAGCTCAATGAACATGGAATATAGACATATTAAATTAACATGCCCATATATGGAGCCATTTTAGCAGGTTTTGAGGGGTAAAAATGGTGGCAAATCAAACTTATTGGGCTAGACAAGGTACATGGTTCAAAGCTGCAAACAAGAGTACCCAAATGGGAGCAGTTAGAGGAATACTACCTGGCCTCATTTGCTGGGAAATTTGGAAGGCAAGATGTAAATTCAGATATGAAGAAACAGAAATTTGACACGACTTACTGATAAGGGAGATTACATCATGCATGCAAGATTGCTTGAGAAATGTCACTCTTAATGTAGACAAAAACTTCTCTGACACTATTTCCATTCAGCTTCTACAACCACACACTGTTAAAGTGTTAGTCAGGCAAACCATAGTGGTGAGATGGTGCGAACCTCCAGTTAGTTTCTTCAAACTAAACACAGATGGTTCTAGTGCAGATAACCTTTGTGGAGCAGGTGGTATCGTGAGAAACAGTAGGAGAGTTATGGTGTTTACTTTCTCAACAACATTAGGATCTGGAACTAATATTACTGCGGAACTATATGCTTTATTACTAGGCTTGCAGCACTACCAACATAACATACGATTTCCATTACTGGTTGAAGTGGACTCTGAAGTAGTTGCCAATTGGTATAACAAGCATAATAAAGCAACTAGTAGACTGTGCGGAGTGTGGAAAAGAATTAAAAGCATTGGCAAAGAATATCAAATACAACTTCAACATATTTTTAGGGAAGGTAATCATACCCCTGATGGGCTATCTAAGGAAGGCAGCCAATAAATTAGCAAAGAACATTGGCATGTTAGCAGTTTATCTCCTAGAGTCACTGCTACTTACAACAACGATATTAAAGGAGTAGCTTATTTAAGATGCTGATTGTGTTGTAAGGGGATCAGGTTTATGTCCTCCCCATTGTACTATTTTCATGAATCATCAATAAATCAATTGTTCCAAAAAAAAAACCACTGTCTTCAATGGGGTTTCTCTACAGCAACACTTTATGTTTCTAAATCATTCAACCATCATCAGCCGTTAGAAAAGGGTGATTCAATAGCATATCCGTAGACCACCTAAAGTTGCCATATCGCACAAAACATTTCTTCAGGAAATCCTTTCCCTCTTTCGATAACTCCCATGGAATGTGAGGCGATTTTGTTCCCGATCCAATCCTATAAAGTAGTTCATGGATATCCCACTTCTCTTATTCACAGCTCCACACCACCTTCCCAATGAACATCTCCGATACAACACACCCTAGTGCCCATATATCCATGGGTGTATCTTGATTACATTGGGACATACTTTTAAGGGACATATACATAGGAGTTCCCACAATAAAAGTAGACCGATCCCGTTGTTTTCAATCTTTTTTGCACACCCGAAATCAGAAATCTTCACATCAAAATCATAAATTGTACACTCGTTCAAAGAATCATACAATGGTGGAAACAGTTGAATGTTATCAAGCTGAATGTCCCCATGGACTGTAACCGCTTTTATGAATATTGTTGGGAAATCATGACTTTCCCACTATGTGTAATTTAACAATAAGCAAGAGAAATTTAATCACAAATAAACTAGCAAGCAAGCAAAGATAGCAGACATTTTTTAACCCTTCAACCTGAAAGGTAATAACCACAGGGGAAAATCCAAATCTGCTATAGCAATAAACAGATTACAAACGTGATTAAGATTGTTTACCATCCTTGAAATCCCTTGGAATGTGAAATAAAGTTTAGACGTTGGCTCTGTGGGTTGCAAAGCCTGAAACACTTTGAAAAAGTGATAAATCCCAAGCTTGGTCGAGCTTACTACTAATCATACCCATTATATTCAACTGAGACCTCGCTAAGGTTATATTGCATTAGCGATTGATCAGTCCAATATATTGATTTCTAGGGTCTAGTTCTTAGTTTTATTATATCATAAGACATCCACATTAGGGCTTTAGTTTAGCATGTCATATCACCCAGCATTGGGATAATTATGGGATTATCCTAGTTCATCACGTCACATCTTATCATAAGTATATCATCATTATTACAGCATATTCTGCATATCACTATTCCTCATATTTCCTTTTCCTATTCCTCTTAAACTTTATTTATGCACTTATATATTACTGTCCTTTAGAATATCTTTTATCTCATTCATCTCTCCTCTTTCTCTACACTGGTTATATTAGTATGGTGTTTAGCTATGTTGGGCATTAGTGAGTCGTGGTTTTGCACACTTTCGTGTTTTCCCCACTTTCAGAGGTAGAATAGCTTGTGTTGCTGAGGATTTCAGCAGTGTTGGAGTTGTTTTGCTATTGTTGATCCATTCTTATTGTAGCGCTTCTTGCGCGATATTATCTTTTGACGTTGTATGGTATTTGAGATATTGTATTTACATTTTAAATTTATATGTATATATATATATATATATATCTTTTGCCTCAGCTTTATTTTCTTTTACTCTGATGATATTGCTATACTTAATTACTGAGCGTGAACTGGTTTATGGCTCGGTCGTTTGTGTGGGCGAATCAGTTGGATTCCCCGACCTGTACCTCCCGAATGATAGTAATTGGTCTAGGTACAAATTATTGAATTTTGGGGCCCGACAGACTTGGAATCAGAGCTATAGGTTTATTCCTATCTCTGTTCTAGCAATCATATGACGAGTAACTCTTTCTAGATGGAGTTAGGATCGATCCCAATCGATTTTACGTATTTCATCATCTTTCCTCCTTTCCTGAGGTATGCCTTCTGTTGTGTAGATGACTAGAGGTGGCAGAGGCAGAGGCCGCGCAGTTGGTCATGGCCGCAGAGGTTTAAGCAGTGGTGCACTTGGTGATGAGCCAGGGCACAGTCCGGAGAGTTTGGGGTCTGTCCCGATTGAGCAGGATGTTCCTCCAGCTCCAGTAGTTCCCGAGCAACCTATCGTTTTACCTACCCCAGCTACTCCCAGTATTTTGGCAGAGATGAGATAGTTTATGGAGAGTTCCACTGCTCCTTTACAGCATAACAAAAGCCCAGCAGTTTTAGAGTACAGTTACCTCGAGCAGCTCAAGAAATACAAGCATCCGACTTTTTCTAGCACGTTAGATCTGTCTGAGGCAGAGACATGGTTCAATTTTATAAAGAAGAATTTGAACGCTATGAAGTGACCTGAGGATTAGCGAGTGTCATTGGCGACATATCTGTCGCAAGGTGAAGTAGATCACTAGTGGGATACAGCCAAGAGGACAATTGCGGATACTCCTATACTTTGGGCATCCTTTCAGGACCAGTTCTTTGAGCAGTATTTTCTGCAGAGTTATATGGATGCGTGTGTCTCAGAGTTCTATATGCTTGGGCAGGGTGATATGAGTATCTCTCAGTACAACCAGCGATTCAACAAGCTCTCACGATATGTTTCGTTTATTGTCCAGGATGAGGAGCAACGTCAGATGAAATTTCTGAAGGGTCTCCATCCATATTTTAGGAAGTTCATGATTGCTTCGGGGGCTAGTTCTTATAGAGAGGTTTTGTCTAAAGCCTTGGCAATAGAGCAAAGCGATATTGAGGAACGCAAGTCCAAGGACTTGAGGAACCAGCAGACACAGGATCAGAGGGCCAATAAGGGCAAAGCAATCCAGAGTCGGCATGAGAACTTGGGTACGAGAAGACCGAATTTTAGCATTGTCGAGGGTGCGCCAGCTAGAGTTAAGGGACCACGATTTGCTTTTGGGGAGTATTGGAACTGTGGGGAGAAAGGTCACTCTAAATGGTTTTGTCCTAGGCCAGTCAGAGGACCACAGCCATTGCGACAGTTTTAGGGTCCCGTTGGTCACCAGACATGACCTCAGCAGTTCCAACAGAGGCAGTTTTAGGGTCCGCAGGGTAGACAGATAGCTCCAGACCCTCAGGGTGAACAGAGACAGCATGATCTGGGTCAGCAGCAGTGTCAGGGTCAGGGCCAAGGGAAGAGTAAGATGTATGCAGTTGGGAGACGAGGTGCTCACGCCGCTTGACCTGTAGTGAAAGGTACGATTAATATTTCTTATTTGCCCGCTCATGTCTTTTCGATTCTGGTGGTATCGTATTCATTCATAGCATATGCATTCCTCTGTATTATTGGTTTTGAGTCTTCTTCATTTCACGATGAGATTTTTGTGGGTACTCCTCTCGATTCTTCGATTTCTATTTCCCGTATTTGTAGAGATTGCCCGATAGTTGTGTGTGGTCGTGTTCTTTCGGCAGACTTACTAGTACTATCGATGCAGGAGTTTGACGTTATCCTGGGTATGGATTGGTTGTCGATGCATCAAGTTACCTTGGACTGTTTTGAGAAGATAGCTACCTTCAGTATTCCTGGTGAGAAGCAGTTTGTGTTTGCTAGTTCGGAACCAGCGCGGTCAGGAGATGGTTTGATGGCAGTCTAAGAGTTAGAATCCTTTGGTGTTGATGTTAGTGCTATTCCGGTTATATGAGACTTTTCTGATGTATTTCAGAAGATTCTTGGTTTACCGGTGACGAGAGATATTGATTTCAGTATAGATCTTTTACCTGGTATGGCTTCGATTTCAAAGGCTCCGTAGTGTATGGCACCTGTTGAGCTGAAAGAGTTGTATGATCAAATTTCAGAGTTGATGGATCAGAAGTTTATCCGGCCGAGTACTTCACCTTGGAGAGCTCCGGCATTATTTGCGAAGAAGAAGGACGGGTTGATGCGTCTATGTATTGATTACTGCGAGTTGAACAAAGCCACGATCACGAATAAGTATCACTTACCGAGGATCGAGGACTTGTTTGACCATCTTTGGGGAGCACAGTTCTTTTCGAAGATTGATCTCAGATCAGATTACCATCAGTTGAGGATCAAGAAAGAGGATGTTTTGAAGATAGCATTTCGGACTCTTTATGGACATTATGAGTTTCAGGTTATGCCGCTTAGTTTGAAAAACGCGCCCGCAGCTTTTATGGATTTGATGAACTGGGTTTTCCGACCTTTTCTCGACCGGTTCGTCATTGTATTCGTGGACGACATATTGATTTATTCTAAGACCGAGGCCGAACATGAGGAACACTTGAAGATTGCCTTACAAACTTTGTGGGAGAACGAGTTATATGCAAAGTTCGAGAAGTGTGATTTTTGGCAGAAAGAGGTGAAATTCCTAGGGCACGTGGTGTCCAAGGATGAAATTATAGTAGATCCTTCTAAGTTTGAGGCCGCCGCCGATTGGGATCAGCCGACAAACGTTACAGTGATACACAGTTTTCTGGGTTTAGCTGGCTATTATCGCATATTCATCGAGGGCTTTTCGCGGATTGCATCTCCTAAAGGACTATTCATCGAGGGCTTTTCTGGGTTTAGCTGGCTATTATCGCATATTCAGAAAGAACTGAATATGAGGTAGCGCATATGGATGGTGTTCCTGAAGGACTATGACGTCGACTTGCAGTATCACCCAGAGAAGGCGAATGTGGTGGCTGACGCTTTGAGCCGTTTGCCTAAGGGATTTCTTGCACGTCTGATGATTCGTGTGTGGTTGATGCTTCAGAATGTGGATGATTCTGGACTGAGTTAGTGTTCGCAGGATGCGGGTAGTTTTCTTGCAAATCTGAGGGTTCAGCCTTTAATGATTTCACGCATGATAGAGGCTCAGCAGCAGGATGCTAGATTACAGTCATAGGCTTCAAACACTAGTAGACCAGATTGGGCAGTTAATTCAGATGGTAGTATCAGGTATAGGGGAAGATTATGCATGCCAGATTCAGAAGTGATGAAGCGTGAGATTTTGAGTGTGGCTTACAGTTTAAGGTATACTATTCATCTAGGCAGTACAAAGATGTACCAGGACCAGAAAGAGGCATTATTGGTAGGACAATATGAAGTGTGAGATAGCTGAATTTGTTTCCAAATGTCTTACTTGTCAGTAGGTGAAAGTCGAACATCAGAAACCGGTGGGGCATTGTCACGCCCCAAAATCCAATAATCAGTAGCTTGACCAATTACTAGATCCGAAGCTTTGCAGGTCGGGGAATCCACAGATTCGCCCCATGAACAACCGAGCTGTAGACAAATTCTGGCCCAGTCATTCATAATAGTATCACAACAGAGTAATAAGGCAAACTAAATTAGCGGAAGACTAAGATAACAGAATCTAAACGTAAGATTCTACAAACCTCTACGCAGCAAGCCCAATTACAATAACAGAAGATTGAGCCTCCAGCTCAGCTCCTCAAAGATCACCACAACAACAACTAAAACCTGAAATAATCTGCCACTAAAAGGGGGGATGCGAGAGTGAGCAACAACAAGCACACTAACTCTCAAGAATAGCTAAACGATTATACTAACCAATGAGATGGAGATAAGTAGTAAGGATAATGGGATATAATAATATCTAATGATAAACAATGCATATATAATTTATATACATATAGGATAACTAATAGGTATACGTATGTATACTAACTCTAATAAATCTATCTATAAATATACCTCGTGCAAAGGAATGCTAATCTATACTCCAGTCACAAGGACCACTAACTACACTTTAATTACCACCGTGGCTCTCAGCGCCACGCGCAACTAATTTATCTCAGAGATACAATCACACGTAAGGGTAAACAACCCTCGGCTCATAGTAATCCAACAGGGTTACCCAAACCCCAACCAGGTACAACCCCAAAGCTATCACAAGCTAAACGAAATCGCCCACAACCAAATACCGGCCTAAAGCTCATAGCAGCCAACCAGATTAATTAACCTAATAAATTATATTAGATATAGAATAGGGAGGAATAGATGCAGGGTAGAGAGGAATATGCAGAAGGAAGAGGAATCTAATTACACCATAAATCAATTAGGAGAAGGAGAATTTAATAAGCGGAAAAGAATATGAGGAACTAGGATAATCCGATAATTATCCCAATGCAATGATATGTTATGCTGATGATATGATGGAATTAGATAATCTTATGATTATCCCAAGTGCAGAAGATTCTATAATAAACGTAATGCAGAAAGGGTTATGGATTTCCATCAGAAGAACCTACGATAAGGAAGTATGATGAGATGCAATGATATGCTTGATGATGATGATGATGATGATGTTATGATGCAGAATGGTTTATGATGAAGTGGGATAGTCTCATACCTATCCCAATGCTGAATGATTTAGCGATATCAACCCAAAGGGCTAGCCCCCAAGACTAAAGTGGGCTGACAACTGCTGAAAAAGGATTTACCTTACCAGATATTGTTGGATACAAGGGAACGATATACTGCACTAGCTCGACCAGACTAAAAGATATTAACATAGATATTTCAACCTCACCTCAGGAGTCTGGGCACCAGGAACTAGCATCCAACCATAACTTCTCTCGCCGGAGAATACTGGGCACCAGGAAATAGTATCCAACCATGTCTCTCTTCGTAGGACAAGACTGGGCACCAGGAAAACTAATCTAACCATATCTTCACCTCTAAAACTTTAACCCGATCCAGGGATACTATCAACCTATCGGGGGCCAGCTGATGCGGAGTTGTTTATGTATCCAATCGCAGTAATATAAGGAGAGAATATATTATCCATGGATGTGAGCATGATCCAAGAGACTGAAACATAACTGTTGTTCACACAGCCAACACAAAATAGGATAACCACCATCCTGAGAGCGTGGCAACCAAAACTAACACAGATGCCCTCCTGTGACTCAGTTACACCATCTAAACCTAGATAAAACAGCAACTTAACCGCCACGACATCTAAACTACATCAGTCTCTAAGATTCATTAAAGCAATATGATTACCATCAAGTACAACAGTACTCTAGCTATCAACACACACTAGTACTCATGGGGTGACCTATAAGAGTCCAACAAGTAGTCAAAAATCTCCAATAACAGAACTGCCTCACAATCCTCCTAATCATGAACATAAGTCTCCAATACGGATGTACAGGAACCGGATTCAACATGAGGTTTCAGCCACATTCTAACATCTCGGGTGACGTACAACTTCATAAACTACCTGGCTCAGCCGCGGATCTCACTGAGCCATGTTTTCTCACTGCCTCCTAAGTGACAGAAGGGAATATAACCCTAATAGCCTCATCCCAAGGAAAGAAACCTTTCGAGTAAGCTCTAATAGCTCTAAGAATTATGAGGACAATAAGTGTCACAACACGATAAGCAAACAATCCTAAGGCAAACTATCGGAAGTTCAACATCCACAACCAGCCACCACGGATAAGCCATCTGCTCACCATCAATGACTAATAGTTTAGGAGATACCCCACTCCTACATGGAATCCAACATTCCAAACAGCCACCAATCATAATAAAAGTGCTAAAGGACCAGGCCTCGAGAACACAGAGTACACCTAGACTAGTCCTAAGACTAATCAAAGTAATAGCAGGCAAGAAGACGAGCTCCGAATCGAATGCCATGTCTTACTGAAGCTATGCCACCCTAAGACTACCCTGGAACCAAATCCAGCAACCCAAACTAGCCAAGGTGCTATACTATAGGGTGAGAACTATAGTCTTTGAACTACACTATCTCAGAGAAATGGCGGCTAAACCACAAGCCGTCCATAAGTCTCTACTAATAGTCAAACCAAGATACTAGTACCCTGAAACAAGCTGGATACCCTAATAACTAACCAACAGTACCACACTTGATCTATTATACATATATATAGCAACTCTGGGCGTCGCAACATACTGAGAAATGCCTTTGTTCTCAACCTCAACGAAGAAAGGATTCGTGAGAACCACCCTCAATGAAATCGGTCTAAGAGGAATCTCATGAGTTATCGTCACATCGACGACAACTAGGAACAACTACCTATGACTAAACATAACCTGCAGGTTCTATCTAGTAATTAAACTTATAACTAACATACCCTTAAGTACTCTCGCCTAATGTATGCTAAACGGATAACCCGTGAATGTGTCCTAAGCAATTAACCCATATACTAACATAATCACGGTAATAAAAATGATAAACTATGTGATACACTAACTCAAGAATCAATATAATGGTCTAGTTATTAAGGAAGATAAAACTCGTCTGACGATATGCTCGGAACGACAATCTCGGCGAAATTGCCCAAGCAGCACCCCAATGGAAATGTGCTCCGCGAATCGACTTCCGGAACTCCAAATTAATCGCAGAAAGGACCAGGAACACCACAACATCAAACCACTATAAAGTACCAGAGCCCAATCGCAACTCCAACAAAGGATACCCGCCCGAAACTGCATTTTAGATCAGCACCACAACTGAATTCAGTAACAAAACTGCATCTAAACCCACGGTCCACCACGCTACGCTGCTCTACTCTGATCACCCATAATCACATGAAGATATGCCACTCTAACCTTGCCAAATCAGCTGCCCAACAATCACAAACCCGGTGTTCAAAGGGCGTTAAAACAGTCTTAACCCTTCCTCCATAATAACTGTAACTACGGCAGTAATTTCTGAACCAAAACGGCCATATTTGTCGGCTCAGGCAGCCCTCTCCAAAGCGGCAACAACTACTACCTAGAATAGCCACCACACCTCCTCTTCCCAACCACACTAAACCCCAATCATACCACCAAACAGCTGCAAGAAAACCCCATAATTTTTGGCACCCAAACACCAACAATTCAACCCACGCAATCACCGCCACCGGCCAACACCCGCAATGATCACACTCCTCAAATCCACAATAAACCCAATAATCATAAACTCTAAAATCAGTCCAACATCATAAGGGTTCTCACCAAAACCGAAATCAACCAATGATACAAGAGAGAGAGAGAGAGAGGAATTACTCACCGAGGGAAAACGGCGGAGATCACGGCGAGGAATACACGAAGAAATCGGCAAGCGAGGGAGGAGAGGATTTGGTTTGGAGAGGAGAGGATTCGGTTAGGAGAAGAGAGAGAGTGAAAGAGAAATGTAAGGAGAGAGAATGGATAATGATATACTTATAACCGACCAGTCGTTCGAACGATCGTTCGAACGGGAACTGGAAGAATCCAAAAATGTCACTCTAAGGTCCTCCTGAACCACACACAACTCCAAGACCCTCAGAAGACTGGAACAACCCGAACAACCATCACAACCCCAACAAAGGGTTCCCAAGGCCTAAACACCACCTCTACCGCTTCACGGCCACCAAAATCGAAAAGGAATTTTTGCTCGGAAAACTCCGAAAAACTATCGGCCAATCCAACGGCTCACCGGAACCACACAAAACCACGAACACATCAAATAAACATCACCACCAACCAATTTAGGGGTTCTCAAGGTCACCGTATAATCTAATCCGCCCTAAACCACTAAAACTACTGGAAGAAAACAACACAGAACCTGCCAATAGAAATAATACGATTGCATAACAAACAACATATAGGAATAACAATACTAATACTTAATAATAAATAAATAAAATAACCCGAAAAATTGGGGACATTACAGGAAGCTTAAACCTTTACATATTCCAGAGTGGAAATGGGTGCACGTGACAATAGACTTCATTTCGGGTTTACCGCGGACGAAGAAGAATCACGATTCTATTTGTGTGATTATAAACCAATTGACCAAGTCGGCACATTTTATTCCGGTTTGCAAGACTCTGACGGTTGACGAGCTGAGCAGATTATATGTGAGAGAGATATTGCGTTTACACGGGGTTCCGGTATCTATAGTGTCAGATCGAGATGCCAAATTTACCGGTAACTTTTAGAAAAAATTCCAGCGAGCTATGGACACCAGATTAGATTTTAGCACAGCATTCTACCCACAGACCGATGGTCAGACAGAGAGAGTTAACCAGATCCTTAAACACATGCTTCGGGCTTGAGTATTAGACTTCAAGGGCAGTTGGGATGAGCATTTACCATGGGCGGAGTTTGCATACAACAACAGCTTCCAGTCGAGCATTGCGATGGCACCTTATAAGGCTTTGTATGGTAGACCGTCCAGATCACCGCTGAGTTGGGCAGAGGTTGGTAAGCAGAGTTTACTGGGGCTGAACTTCGTTCTTGAGACTGCTGAGGCAGTTGCTATTATCAGAGATCGGTTACGTATAGTACAGAGTCGACAGAAGAGTTATATCGACATCCGCAGAAGACCGCTAGAGTTTGAGATTGGTGATCATGTTTTGCTTAAAGTTTCTCCGATGAAGGGCGGGATGCGTTTCAGCAAGAAAGGGAAGTTAGCTCTGAGATTTATTTGTCCGTTTGAGAATCTGGCCAGAGTTGGAGAGTTAGCGTACCATTTAGCATTGTCGCCGCAGTTGGACCGAGTTCACAGCGTATTTAATATTTCTATGTTGAGGAAGTATGAGCAGAACCCTACTCACATGATTGACTAGGAATCCATAGAGGTTCAGGACGATGCCTCGCACATAGAGCATCTGGTGTGTATTTTGGGTCGCGAGGGGAAGATTTTTCGTAGCAAGGTTATCCATTTTGTGAAAGTGCAGTCGAGTCACCATGGACCAGAGAAGGCTACCTGGGAGATAGAGGCAGATGTGAGGGGGCATTATCCATAGTTATTCTCGGGCGGAGCTATGTGTGGAATTTCGGGGCGAATTTTTTTTTTGAAGGGAAGAATGCAGTGTCCCAGATTTTTTTATTTATTATTATGTTCTATTTTTATTTATCATTATACATCACGCATCCATATTCTTACCATGCATCATGGATCATCACTTTCTGCATCTGCATTTCATTCATCTTATCAGGTTTTGTGTTTTTTTGTGTTTGGTGGTTTTGGTGGCTGGGCGGGAGAGTTTGTTGTTGTTGTTTCTCTCGGGGGTGGCCCGTAGTGGCTTGGTGTTGCAGGTATTATGGTTGTGGCTGTCGTTATTGTCGTTATGTTTTTTTCTTTGGTGGTGTGATCCCAAGGGATCTTGTGATCCTGGGGGGGCCTAGTGTTTTGCCAGTTTTGTCAAAGTTGTTTGAACGACATTTAGAGTCGTTTGAAAGAGTTTACATGTCCCTTGGAATTTTATTCTTTGAGGAGTGGTTCGTTCGAACGATTTCTTATTTCGTTCGAACGAGTCGACTTATCTCTTGGAACTTGGCCCAAGATCACCTAGTCATTCGAACGACTTTTGGGTCCATTCGCATAACTTCCTTGTCCACTCGCACGACCCTTTTTTGTTCAAACGACTGAGATACATCCCTAAAAATTTTGTATTCTTATCCACTTCGTTCGAACGACTTCCTTTTCGTTCAAACGAGCCTGGCGGTTATTTTCTCCCTTTTGGTTTTCATTTCTTCATTTCATTCCACTCTACCTCTGATTTATCTCCCCCTCTCTCCAATTAACCATCTCCCTCACTTAATCCATACTCGATCCTCGGAGATTGGCGACTCTTATTGGGCATATTCCACGCCAATTCATCGGTAAGTGTTTCCCCTCTTTCCTTACTAATTGTGATTAGTATTTCTAGGGTTTGTAATTGTGGTTAGATTTGGGGTTTTGTGATTTACGGAGTGCATTATTGCAGGTGTTGGGTTGCTGGGTAGTTGGGTTGCCTGGTTGGCGTGATTGTTGCCTGTGGTGTTGAGGTTGGATGTTCCATCGTTTGTTGGGTTTGCAGTTTGTTAGAGTTTCGAGTTTATCCTGCAGAATTCGAGCCCGTTTATCAGGCGAGTGCCCCTTCACTGCTAAATTCATATACTAGTTTAACTTGCGTTAGTTAGAGTTGTGCACAGGCATTGAGGTATTTATGATTGGTTTTAAACTTTATTGTTTCGTCTATCGTAATTGTTAATTTCAGTATTACTGTTTCCTATGGGTAGGCATGTAGGGTGTGTTTCCCTTTTGGTCTTTTAGGAAGTTATGCTTTTGAGGGGCATTCTCATGGGTAGTCCTTGACTGCTGTGTTCTAGTCTTGCAGAGACTGATGATTGTTAGATTTTGTGACTGGGAATATTAGTCACTGTTTAAATCTGTATTAGGATTGTTTACCATCCTCTGTGCCAGGTGGTTATCCTATGTGAGTAGGCTGGGTTTGGCGACATTGTTGTTTTGATCCCTGGGATCTGTTTGCAGTGTGGGTGTTTATATTCTTTTAACTTAATGGGGTCAGGATACATAACAAAGCTCCACACGGCTGACCCTCGTTAGGATTCGAGATTCCTACATCGGGTAAAAATAAGTGGGTGAGTTTGGGACAGGTACTATCATACCTATTCACCCATCTGAGAGTGTGGGATTGTATGAGATAGTTATTCTTTGGTACCCATCTTAGTCTTCTGTGAGGTTGAAATCTATTGAAATGTGAAATAAAGTTCGGACGTTGGCTCCGTGGGTTGCATAGCCCGGAACACTCTGATCAAGTGATAAATCCCAAGTCTGTCGAGCTTGCTACTAATCGTACCCATTGTATCCAGCTGAGACCTCGCTAAGGTTATATTGCATTAACGGTTGATCAATCCAATATATTTATTTCTTGGGTCTAGTTCTTGGTTTTATTATATCATAAAACATCCACATTAGGGATTTAGTTCAGCATGTCATATCACCCAGCATTGGGATAATTATGGGATTATCCTAGTTAATCACGTCACATCTCTTCATTAGCATATCATCATTATTACAGCATATTCTGCATATCACTATTCCTCATATTTCCTTTTCCTATTCATCTTGCACTATATTTCTGCACTTATATATTACAGTCCTTTAGAATATCTTTTATCTCATTCATCTCTCATCTTTCTCTGCACTGGTTATATTAGTATGTTGTTTAGCTCTGTTGGGCATTAGTGAGTCGTGGTTTTTCCCACTCTCGTGTTTTCCCCCCTTTCAGAGGCAGAGTAGCTTGTGTTGCTGAGGGTTGGTCTTGCTGAGGGTTTCAGCAGTGTTGGTGTAGTTTTGTTGTTGTTGATCCGTTCTTATTGAAGTGTTTCCTGCGTGATATTTACTTTTAACGCCGTATGGTATTTGAGATATTGTATTTACGTTTTAACTTTATATGTATATATATATATATATATATATCTTTTGCTTCCGCTTTATTTTCTTTTACTCTGATGATAGTGTTATACTAAATGACTAAGCCTAAACTTGTATATGGCTCGGTCATTTGTGTGGGCGAATCGGCTAGATTCCCCGACCTGCACCTCCCGAATGACAGTAATTGGTCTAGCTACCGATTATTGAATTTTGGGACGTGGCAGACTTGTTATCAGAGCTATAAGTTTATTTCTATCTCTGTTCTAGCAATCATATGACAAGTAATTCTTTCTAGATTAAGTTAAGATTGATCCTTATCGGTTTTACGAATTTCAACATCTTTCCACCTATCCTGAGGTGTGCCTTCTATTGTGCAGATGGAAAAAGGTGGCAGAGGCAGAGGCCATGCAGTTGGTCATGGCCGCAGAGGTTTGCGTAGTGGTGCACTTGTTGATGAACTTCGGTACAGTCCGGAGAGTTTGGGGTCTGTCCCGATTGAGCAGGGTGTTCCTCCAGCTCCAGTAGTTCCAGAGAAGCCTGTCGTTTTACCTACCCCAGCTGTTCCCGGTATTTTGGCGGAGATGAGATAGTTTATGGAGTGTTTCACTGCTCATTTACAGCATACCAAAGGCCCAGCAGTTTGAGAGTACAGTTACCTCGAGTAGCTCCAGAAATACAAGCATTCGACTTTTTCTAGCACGTTATTTCCGTCTGAGGCAGAGACATGGATCATGTCTATAGAGAAGACTTTGAACGCAATGAAGAGCCCTGGGGATTAGCGAGTGACATTGGCGACATATCTGTTGCAGGGTGAGGCAAATCACTGGTGGGATACAGCCAAGAGGACGATTGCGAACACTCCTATACTTTGGGCATCCTTTCAGGACCAGTTCTTTGAGCAGTATTTTCTGCAGAGTTATATGGATGCGTGTGTCACAGAGTTCTATATGCTTGAGCATGGTGATATGAGTATCTCTCAGTAGGACCAGTGATTCAACGAGCTTTCACGATATGTTTTGTTTATTGTCCAGAATGAGGAGCTGCGTCAGATGAAATTTCTGAAGGGTCTCCATCCATATTTAAGGAAGTTCTTGATTGCATTGGGGGCTAGTTCTTATAGAGAGGTTTTGTCTAAAGCCTTGGCGATAGAGCAAAATGATATTGAGGTACGCAAGTCTAAGGACTTGAGGAACCAGCAGACACAGGATCAGAGATCTAATAAGGGCAAGGCAATCCAGAGTCAGTATGACAACTTGGGTACGAAGAGAAAGAAGTTTAGTATTGTTGAGGAAGCGCCAGCTAGAGTTATGGGACCACGGTTTGCTTTTGGGGAGTATTAGAACTGTAGGGAGAAAGGTCACTCTAAAAGGTTTTGTCCTACGCTAGTCAGAGGCCCACAGCCATTGCGGCAGTTTCAGGGTCCCGTTGGTCACCATCTGAGACCTCTGCAGTTCTAGCAAGAGGTAGTTCCAGGGTCCGCAGGGTAGACAGGTTGTTCCAGACTACAGGGTAGATAGAGACAGTTGTATCCGGGTCAGCAGAAGTGCCAGGGTCAGGGCCAAGGGCAGAGTAGGATGTATGCAGTTGGGAGGCGAGGTGCTTGCGCCGCTCGACCTATAGTGGAAGGTACGATTCATATTTCATATTCGCTCGCTCATGTTTTTTTTTATTCTGGTGCATCGTATTCATTCATAGCACACTCATTCCTCTGTATTATTTATTTTGAGTCTTCTTTGTTACACGATGAAATTTTTGTGGGTACTCCTCCCGATTCTTTGATTTCTATTTCCCGTATTTGTAGAGATTGCCCGATAGTTGTGTGTGGTCGTGTTCTTTTGGCAGACTTACTAGTACTACCGATGCAAGAGTTTGACGTTATCCTGGGTATGGATTGGTTGTCGATGCATCAAGTTGGACTTTTTTGAGACGATATCCACCTTCAGTATTCCTGGTGAGAAGCAGTTTGTGTTTGCTAGTTCGGAACCAGCGCGGTCAGGAGTTGGTTTGATGGCATTCTTAGAGTTAGATTCCTTTAGTGTTGATGTTAGTGCTATTCCGGTTATATGTGACTTTTCTGATGTATTTCCGAAGATTCCTGGTTTACCGCTAACGGGAGATAGTGATTTTAGTATAGATCATTTACCTGGTACGGCTTCGATTTCAAAGGCTCCGTATTGTATAGCACCTGTTGAGCTGAAAGAGTCGTATGATCAAATTTATGAGTTGATGGATCAGAAGTTTATCCGGCCGAGTACTTCACCTTGGGGAGCTCTGGTATTATTTGCGAAGAAGAAAGACAGGTCGATGCGTTATGTATTAATTACCTCGAGTTGAGCAAAGTCACGATCACGAATAAGTATCCCTTACCGAGGATCGAGGACTTCTTTTACCATCTTCGGGGGGTGCAGTTCTTTTCGAAGATTGATCTCAGATCAGATTACCATCAGCTGAGGATCAAGAAGGGGGATGTTTCGAAGATAGCATTTCGAACTCGTTATGGACATTATGAGTTTCAGGCTATGCCGTTTGGTTTGAAAAACACGCCCGTAGCTTTTATGGATTTGATGAACTAGATTTTCTGACCTTTACTAGACCGGTTCGTCATTGTATTCGCGAATGACATATTGATTTATTCGAAGACCGAGGCCGAAAATGAGGAACACTTGAAGATCGCCTTACAAACTTTGTAGGAGAACGAGTTATATGCAAAGTTTGAGAAGTGTGATTTTTAGCAGAAAGAGGTGAAATTCCTATTGCACGTAGTGTCCAAGGATGGAATTGCAGTAGATCCTTTTAGGTTGAGGCCATTGCCGATTGGATTCAGCCGACAAACGTTACAGAGATACATAGTTTTCTGGGTTTAGCCGGTTATTATCGCAGATTTATCGAGGGTATTTCGCGGATTACAGCTCCTTTAACTCACTTGACGCAAAAGTACATTGGATTCGTTTGGGATAACAAGTACAATCTTGCATTCGCAGAATTGAAGAGGAGGTTGACGACAGCTCTGATCCTTATTGTTCCTTCTTGTGGGCAGAAGTATATAGTTTACAGCGATGCATCGCTTAGGAGACTTGGTTGTGTTATGATGCAAGAAGGGAAGGTAGTTAGTTATGTTTCCAGACAACTTAAGGTGTACGAGAGGAACTATCCTACTCATGATCTTGAGTTGGCAGCTGTGGTATTTACGTTAAAGATTTGGCAACATTATCTTTACGGAGAGAGGTTCGAGCTCTTTTCTGATCACAAGAGTTTGCGATACCTTTTCTCGCAGAAAGAGCTGAATATTAGGTAGCACAGATGGATGGAGTTCCTGAAGGACTATGACGTCGACTTGCAGTATCACCCAGGGAAGGCGAATGCAGTGGCTGACGCTTTTAGCCGCTTGCCTAAGGGATTTCTTGCAGGTTTGATGATTCGAGAGTGATTGATGCATCGTGATGTGGATGATTCTGAACTGAGATTGTGTTCACAGGGTGTGGGTAGTTTTCTTGCAAATTTGAGGGTTCAGCCTTCAAGGATTTCACGCATGATTGAGGCGCAGCAGCATGATGCTAGATTACAGTAATGGGCATCAGACGTTAGTAGACCAGATTGGGCAGTTAATTCAAATGGTAGTATCAGGTATAGGGGCAGATTATGCATGCAAGATTCAGAAGTGATGAAGCGTGAGATTTTGAGCGAGGCTCACGGCTTGAGGTATACTATTCATCAAGGCAGTACAAAGATGTACCAGGACAAGAAGAGGCATTATTGGTAGGACAATATGAAGTGTGAGATAGCTGAATTTGTTTTCAAATGTCTTACTTGTCAGTAGGTTAAAGCCGAACATCAAAAACTTGTGGGGCAGCTTAAACCTTTACCTATTCCAGAGTGGAAATGGGTGCACGTGACAATAGACTTCATTTCGGGTTTACCGCGGATGAAGAAGAACCACGATTCTATTTGGGTGATTATAGACCAATTGACCAAATCGGCACATTTTATTCCGGTTCACAAGACTCTGACGGCTGACTAGCTGAGTAGATTATATGTGAGAGAGATAGTACGTTTACACGGGGTTCCAGAATCTATAGTGTTAGATCAAGATGCCAAATTTACTGGTAACTTTTGGAAAAGTTTCCAGCGAGCTATGGACACCAGATTAGATTTTACCACAGCATTCCACCCACAGACCGATGGTCAGACAGAGAGAGTTAGCCAGATCCTTAAAGACATGCTTCGGGCTTATATATTAGACTTCAAGGGCAGTTGGGATGATCATTTACCATGGGCGGAGTTTGTATACAACAAAATCTTCCAGTTGAGCATTGCGATGGCACCTTATGAGGCTTTGTATGGTAGACCGTCCAGATCACCGCTGAGTTGGGCAGAGGTTGGTGAGCTGGGGCCATACTTTGTTCATGAGACTACTGAGGCAATTACTATTATCTGAGATCGGTTACGTACAACACAGAGTCGACAGAAGAGTTATGTCGACATTCGCAGGAGACTGCTAGAGTTTGAGATTGGTGATAACGTTTTGCTTAACGCTTCTCCGATGAAGGGCGGGATGCGTTTTAGCAAGAAAGGGAAGTTAGCTCTGAGATTTATTGGTCCGTTAGAGATTCTGCCAAAAGTTGGAGAGTTAAGAGTACCGTTTAGCATTGCCGCCACAGTTTGACATAGTTCACACCGTATTTAATGTTTCTATGCTGAGGAAGTATGAGCAAAATCCTACCAACGTGATTGACTAGGAATCCATAGAGGTTCAGGACGATGCCTCCCACATAGAGCATCGGTGTGTATTTTGGGTCGAGAGGAGAAGATTTTTCGTAGTAAGGATATCCCTTTTGTGAAAGAACAGTCGAGTCACCATGGACCAAAGAAGGCTACCTGGGAGATAGAGGATGATGTGAGGGGGCATTATCCACAGTAATTCTCGGCCGGAGCTATGTGCAGAATTTCGGGGCAAAAAAAAAAAAATTTGAGGGAAGAATCCAGTGTCCCAGATTATTACTTTTTTATTTTGTTCTATTTTTATTTATCATTATACATCATGCAACCATATTCATTCAATGCATCATGCATCATCACTTTCTGCATCTGCATTTCATTCATCTTATCAGGTTTTGTGCTTTTTTGTGTTTGATGGTTTTGGTGGTTTGGCGGAGGAGTTTGTTGTTGTTGTGTCTCTCGGGGGGCCTGTAGTGGCTTGGTGTTGTAGTTGTTGTGGTTATGTTTGTGGTTGTGGTTGTGGTTGTGGTTGTGGTTGTTGTTGTTGTCGTTGTGTTTTATTCTTTACTGGTGTGATCCCAGGGGATCTTGTAATCCAAGTGGAGCCTAGTGTTTTTCCAGATTTGTCAAAGTCGTTCGAACGACATTTAAAGTCGTTTGAACGAGTTGACATTTCCCTTGTAATTTTATTCTTTGAGGAGTGGTTCGTTCGAAAAATTTCATATTTCGTTCGAACGAATCGACTTATCTCCTGGAACTTGTCCCAAGATCACCTAGTCGTTCGAACGACTTCGGGGTCCATTCGTATGACTTCTTGTCCATTCGCACAACCCTTTTCGTTCGAATGACTGAGGTACATCCCTGGAAATTTGGTATTCTTATCCACTTCGTTTGAACGACTTCCTTTTCGTTCAAACGTGTCTAGCGGTTATTTTCTCGCTTTTGCTTTTCATTTCTTTATTTCATTCCTCTCTCTCTCTCTGATTTCTCTCCCCCGCTCTCAAATTAACCCTCTACCTCACTTAATCCTTACTCGATCCTCGGAGATTGGCGAACCTTATTGGGCAGATTCTACGCCAATTCATCGATAAGTGTTTCCCCTCTTTCCTCACTAATTGTGATTTGTATTTCTAGGGTTTGTAATTGTGGTTTGATTTGGGGTTTTGTGATTTGCGGAATGCATTATTGTAGGTATTGGGTTGTTGGGTTGCCGTGATTGTTGCCTATGGTGTTGAGGTCGGTTGCTCCATCGTTTATTGGGTTTGCAGTTTGTTAGAGTTTCGAGTTTATCCTACGGAATTCGAGCCCATTTATCAGGCGAGTGTCCCTTCACTGCTAAATTCCTATACTAGTTTAACTTGTATAAGTTAGAGTTGTGCACAGGCATTGAGGTACTTATGATTGGTTTTAAACTTTATTATTTTGTTTGTCGTAATTGTTGATTTCAGTATTGTTGTTTCCTATGGTTAGGCATGTAGGGTGTGTTTCCTTTTTTGTCTTTTAGGAAGTTATGCTTTTGTGGGGTATTCACATGGGTAGTCCTTGACTGCTGTGTTCCATTCTGTAGAGACTGATGATTATTGGATTTTGTGACTGGGTATATTAGTCACTGTTTACATCTGTGTTAGGATTGTTTACCATCCTCTGCGCCAGGTGGTTATCCTATGTGTGTAGGCTGGGTTTAACGGCATTGTTGTTTTGATCCTTGGGATCTGTTTGCAGTGTGGGATTATATATTCTTTTAACTTAATGGGGTAAGGATACATAATAAAGTTCCACACGGCTGACCCTCGTTAAGATCCGGGATTCCTACATCGGGTTAAAATAAGTGTGTGAGTTTGGGGCAGGTACTATCATACCTATTCACCCATCCAGGAATGTGGGATGGTATGCGATAGAATTCCCTTGGTACCCATCTTAGTCCTCTGTGAGGTTAAAATCCCTTGGAATGTGAAATAAAGTTCGGACGTTGGCTTCGTGGGTTGCAAAGCCTGGAACACTCTGATCAAGCGATAAATCTTAAGCTTTGTCGAGCTTGCTACTAATCGTACCCATTGTATCCAACTGAGACCTCGCTGAGGTTATATTGCATTAGCAGTTGATCCATCCAATATATTAATTTCTAGGGTCAAGCTCTTGGTTTTATTATATCATAAAACATCCACATTAGGGCTTTAGTTCAGAATGTCATATCACCCAGCATTGGGATAATTATGGGATTATCCTAGTTCATCACGTCACATCTCATCATTAGCATATCATCATTATTACAGCATATTCTGCATATCACTATTCCTCATATTTCCTTTTCCTATTCCTCTTGCACTTTATTTCTGCACTTATATATTACTGTCCTTTAGAATATCTTTTATCTCATTCATCTCTCATCTTTCTCTGCACTGGTTATATTAGTATGTTTTTTAGCTCTGTTGGGCATTAGTGAGCCGTGGTTTTGCTCACTCTCGTGTATTCCCCCCTTTCAGAGGTGGAGTAGCTTGCGTTGCTGAGGGTTGGTCTTGCTGAGGGTTTCAGCGGTGTTGGTGTAGTTTTATTGTTGTTGATCCGTTCTTATTGTAGCGTTTCCTACGCGATATTAGCTTTTAACGCCGTGTGGTATTTGAGATATTGTATTTACGTTTTAAATTTATATGTATATATATAGCTTTTACATCCGCTTTAGTTTTATTTACTCTGATGATAGTACTATACTCAATGAATGAGCCTGAACTTGTCTATGGCTCGGTCGTTTGTGTGGGCGAATCGGTTGGATTCCCCGACCTGTACCTCCCGAATGACAGTAACTGGTCTAGCTACAGATTATTGAATTTTTGGACGTGACAGACTTGGTATCAGAGCTATAGGTTTATTCCTATCTCTGTTCTAGCAATCATATGATGAGTAATTCTTTCTAGATGGAATTAGGATTGATCCCTATCAGTTTTACGTATTTCATCATCTTTCCTTCTTTCCTGAGGTGTGTCTTCTGTTGTGTAGATTGCAAGAGGTGGCCAAGACAGAGGCCGTGCAGTTGGTCATGGCCACAGAGGCTTACGCAGTGGTGCACTTGCTGATGTGCCAGGGCACAATTCGAAGAGTTTGGGGTCTGTCCCGATTGAGCAGGGTGTTCCTCCAGCTCTTGTAGTTTCAGAGGAGCTTGTCGTTTTACCTACCCCAGTTGTTCCCGGTATTTTGGCGGAGATGAGACAGTTTATGGAGAGTTTCACTGCTCATTTACAGCATACCAGTAGCTCCGGAAATACAAGCATTTGAATTTTTCTAGCACGTTAGTTCCATCTCAGTCAGAGACATGATTCAAGTCTATCGAGAAGACCTTAAACGCTATGAAGTATCCAGAGGTTTAGCGAATGACATTGGCGACATATCTGTTGCAAGGTGAGGCAAATCACTGGTGGGATACAGCCAAGAGGACGATTGCGGACACTCCTATTTTTGGAAGTTCATGATTGCTTTGGGGGCTAGTTCTTATAGAGAGGTTTTGTCTAAAGCCCTGGCGATAGAGCAAAACGATATTGAGGAACGCAAGTCCAAGGACTTGAGGAACCAGCAGACACAGGATCAGAGGGCCGATAAGGGCAAAACAATCCAGAGTCAGTATAAGAACTTGGGTACAAGTAGATCGAAGTTTAGCATTGTCTAGGGTGTGCCAGCTAGAGTTAAGGGACCACGGTTTGCTTTTGGGGAGTATTGGAACTGTGGGGAGAAAGGTCACTCTAAATGGTTTTGTCCTAGGCCAGTTAGAGGTCCACAGCCATTGCGACAGTTTTAGGGTCCCGTTGGTCACCAGACATGACCTCAGCAGTTCCAACAGAGGCAGTTCCAGGGTCCGCAGGGTAGACAGATAGTTCCAGACCCTCAAGGTGGACAGAGACAGCATGATCTGGGTCAGCAGCAGTGCCAGGGTCAGGGCCAAGGGCAGAGTAAGATGTATGCAATTGGGAGGCGAGGTGCTCACGGCCCTCGACCTGTAGTGGAAGGTACGATTCATATTTCTTATTTGCCCGCTCATGTCTATTCGATTCTGGTGTATCGTATTCATTCATAGCATATGCATTCCTCTGTATTATTAGTTTTGAGCCTTCTTCGTTATACGATGAGATTTCTGTGGGTACTCCTCTCGATTCTTCAATTTCTATTTCCCGTATTTGTAGAGATTGCCCGATACTTGTGTGTAGTCGTGTACTTTTGCCAGACTTACTAGTACTACCGATGCAGGAGTTTGACGTCATCCTGGATATAGATTGGTTGTCGATGCATCAATTTACCTTGGACTATTTTGTGAAGATAACTACCTTCTGTATTCCTGGTGAGAAGCAGCTTGTGTTTGCTAGTTCGGAACCAACGCGGTCTGGAGATGGTTTGAAGGCATTCTTAGAGTTAGAATCCTCTAGTGTTGATGCTAGTGCAATTCCGCTTATATGAGACTTTTCTGATGTATTTCAGAAGATTTTTGGTTTACCGGTGACGAGAGATATTGATTTCAGTATTGATCTTTTACCTGGTACGGCTCCGATTTTAAAGGCTCCGTATTGTATGGCACCTGTTGAGCTAAAAGAGTTGTATGATCAAATTTATGAGTTGATGGATCAGAAGTTTATCCGGCCGAGTACTTCACCTTGGGGAGCTCCGACATTATTTGCGAAGAAGATGGACGGCTCGATGCATCTTTGTATTGATTACCGCGAGTTGAACAAAGTCTCGATCACGAATAAGTATCCTTTACCGAGGATTGAGGACTTGTTTGACCATCTTCGGGGAGCGCAGTTCGTTTCGAAGATTGATCTTAGATCAGATTACCATCAGCTGAGGATCATGAAGGAGGGTGTTTCGAAGATAGCATTTCGAACTCGTTATGGACATTATGAGTTTCAAGTTATACCGTTTGGTTTGAAAAATGCGCCCGCAACTTTTCTGGATTTTATGAACTGGTTTTCTGACCTTTTCTGGACCGGTTCGTCATTGTATTCGTGGACAACATATTGATTTATTCGAAGACCGAGGACGAACATGGGGAACACTTGAAGATGGCCTTACAAACTTTGTGGGAGAACGAGTTATATGCAAAGTTTGAGAAGTGTGATTTTTGGCAGAAAGAGGTGAAATTCCTAGGGCACGTGGTGTCCAAGGATAGAATTGCAGTAGATCCTTCTAAGGTTGAGGCCGTTGCCGATTGGGTTCAGCCGACAAACGTTACAGAGATACGTAGTTTTCTGGGTTTAGCCGATTATTATTGCAGATTCATCGAGGGCTTTTTGCGGATTGCAGCTCCTTTAACTCACTTGACGTAGAAGTATAATGGATTTATTTAGGATAACAAGTATAATCTGGCATTCGCAGAATTGAAGAGGAGGTTGACGACAGCTCCGATCCTTATTGTTCCTTCCAGTGGGCAGAAGTATATAGTTTACAGCGATACATCGCTCAGCAGACTTGGTTGTGTTATGATGCAAGAAGGGAAGGTAGTTGGTTATGTTTCTAGACAACTTAAGGTGCACGAGAGGAACTATCCTACTCATGATCTTGAGTTGGCAGCTGTGGCATTTACGATTTGGAAAGGGCATTATTGCAGGTATTCTGCTGTTGAGTTGGCGTGATTGTTGCCTGTGGTGTTGAGGTTGGTTGTTCCATCGTTTGTTGGGTTTACAGTTTGTTAGAGTTTCGAGTATATTCTCCGAAATTCAATCCCGTTTATCAGGCGAGTGTCCCTTCACTGCTAAATTTCTATAGTAGTTTAACTTACGTTAGTTAGAGTTGTGCACCGGCATTGAGGTGTTTATGATTGGTTTAAAACTTTATTGTTTCATCTATCGTAATTGTTGATTTCAGTATTGTTGTTTCCTATGGTTAGGCATGTAGGGTGTGTTTCCCTTTTTGTCTTTTAGGAAGTTATGCTTTTGTGGGGTATTCTCATGGGTAGTCCTTGACTGCTGTGTTCCAGTCTTGTAGAGACTGATGATTGTTAGATTTTGTGACTGGGTATATTAGTCACTGTTTACATCTGTGTTAGGATTATTTACCATCCTCTGCGCTAGGTGGTTATCCTATGTGTGTAGGCTGGGTTTGGCGGCATTGTCGTTTTGATCCTTGGGATCTGTTTGCAGTGTGGGTTTTTATATTCTTTTAACTTAATGGGGTCAGGATACATAATAAAGCTCCACACGGCTGACCCCCGTTAGGATCTGGGATTGCTACATCGGGTTAAAATAAGTGTGAGTTTGGAACAGGTACTATCATACCTATTCACCCATCTGGGAGTGTGGGATGGTATGCAATAGAATTCCTTTGGTACCCATCTTAATCCTCTGTGAGGTTGAAATCCCTTGGAATGTGAAATAAAGTTCGGACGTTGGCTCCGTAGGTTGCAAAGCCTGGAACACTCTGATCTAGTGATCAGTCCCAAGCTTTGTCGAGCTTGCTACTAATCGTACCCATTGTATCCAACTGAGACATCGCTAAGGTTATATTGCATTAGCGGTTAATCAGTTAATATATTGATTTCCAGGGTCTAGTTCTTGGTTTTATTATATCATAAAACATCCACATTAGGGCTTTAGTTTAGCATGTCATATCACCCAGCATTGGGATAATTATGGGATTATCCTAGTTCATCACATTACATCTCATCATTAGCATATCATCATTATTGCAGCATATTATGCATATCACTCTTCCTCATATTTCCTTTTCCTATTCCTCTTGCACTTTATTTCTACATTTATATATTACTGTCCTTTAGAATATCTTTTATCTCATTCATTTCTCCTCTTTCTCTGCACTGGTTATATTAGTATGTTGTTTAGCTCTGTTGAGCATTAGTGAGCCGTGGTTTTGCTCACTCTCATGTTTTCCCCCCTTTCAGAGGCAGAGTAGCTTGTGTTACTGAGGGTTGGTATTGCTTAGGGTTTCAACGGTGTTGGTGTAGTTTTGTTGTTGTAGATCCGTTCTTATTATAGCGTTTCCTACGCGATATTAGCTTTTGACGTTATATGGTATTTGAGATATTGCATTTACGTTTTCAGTTTACATGTATATATATATATATATATCTTTTGCTTCCACTTTATTTTCTTTTACTCTGATAATATTTCTATAGTCAATGGCTGAGCCTGAACTGGTCTATGGCTTGGTCATTTGTGAGGACGAATCGGTTAGATTTTCTGACCTGCCCCTCCCGAATAATAGTAATTGGTCTAGCTACCGATTATTGAATTTTGGGGAGTGACAAAAACGCTCTCTTTTCTTTTTTAAAATTTTATCCAGTTTATCCTCTATTTCGTCGAGCTCTCCTAATTTCTACTTGAACTCTTTGTAATGCTCTTTCAGCAGTTGCGCCCTCTCACCAGAGACATTATTTTCCATTAGGTTAATTTTATTTAACGAGAAGAGACGTTTGTCACCCTGATCTTCCTCAATCCCTACCTCCTCAAACCAATCTTGAGGGGTGCTAGAAGAGGCAAGGCTAAATCGAGTAGAGTGGGAATACGGAATTTCTTGAGAAGTTATAAAGAGTTGAGGGTTTAAATAGTTGAGACTTGAGAATATATAGCCCAAAAGAGTTTAGGGTTTTTTATACTTGGGAGAATTGGGAATTTGAATAATGCGTGGCAGGGTTTAGTGTTTAGAGTGGCGGGAACCACGTGGATGTTTTGGATAGATAGATGGTTCTAAACGTAATCAAAGTTGACTTTAAGCCAAGTTGTCTAATCAAGTAATAAAGATTAACTTGTCACATCGGCTGTATAGGATAAAAGTTGTCAAAATTAAAGTGGAGCATTTGGCATTTGTTGTGACCAACGGTATCATCATAATAAAATTTAATTGTCACCGTATCTTCCTAATATATGTTATTCTCATTTCTTTATAAATAGCTTGTCATTTTCTAGCTGTGAATTATCACCACCATAGAGTGTTAACTACGTAACCTGCACACTTGCTTTTAGCTCTTTCCAGTTCTCAAGCATAACATATTTCCCTACCAACGATGCATTCCCATGTTTACTGGTACAGTGAAAATTATGATCTTCATCTCTCACACACAAACCTCAACCCTAACAGTTGGTTATGTCAATGCGCTCGCAAATTTATTGAGTGTGGCTTTCGGGTGTGAGTAGATGAGGTGAAAATATGATTGTGGTCCCATTTGCAGAGTCTCTAAACTGCCCGATAGGAGATTCTACCATTGCCCATAATACTATTGTCAGTTTAAAACTTGGTTTCGAAAATCCTATATGCCTGATGATTCTAAAATGCCACAATCGTCAACGGCAAAAAAAATCACAAATTCAGGTCAATGGAGCAATCAGATCCTAGACACTATTACAAATAGAACTTACACTTAACTAAGGATCTCCGAGGTCAGAACGGAGATATTGCAAGATTTTTTGTCTAAGTTAAAATCTTTAAATCTTGATTAGTAGAAAAATATGTATGAGTGAAGTGTAATACGGAATTCCCTATCTTTAGTAATGTTAATTTATGGCTTTAGAATGTTAAACTTTTAATGAACAAATGTTTAAAGCTACAATACAAATGATAAATAATGATAATCGAACTACAAATTCCACTGAACATCAACATTATAGAAGATAGGCAAATCTATGGTTCAAGACCGGGCAACCTCTCCTCTATTAGATCTAACATCTCCTCTAGCGATTAACCTATGTCAACAATATGCTTAAGATTTGAATCTATAGTTGTAAGACTGGCAGCCATCCTATTGCAAATGTCTTCGACAGCTGATTAAAGCTTCGTAAAAAAATTTAATGATAAATGTTGAATGGGAAATGATAAATGATATATAGTAAATGACAACATTTTAATAATACCGTGACATAAGATGGTAAATGCCAAACACACTAAAACAAATGACAGACGGCTAATTGATGGATGACATATATTTCATTAAATGATAAATACATTCAACTGCACAGACACTACATTCACCACCCGGGCATCATTTCCAATGGGTTTGGTCAAGATTGCTATGTTTGAATTCATTCTAACATTGAGAATTTGGAACTCAGCATTAAATACTAATATGGTTTACAGTGGGGTGGCATAAATATTGCTATGATTTATTCGGCATGTACTTCCATTATTTTAATCTTCTGTAACTATTTCCTCTATAACTGTTCTATAAAAGATGTTGACCACCAGACGCCAAACGTATGAGGCTAGAGTTTTTGCCAAGATACAAGAGTTGCGGCTTCGATACTTTGGGATCCAATCCCTTAAACTTCCTACTCCCATTCCAGTGCGTCCTACCTTCCATGGCATAACGTATGAAGAGATGGGAAGAGGCAGATGGCAATTATTATCAAATAGTCTACTTTCACTATATGGTGATATCAAAGCAGGGACAAAGGGACGGTCTGTATCTTCTGGCAGAGGATACTTTACAGCAGTGGATAAAGCGACTAGTGTACGTCAGATGAATTTTTGCTAGTACCTTGAGTAGAATTAAAGGAAGAAACAGTGGTGGTGGTGGTGGTGGTGGTGGTGGAGGTGGTGGTGGTGGTGGTGGTGGAGGAGTTACGGAGGAGGTGACAGTGGCAGTGGTAGGGAAGACCGACCACCACCACTACCTCCGAGTGCGTAAACTGATATAAATTGATGTAATGTAAACTATGATCTGTAACAATATTCGAGCTAATGAATTTTTCTTTTTTTGTGCCCAATGAGAATTGTAATTTCAAACTAAAGAAATATTATCTTAGCATGCTGAAGATAAAGATGATGACAAATCATAGATAGCAAATGATAAATCCGGTATAATAAATAACAAATCTCATATAACAAATGGCAAATCATATGTAACAAATGACAAATCAAAGAGAACAAATGAAAAATCATATATAACAAATGACAAATCTCAGATAGCAAATAACAAATCATATATAATAAATGAGAAATTTTATGTAACAAATGACAAATCTCAGATAACAAATAACAATATCAGATAATAAATGACAAATCTTACATAACAAATGAAAAATATCATATAACAAATGAGAAATCATAGTTAACAAATAGATCAATTTGTAGTTCATATTTCACAAATCATATATAACGAATGCCAAATTATAGATGAAAATTGATAAATAATATATAAGGAATAATAAATTATATATAACAAATGACAAATCATGGATGACAAATTACAAATAATATATAATGAATGACAAATCATATATAAGGAATTATAAATCATAAATGACGAATGACAAACCATATATAACAAATAATAAATGATATTTTCATCACAGAATGGCTTGACACGACAGGAACAAAAGAGCAAATTCTTTAAAAATATAGTAGGAATCAATAATAATGATAAATGTTGAATGAGAAATGAGAAATGATAAATTATACATAACAAATGATAACATGATAAAAACGCAAAACCAAATGACAAACAACTAATGGATGGATGAGATAAATTTAATAAAATGGCAAATACATTCAACAAGTTTTGGCCTTCTTGGCTCTTGGAACATCAATACCACATTGGTTGCCATCACCACCAGCATCTCTGTTACCACCATCACCATCAGAGTTACCACTTTTATCAAAGTCGATATCATCATAAGAGCCACATCACTATCAGAGACACCATCAGAGTCCCTATCACTATCAGAGATACCATCATCATCAGAGTCACTATCACCATCAAAGTTAGCGTCCTCATCTCCATCTATTTCAATAGAGTCATCATCCTCACTCTTCTTTTCATCAGTGTCATCATTACCAGCAGAATCATCTACGGGATAATCATAATTCCTTTCTTCTTCATCTTTAAAGGTTGTGTAATATTTTGTTGCTCTTAGACTGTCATTATCCATTGTAGAAGATGATGAAAAGGAGGTTGTGTAATAATATATTTGGGGGTAACAATATAGGCTTTTATAGACTTAGCTTGAGTTTTTGGGATTAAAACATCTAATTAATACTCTTAAACACAATTGTGTTTCCCATAAACCATAGTTAAAGGAAAATAAAAAAAATACCTGTAAATTTATTCCATATATCATACATTCTAATTGTCTATCTACAAACCAAATAAATCAATTGTTGGTTAATGTTTCACAAATCATATATAACAAATGCCAAATCATAGATATCGAATGACAAATAATATATAACAAATGTCAAATCATATATAGCGAATGATAAAAAATATAGTAAGAATGACAAATCATATATAAGAAATGACAAATCATACACGACGAATGACAAACCATATATAACAAATGATTTCACACAAAAACATCAGAACTGGATGATAACTATCGCATTAAAAGGTGATAAAAGATAAATAACAAATGACAAATTATTTATAAGTGGATGACATATAATTTAAAAAATGACAAATATATCCAACTAGATAGACTAGATTTTGACTCTATTCTAATAAATGACAAATATGTCATATACGTATGACAAATAAGATGTAACAAATGAGAAAGATCATATAAATGAATGATATTAATAATTGTTTATAACTTTACAAAATTAAAGAAATTATACATTACAACAAAATAGATGTCAAAGTTTAAAAATCTCCTACGGCTCAACTCCCAGACACAATATGTCATAAGCAATTGTGTAATGACATTCATCACCGTCTATCAGATCAGGAAATTTTATCCCCCTTAAGATATTGTCCATAAAGACAAGCATATAGATTCCGCAGTCATTACTATTTGGCTGTATTGGACATTCCCCAAAATGAGTTATCCATCTAGAGTTAATACTATAAGTCCTTACCTCTGAACCAGTATGATCTTTAAAATCTGTCCATATCTATATTTTTGGGAGGATCGTTGATAACTGATCTTCAATACACTAGTGTCCAGAAGATAACTTCTTCTTTTGTACATTTGCAATTTTCTCATCCACTAGTGAATCGTAGATACATATTTTTCTTCCCTTAAAGGACACAACACAAGGGACCCAGTTGTTGCCATTGAGATTCCAGGGAATGAGTATTAATTTTGAATTCATCACTTTCAAATCTCCTCGATAGAAGCAATGAGAAACTGTAGGATCCAATAGCATAGATGTAATTTATCCCCAAATTGATTTCTTCTTCAATTCCACACCTGCTGAAGATGACATAATACGAGTCCAGACACTGAAAGCCCTATCTATATATTGACAGGAATAGGCATCCGCCAGAATAATTTTTTCTTTAGTTGGGCGGGTACGATGTTGTGCATAAAAATATTAAATCAGGGCTTTAATGTAAACATTAACGACCTGAACAGAAAAAGACAATGACAAATTATAAACCAAAAATGATAAAGTTCATAAATACAAATGACAACAACGTCAAAATAAATAATAAATAGCAAGGAAAACAACTTTTGAATAAAGAAATGCCAAAGTACAGCAAAATAAGGACAGATAATTTGAAAACAAATGGTAGAGACTACTGTACAAATGACAGTTTTCTGAAAAAATGGCGTATATGACAGAGATAACCCAATAAATGACAGTGGAAAAGAAATAAATAAAATAAATACCTAATTGTCCAACCATTCTTTTGGATGTAAGATGTAGAGAGCGTTAAGGCAAATAGTTTCTTCACCTATCCTCATATATGTACTCGTGTTGTAGTCTATAGCTTCAAGAGATAATGCATCCTTCCTCAGTGACCAGACTTGGTCTACCTGGTTTTTCTCATCCAGAGAGATTGGTCTTTGAATAAAATATTTGAATAACACTCCCGGAAGAAGCTCGATCGTCAAGGTGAGCATGCAATAGGTTCATTTGATAAGCCAATGAGAAGGCTCTATCATTAATATATTCTTCAGTTAGTGTATGCCTCTTCTTTAGGGTAACATCCACTTCTGACTCCATTAAAACAAACTGGAACAGATATGTCGAAATAAGAAAATAAAATATAAATATGCATATTACATGAGAATGAGTAATAAACCAGTTGTTTAGTTTAAAAGCACTTCATACATTTGTCTGGTCAATAGCCCTTTCTTTTATTACTTTTACAAAGTCTGGTTTTGTCTCTGAAGTTCCATCATCATCATTATTGTCTTTAACCACCTCATCTTTACTATGTTCCTTGATAGATACAGCAGTTGTTTGGTCTGCACTAGTCTATAAATAAGACTATAAATGATAAAAGTGATACAAGATATGGGAAAATAAATAGAAAAAAATGAGCAGTTACCAGCAAACAAATGGTAAGTTACCTGATTAGCTTCATCAACATATTCCTCCTAGTGGGAGATTACTACTTCAGTTTTTGTAACCTCTATAGTCTATTCCTTGACAGATACAGCAGTTGTTTGGTTTGCACTAGTCTGTAAATCAACAGACTACAAATAATAAGAGTGATACAAGATATGATAAAATAAAAGAAGAAAATGAGAAGTTACCAACAAGCAAATGATAAGTTACCGGATAAACTTTACCAACAACATCAGTTTTTGCTACCATAGTCTATACACCAAATGGTAAAGAAGAAAGAAATTAAAAATGGTATGGATAGGTGATGTTAATATTATGGATAGCTCAATACAAAAAAATATTAGTTAAATGCCTCATTGGTTTTTTTCCATTATAATACACTACTAGAGTTTGTTGTCCTGAATTCTCCATCTATAAAATAGGATATACATACTACGAATGGTAAAATTTAATAAATAAACAATAGGGTAGCAACAAATATGATAGGTAGCTCAAAATAAATGTTAGATAAATATATCTTGAACTTATTCTTCTTCAACAACTTGAGGTTGCTCTTCTTCAACAGATTTAACTTTTTCCTTCACATCTTTCTCATCATCATCATCTTCCTCATCTTCATCATCTTTTTCGTCACCCTTCTTCCACTTCACATACAACAAATGAAATCAACAAAGACTTCAGAAGAAATAAAACTTATGGAAAATATAATGAAAAAGACATCCAAACAAATGCCAAAAAAATTTGAACAAATGACAAAGTTCATAAAATAAATGCCAATTTTTTTAACAATAAATATCAAATAAAATCATATAAATGAAAAGAAGTCGTAAATGAATGATACTTCTAGAAGATCACCACCATATTCAGACGATATCACTTCCAAATTTACTTTCCTCTCAACTTCAACTTCATCATGTACCATTAAATCTTTTACCACCTCTAATCCCTCTCCAAGGGCAACTTGCTGAATAAAATTTTCTACAGTTGATTGAATTTCCTTAAGTTCTGGGAATTTTGCCTGTCTCTTCCTTGACACTCTATTAGCCTTTTTGGGGATTTGGGATTTCAAAAAGATCAGTGGGACATGATTAAATTGTTCATCAGTGAGAGCTTCAATCTTCGTGCCTTCAACTTTTTTCTTCAGAGGCACATCAGCTTCTTCTGCTTCTTGTTGGCATTCGTATTGTTCTTCTTTTGCCTTTCTCCCTTACCTTTTTTCTTCCCTTTTTTCTTCGCTTCAACCTTTTTATTTTTTTATTGGAGCCCTTTTTGCCAGGTTCTTGGCTCCACCTTCTTCCTTTTCCCATCTTCTTTATCATTGCCTTCTTTTCACTTGCGTTTCACAGTTTTCTCAGGAGTAGAGAACTGGTATAACCCAAGGAGTAGAGTACCATCTCCAAGTGGTAGAGTACTGTCTCTAACTGTAGACATCACAATTCGTTCCAACATTTTACCATGTTTCAACAATATTTCACCATGGTTCTCCAACTGGGAGTATAGCTTAACCATTACAGCTCTGATCTTAGTGGTAGAAGAACTGCTACTGATTGTAGGTGTACCGATTGCAGGTGTACTGACTATAGGTGTACCGACTATAGGTACATCGACTGCAGGTGGTTCAATTCCAGGCGCAACGCTGATTGTAGGCGTACTGCCGATTGTAGGTGCTTCAATGTGATTTCTTTGAAATATTCAAACATATGATAATGACAAAGGACAATTTAAAAATGATAGAAAAAAGTCTAACAATAACAATAGGCATAAAACATATGACAAAAAGGGACTTAATAATTATAGAGAAAGAAATCAAACAAATGACAATAAGAGTATACCAAATACCAAACCTAAGCAAATAAAATGATACACAACCTAAATTAAATGACAAAGAAGCAATGAAATGAATCATTCATACAAATAATCGAAGATTACCATAGCCTATTGCACAAGTTTTTGCTGCATGTCAGTCTCAGAGGCCTTCATAGCTATTACCAGCAATTTGGGGTTAGCAAAAAACTTTTTAAACGTCACAATTTAGTGACGCTTAAAAGATGTCATCCTCCATCCCTGTAGTTTAGGGAACAAATGTATGGATTCATGAATTCATGGAAACTTTAGGCTAGGAATAGAGAGGAAAGTCTATATCATCAACACCCAAGTACATCCGTGCAGTGATAAAGTTTTATCCAATTTTTTATCAGCGGCCGATCGATAATCGGTAAACTATACTATTTAGCTCCACAAGAAATTATAGACTTGCTCACCCCAGGAGAATATATTAAACTCTACTAGATTATTTATCAGATCAACATACGTCACCTCAACGTTTCTCCCCTTGTTCGGGAAGAGAAAGGATGGTGTATTTTTTAACAAATTTAATCAAAGAACATCGTCTGTAAAACAAAAACACACAATGTAAAGATAAAAACCTTAGAAAATAATAACCCAAAAATGGCAAATACAATACATAAATTTTTGGGGTGACAAATACAATGAAGAATGATGATAAAACAGACAAAACAAATGACAAATTATAACCTTACCATAATGTCTTTTCAATTTCGCCTGTTTTAAAGCCCCGTCAATTTCCTTCAACCCATATGTAATCTTCTTCTTGGGGAATCACCTCATTCTGAAATTTTTTATATGCTCAAGATCAACAAATAAGAACTCATTTACAATAAGAAAGACACGTAGCCTTAAAATAAAACAAGCATGAATGGGTTTTACCTGAATTATCGTCCCCCCAAATTAAAACATCATATCACTGAGATGACGATCGAATATTTCCACAACCAACATCGACATCGTTGCTATTGGATCAATCAGCAGTAATGGTGTAAAACAGGTTGTACAAAGAGTACCTTTCTCCTTTTCAGGCAGAGCTGTAAATATTGCATGAAGTCCCACACCTGTACATCGAGAGGTGTAATTTTTAATATTATAGGTGCCCTTCTTGGCTCTACTCTCATGCGTTTGGTTCTTCTCGTCAAATTGCTCATTCACTTTTTTATCAGACTTTATTGTGAAAGAAAAAAAATAGACTTTAATCAAATACATCGTAAGCAGTAGTCACACAGATGATTTACCACTAAAATAATACTAAAATCATACACACACACACACACACGATGTGTGGAAACACGACGACTGTGAGAAAATGGTTTGTGCAATCGGAACGGTTTTTGTGTTTGTCAATCACACACATGATGTGTAGAATTAGGATGGTTTTTGCAATATTTGTAGTTGTCGTGTGAGAAGAAAGTGTTTGAGGAATGGGGATGGTTTTTGGTGACAAAAGCAAAACGAACTCGCGTGAATCATACGTGTTACCTGACCCTAAACAATAGTAAACAAATGCCAAATAATACAACTGATGGTGACATAGTCTGCATAATTTAATATAACTGATGGTTGAAAGCATGACAATTTTTTACGCAACAAATGACAACAATGTATTAAATGGTGAAAGTGTATGTCGTACACGTTTCGAAATGGTAATGATGTGTGTACATCGAGGAATTAAATTGGGGATACATGGCGTGATAATATATTTTTGAATGATTCAAACATTTTTTATTATTATTTAGGAAGTTACATTCATACTTGTGAAGCCCATGGCCTATAAACCTACTGTAATATTTAAGCAATTGATATTTTTCTGAAAGAATGGAAAAGTTATATAAAACAAATGACAAAGTAGACTGAACAAATAGGAAATTCGTTATTGATTATGACAACTAGTTGTTACCAAATGACATAGGTGTCTAAAAGAATACCAGAGTTTAACTAAATAAATGACATAGTTTGGTTGGCAGCACTACGCAGACGATTTGCCATCATTTATTCCATGAGTTGAGTAAAGTAGAGTACCATCTACAGGAGTTACAAGTACCATCATTTCCTCTATGCCCAAGGAGTAGAGTACTAGTCTTTAATCAAACACTTGGTAGGCAGCAGTCACACAGACGGTTTGTGACATAATTGGGATGATTTTTACGGTTGAGTAAGAAGAAACTGTTTGATGAATCGGGATCGCTTTTGGCGCCAAAAACTAGACGAACTTTTGTAAATCGCATGTGATACCTAACCATAAACAAGATGAGAAATAGTAACTTAATTTGGTGAAAGAGTTTGCCTTCTTACAAATAACAAATTTGGTAAAAGATATGACAAACTGTACTAAAACAAGTGACAAGTAATTCATGAGATGGTGACAATGTCTGCCTTACACGTACATCGAGGAATTAAATTTTGACACGTGGCTTGATATAATAGTTTTAAATGAGTTTTACAATTTTTTATTATTTCGGATGTGACATTCGTACTTGTGGAGCCCAAAAATAGGTGGTTGTCTGCTATTATATTGCAACTTTAGTAGGGGCAAAACTGGTTTTTCCTCTTGCCAGTATTGATTTTAGAATTTATTGTGCCCTGGGTCTGATTTTGTAAATATGAAACAAAGTAGTATTTATTCTCATAATTTCCGCTAATTTTGTGATTTATTTATAGATAAAATAAAAGTCCCAATTTGAAACAGAAACTTGACGAGCAAGTAATCAACTGAAATAGAAATAGCTATTATTTTAGAGGGAAAGGAACTTTGACTTGAATTACCAACCCAATTTCAAAATGCCAACCCAAGAAAACAACGCTTAACCATGTCGGGGTTTTTTTTCCCCATTTGTTGCTTTGAGTATACTTGTTGAGATATATAGTCCCACATCGGGCACATAGAGCCTTGCATCTCAAAATATAAGATATTGGGGATACTCCTCTCATTGCTAATTGCTTTTGAGATGAAGCGGGTAACCTCTAATGAGCTTTTAATCAAACACAATCAACAAACAACACGACTCACCAAGAACTTATAGATGCTAATCAAGTGCTACTCCATTTTCTGGTAACAATTCACTATCTACTATACTAATAATTTCCTCCAACAAGCATGAACAACGTTTCTTTTAACTTCATTTTATTTTTTTATGTTTTCTTAGAGTTGGAAGCTTGTGATGAGAATTGATCCCAGGACCTCTTGGTTTTCCAGCTACCAATCCTACAGACCAACTGAGTAAGCCCTCGTTGGTTTACCAAGCACTAGACCTTTGAAGATTTTGCAATGTTTCAATTGAGTTACGTTTAGAATTGAGGGGGGTGGGGGGTGGTGGAAACACAACTATAGTGAACTTTATTTGGTCCACACCTTGAGCATCAATCTCCGGTGTACTCAGGAATTGTTACATCATCTTACTAAGCTTCATAACAAGTTTTACCTACACTTTACTACATTACATCGGTTTCAAAATAGGTGGTAGTCACAAATAGGTGGTGTTGTTGTGAATTATCATTAGGCTCATATATGTTCAGCTTAGAGTCTATTATAGAATAATAAGTGGATTCGAGCTAAAATTGTTTCGGTGAGATAAGAGGATTGCAGCTACCCTGGGAAAAAAATAAGCTCCAATAGTCGGAGTGGGAGGGCTACAATCCACCCTTGCCTCACTCAAAAAGTGGCTACAGCCACCTCTACATGCGGTCTTGACATCTTACCTAGGAGGACTAGGCGCCCAAAGTCCTACAATTTTGGGGTGCTACCATCACCTCCCTGAACCATTAAGTATATTTACCATCCCACCTTGCATGCCTGTTGCATATCACAGTATAAACCTACACCAAGCACTGGTCCCCTGTTCCCAGTTACAAACTCGAAAGCAACCGCTAACACCACTAAGCGTATGCTCCCAAACTTCATCAGACACTACAATCCATTTCACATGCTATCACACTAACATGACTAAACCGATAGGGATGTTGCTTGGAACATAATCACAAGTGAAGGAACACCTAGAAACAATAATTTCATAGATATGTTTTTAGAGCTTTGAAAATAAATCCATATTTATGTCACATGAGACTGGATGATCAAGCTAAGCTCAACATGACATTTTATATTATTAATTTGGCTAATTTTCTTGGAAAAACTCTCCCATACTCTTCTCCCCTTTGCCCCGTAACGCACATTCGAATTTTTGGGAACCCAGACTCTAGCAATAAGTTCAATTATTTTTAACAAAAATGACAGAGAGTGATCAGATCTTTGAGTAAATCATTATTTTGTTCAGAGGTATTTTTTTATGTCACAGATCCATAGTTGTTTGTTACATTGCAAGAGGACATTTCGGTAGTTACCACACAAACGGAAGATAAACCAAATGTCATTGAAAGGGAACTCCTCCACTGCTAAGATCATGGGCTACTCCTCTTAGTGCCAATTGGTTTATAGATGTAAACTCCAACGTTGTCCGAATATATCACACGCCAAAACAATAACTCTCCTTGGGAGGGTGCTCTTTGCTCCCTGGAGCAAACTATCTCCCTGATCGCTTCACCGGGTGAGGTTTGGAGGAGTACTCCTCTAACTTTTCACTATTCAATCATCATTAGTATCGGTGTTGAACTCACTTGCAATTATTAAATTCTAAGTACCCAAATTAAGGGCGATAGAAGAACAAAAAACAGAGTATTCTACTCTTACCTTGCATGTGAGCATGGTTTTGGGAGAAAGCAAGTAAATGTAAGTGCTGCAATTCATTCACATGGGTATAGAAAGAAAACATAATACTATCAAACCCCTTTCACAGCTCATCCCCCCACCCCACAACAACACAACCAACCCTCATTAGGACCTCACACCTTCCAGGCTTCCACTATACCCTCCCTACACACCATATCCATATAATCTTATACTATACTATACAATATTTATCCAGGAATAATAACCATGTCTCCCTTATTCTCTCTACCACAACCAATGGTCCCACTTAATCTAGGATTTATGGTTACTTCAAAGTTGGGTTGATTGAACTTGGGTTGAATTACTACAAATCTACTAATAATTGTTCGATGTTGGCCTAAACTTTCTAGAACGTGCGACCAGACCAAAATACAAGTTCTTTTGATCAAAATCATAATACATTCAAATTCAGATCTAGTATTCAGTTTCAGATTAAGCAATTAGAAAAGTATTCAGCTTCAGCAAGGAAACACATCTTCCCTTACAATCATGATGTAGACATCACTGGAACTGGAACATAGGTTCGGCTATATTAGCGATCCAAATCTTGCCAAAATCATTTTTCCAGACTACTATCGCTCAATTATGCAAACTTCGAGAAGTCAGTGGCTATCTGTGGCGACCCAGTTTAGTCAGAGAAATTATAAAAAAAAAAATTATTATTAAAAAAATGGTTTGTTCACTTTATTTTTTAATTGTACTGGCGCAATTTAATTGGCGTTGTTTATGATTTTTTTTTTAGTTTTTTTTAATATTTTTAATATATTTTTTATTCTAAAAAATATATATACATATTAAACCTGACATATACCCACCATTCCCCCGGAAAAAGAAGACAACGAATACTCTACACTGATCAGATTTCCGTGAATTTATGCCTAGGTGGCTCGCTTAGTTAGCGATGCTGCGTCCCTGCCTCTAATAACCACTAAATTGTAATCGCCATCATCTCCATAAATGGATTTGTTAGATGGGGGTAGTTGTTGTTGTTCACCTTCGGATTACTTCAAAATCTAAAAATGGATAAAAGTAAAACCCCATGAGAATGATCCTATCAAAGAAGTCTGTGCCACGATTAGATTAGTTTTGAGGAGCTAGAGAATGTCACATCTTGCACGTGGTTACTTGATTCCTCCAGTTATTACACTATTCTGAGACTTTCACCAGTAACACCTTTTGAGACACAACTTCTCTCTCCTTCTCTAGCTGTTGGCTAGCTGTCCCTAATCCCCCATGTGATCCTCTCTCCCCAAAATACCCCTCGCACCCTAGCGCCGTCATTTGCCTCCTCATCCACTCCTCTCTCTATCTCGCTCAAACCCAACCCAAAAGATATAGAAAAGAAAACCAACAACAACTCATCAATGTGAGTGAGTGAGAGATAGATAATAGAGAGAACCACAAGCCAAGATAAGTGTGAGTTCCACAACTCTCATACTAAACCTGTATATTCCTAGTGTTTATTTCGAGGAACCTAACTTAAGTTTACTTGGCTTGGTTTCCATTTGGTTCTTCCTATATTTCTCTTAATCTCTCAATATAGGCATAAAAAAAAAAAAAAAAAAAAAAAAAAAAGAAAAAATTGCCTACCAAAAATCCCTACAATGACCCCCAATTTTTGGTCCAACTTCCCTCACAACAGAATACCCCTCTATGGGACAACTTGATGCCCAACACACTCCAATACCAGATCCAATACCCAACCATCATGGGTAGACGAGTTTCCTCGACTTCTCGTCTGTAAGCGAGGGCTCACCGTAGGTCGTCAAGCGACTCGGATAGCATTCTTGATGTTCCATTGGTTTGATGAATGTAGGAATTGCTTGGCTAGGAGCAATGATTTGATCGTTGGATGATGATCACCTTATGTCTATGTTTTCGTGATATGTTCTGGGTGCAATGGCCACAACTATGTCTCTTCTAACCCGTCTCCACCATCAGATCATAATATTATGTAATGTTACCAGACGACGCCATCCGATCAACTTAAAGAATGAGTCCGGAGAGTAGCAAAGCTCATGTACACCGTCGGATCCGCTCAGGTCCTCCGCCGCCAAATAGTAATGGTGATTCGGTTTTCGATCCGAAGAGGGTCAAAAGGTAGAAAAACATCTAAAATGTTATTAATATTCTTTAGCTGAATATGAATGATTGTAACGTAATTGTGTTTTTCTTGTATTACGGATCACTTGTGGCAAAACCGCAATCCGCGCAAAGATCAACGGTCAGTAAGCTAGAAAAAAAAAAAAAAAAAAAAAAAAAAAAAAAAAAAAAAAAAAAAAAAAAAAAAAAAAAAAAAAAAAAAAAAAAAAAAAAAAAAAAAAAAAAAAAAAAAAAAAAAAAAAAAAAAAAAAAAAAAAAAAAAAAAAAAAAAAAAAAAAAAAGGAAAAAAAAAAAAAAAAAAAAAAAAAAAAAAAAAAAAAAAAAAAGAAAAAAAAAAAAAAAAAAAAAAAAAAAAAAAAAAAAAAAAAAAAAAAAAAAAAAAAAAAAAAAAAAAAAAAAAACAAGAGAAAAAAAAAAAAAAAAAAAAAAAAAAAAAAAAAAAAAAAAAAAAAAAAAAAAAACAATACAGAGCTGAGCTCGAACGGAGCGTACTTCATTGCAGGTAATAGTTCAACATTCTTCTTCTTATGGTTTTACGTAATTATTACTAAGTCTTGTTTTAATTATAATGCAGACGGAAGTATCTACATTGCACCGCGGGTTGCATCCTAGCCATCAACGTCTGTGCTTAACGTCGTATAACATGCTCCAAGCAAAGAATCGCAGCTCTTCTGCAAGACCGATCTTTAAAGACGTAATTCTATCGTCAATTCAATCGCCCTTGGGTAGCAATGTATTCCCTGATAGTCATCAAATTTCTATGTTTATAGCTTTTTTGCCTTTTGCTTTATCATAGCTCCGCCCCTATTGGCCCACAACTATAACCGGAAATGCCCCCCTAAAAAGGCCCCCTGCCGTGGTTAGTATTGGCGTAACGTATGTAACTACTCAGGTTACGTCCATTTCCTAACATGTGTCAATGAAATTTCAGATTATATATTTCTTTGGTTGACTTAGCCAATCACTAGCTATGGGATTCATTTGTGTATTCGCTGGCAAGTACACTCTGTTGTCGTGCGTTTCTAATAATACTATAAGACACTTAATAACTATGATCACAACCAGCTAGGTTTTGAGCTGTTTTTTTTATATATTTATTTTTTTGCAGATCATCAGAGCTTGAAGAATGAGATAGAGAGATTAAGGCAAATCTTCCACACAAAGGCTTTACTAACCACACCAAGATGCTTGGAAGACAACGTCTTCCTCCAACTACATCTACTGACTTCACACAGGTTGTTACGTACAAGGAAAACATCACGACTGGATCAGAAAATGCTGTCAATCCACTCCTTCTTTCTCATAATTGCTACCATGACAGCATTCATCACATGATATGTTTCCCAAAAAAAAAAAAAAAACAAAAAAAAAAAAAAAAAAAAAAAAAAAAAAAAAAAAAAAAAAAAAAAAAAAAGAAAAAAAAAAAAAACTAAAAAAAAAAAAAAAATAAAAAAAAAATGTTTGGTCTAGGTGGACCCTTTGCAACCGGGAAAAAAAAGTTCATGGGTAGGGGTGGACAAGTTGACTTCTGATATGAGAAGGAGAAAATTCAGGTCCTATTTCTACAGTTTTTTTAGAAGTTGGTGTTGTTTTTTTTAAAAAAAAAATTATGTATTTTATGATTTGATTTTTATTTTGGTCTGTCTAAAATTTAATTGGGGATTTTGTGGGTTGGGGGGTTCATGTCTGACTGTTACCATTTATGTAGTTTCTCTTATTTATTTTTGATTCTTGTGTAAGAATTTGTATTTCTTTGATTTTTATTCAAGAAACATGGGAAAAGAAGGAAATTAGATGGTGAGTCTGTAAATGTTTTTTAAATCTTAATACACCGAGTTTAATAACAAAATGTGTGTAATAAATTGATTTCAGACAAAGTCATCACTTATTTGCATATATCTAACATTAGAACCTGTATTATAACTTAAATAATCTAAGAATACCTTTATCTTTTTACAATAGAGCCTAGTCGTTAAGTACTAAAGGTGTTTTGATTCAAGCAAAGTGAACCATGCCCATTGCCACGCCTGTCCCATCTAGGAAAAAGCTATACTCAAAACTGGCATTTTGGTACCTCACGAGCCACCAATGTTTCCGCCATTTTCAAGTTCTACAGGTAAGACACTTGGGGGACCTTGGAGTGTTATGTCTACTTGATCTTCCTCCGATACAGTAATAATCCATTCCTCGATGTCAGCTTGTCGAGTTTGATCAATCGGCCTGAACATCGATCTTGTTCTTTGTGACGTAGCACCGCAAGTCTTTATAGTGCGATCCCACACGGTATTCGTACCTCGGTGTTTCATTGTCTCTTGGGGTGCGCCGAAATTTCTTGAAAAGGATAAGGTATACTAAAACACAATAGTATACGTACCCCCTGTAATGACCAAAGATGCCCAGAAGTTTTGGAGCTCAAACTTTTGTTGGTAATGCACTATCTGAATTCGACACTCGAGATCCTTAACCCTTCTTCCCAGGTCTTTACAGTCCCATCTTCTGATAATTTTAACAAAGCTCCGAACATCGCGCGATGGGAAGAACCTTTAGGAAACCCTCTTTCAAAGAACAAATTACCACATAAGCTTTTTTTTATTTTTTTTTGTTTTTTTGGTTGTTGGGGGCGACATCATAGAAAATAATCACTTAAAGTATCACACACGCTTGAGCATTTCCATCGGTAACTTACAAGCCCAAGCCTCAAATCGGTAGGTTGGATCCCAATGGCCTTGATCCATTGCAGTAGTAGAGAGGAATACTTCTGGTAAGGCTCTAAAAAAGCAGCTGTTATATTTCGCCTCTTCAGTTCATCTCGGTAAAAATACTCATTCGTAATATTTATGATGTTGTTCTATGGAAAAGCAACACATCTTCCAAGTATCTTCCTTACGAATGAGTCCCCAATCGCACCCAACGTTAGAGTTGCTCGGCCCTTAAATAATTATATCATCACAGTTGGTCGAGCCGTTGACTGTGAGCATGGAGTGAGACTAGCCTATACTAGAGGTGACAACGAAAACCACGATAGCCCCACCCTATCACATTCGAGTGAAGTTGCTCTGAACTGGTTCCCCTGTAAACGTTTCAAAAAGGCTATAAATGTTTAATCATAGATTTCATAACAACCAAGCATGGAGAAATTTCCCCCCCATAATTAACATTTTGGAATTATATTACTTCGAAAAAAGTATGTTTTGGGTCCCATAAAAGTATGATATAACAAGAAAAACAAATGACCTATAGCTTGCATATGTTTGTGTTTAACTATCTACTGGTGCAAAGAAAGAGTCATAGAAGGTGGAACCACAAGGTCGTTGCCAACTTGACTCTTCCATGAGCCTCCTGAATTAGGTGATCGTTTGTTCCAAAACCAACTACAACATGTGTAACAAAAATTGCCCCTGTCACTAGCCACTGTCCTGTGAAAGGGCTTCTAAACAGCCATGCTGTTTGGGACTCGTCCGATTCCACTGTAACCACCAATGATACCCGACTCTGCTAAAGCTGGGTGAATTCCACAATATTTGGATCGATTTGCTAGGCTCGTTATATCCCCCACCACAGCATCACATTCTGCCACAAAAAAAGGAGTTGCCTTAAAAAACTCATGGTTTACAATAATTGGCAATGTGCACCTAATATCAACTAGTGTCTAATACTATGGATATACGTGCATACGTAACAGAAATTATTTTACGAGATTTCCTTTCAACAATTTCAAGGTCTAATATTCTAAATTCCTGATGTACGACATGAAGCCTCATTCAATTGTAAAATAGAGTCTCTTTGGTCGCCGTCGGTGATCATACTTGTAGAGACAAATCTTGGACATTAAGTAAGTTGGAGTATCATAAAATGAAGACTAAATGAAGAATGAAATCCTGGTCCAATCAAAGGCAACCATTCATAGTCAATAGTTTGATTGTAGCCAATCTAAACTCTAATTGCTCAATATCTTCAACATTGACACTGTACGTCACACTAACGACACCTTCAACTGACCCACAAACTGAATTTTGATCTCAAATCATTGGTGTTTATGGTTATAGAACGTTAATAGTTGTAATTAGAACGGAATAGCCGAAGAAGAAAATGTTTTGAGAGCACATTCAAGTCTCTTCCTTCACACACCCGTTCACCAGGTCGTGGTAGGTGCCGATTGAACGGATGGAATACGATGTGTGAAGATCATAATTGAGAAGTCGGCAAGGCTTTCTTTGAAAAGTCTATGCAGAAACCATTTGGATTTCTCCCTCATTCAACCTTCACAAATTCTCTCAAATACTTTCACCAGATAGCCAACGTTCCTCGGTGTTTGCAAATTAGGCACCACCCAACCTCGTGGGGCTCGCTCTAAGAAGTCCGCCAGGCCAATTCACCACACTACCAGCACTTTCAGTCCCCCCATATACCATCATTTTCCCACCGTCTTCACTGTTAGAATACCCAACTTGATGACCAGAATTTGGATCTATTAACTCTTGTCTAAGGCACATACCATCGATAAACTGGTAGTGTGATATTTGACCGCTTCAAATTGAATTCTGCCGCTTAAACCGCTAAAATTGCACATTAAAGGTTGAGAACATGTTTTGACGTGGAAGTTGTTGGTATTCAACCACGCTTTTTCATTGTGGAATGGTATCACGCACTGAAGTGCATCCAACCATGGCTCAAATTTTTCTTCTTCTGGGATTTCTAGTCCGAAACTTTGCGGAATTTGGTCGAAATAGGCCTTTGAAGATTGGCTATTTTCAGATATAGGTTTTGATTCCGATAACACCTTCCATAGGGACATGAAGGACGGTTTTATGTGTCAAAACATGCGTGTGATGGAGTCATAGTATCCAACAGAATCTCTTGCCCATCAATCATTTGTTTCGCTTCTGCGAGTATCACTAAAGACTACTCTGAGCAGCCCGAAGAACGATGAAGACCCTGGACTGCCTGCTCCGCTCTTTTCTACTTCTTCTTTAATGGTGGATTCTGGATTGGAGAGAGACGAAAAGAGGGGACGCTGACCAGTATCATCTCGACCCTACATCCCTGAAGAGCATCGGATAGAAGTGGAGACTTCCCGAACTACCCCCGTAAGCGTTATCTTCATAAATTGCTCGACCTTAACCCATCCCTATGATCTCACTATGGCAGCGACACACCAGAAGCATTTGATGTCAATCGTTTGTTAGCCTTCGGATTAAGTACGGCCACCCCTTGCCGATCTTTTGTGAATGAGTTTATAAAAGATGTTGAAAAAGAAAGAACGAGTCGTTGCACCGGTTTCCACCCTGTGCAACTAATGCTGCCTCTTTACCATGTCCCATGCCAATGATTCTTCCACATTTTGTTCTCGATAACTTGTTTGCTTCAAATAGAATATCCTACCATGCTAATGTAGTGTCTAAATTTCATTCATCTTTATTTACACCAACATCAACACAAAGGTCGTACATCTTTTTTTATTTTAATCATTATAGCAATCTAATAAATCTGTTATCGTCGTATAGACAAATGGTACCTGAGGAAAGCTCTTTAAGGAGAATCTCCACCCCGAGTCGTGGACAGAAGAACTAATACGTGATAATTGCTTGAAGATGTTGAAATCTTAATTGTCGATTTCCATGGCAATCTTTTCCTCCTTTTTTTTTTTTTTATTTTTTTTTTTTTTTCATGCGCGAATCACATCCATTATAGCTCCAATATTCCCCTGTTTAAAATCTTCATCGTCCCAGCGTGCGGATTACCATTGAGAGAGCTGCACGCAACAAACAATATACAAAATTTCGGCAGTAACCATAGGTCTGAATATTTTGGCATGACAAAGTATTTAGATGTTCTGGCTTGTAATGAATCTTTTGATTGGTCCCAGGTCAAATTAGTAAGAAAATTTGCTTACAAAGAGAAAGTCAAAGACGAAGCTAATTATTGGTTTTTAAAATGACCAATTTTCATGACTTTGTGACTTCATGGTTTACACGGTGTCCCCGCAAATATATAAGTTTGCATTCATATGTAACTCCATAATTCCATACCTCAAATAAAGACAGTACAATTGCAAATAGTTTTAAGAGGTGAGATTACGCCTTCAATTCTGATGAATTTCTTTCGCAGTTTCGTCACATCCTATTTTAAAAAAGGGCTTGTCCAGGCTTTACATAACCTCATGCAATAATTTCTGCTGTATACAAGAATTTTGCTATAGTAATAAACAATATCTCTTTTCGTGCTAGAATATGTGCACAATACAATCAGTTACTATTAACGAGTTGTGTCTGCTCCGAACCACCAAGGCAATGGGCAAAAAGAACGTTTGATGTTCATTTTTAGCATCATAAACAAACTATATACCCATACAGTATCGAAAACCGCATTCTAACAGTACAAATTTACAATCTTAAAATTCCTATAATTGGTTTGCTAGAGCCCATAGTTAGGTGGTACAATTTAGAGTGAAAAAGATCAATGAGAATTATCCTTTCTTGCTTTGCAAAAGAAAGCGCTGGACTCCACGTCTTACCCA
>JACGCM010000829.1:0-26176 GCA_014058105.1 Kingdonia uniflora
CATAGGAACGGTTATGAGTGGATGAACTGTTCAACTAGCATCTTATTTAAACCCATTTCAATTATCAATAAGATGAGGAATTCAATTTACTTATCTTTAGTCATTTAAGTTTGGCATCACGATTAGGACCTGTAATTATGGTTTATGCATAAATAAGTCTATTAGGATTTGCTGGCCCTAATTCAATTGATTGGCAAACAAAATGTGACAGTACTTGTTGAGAAAAAATTTTACAAAACAACCTCCCATTCTAATTAAACAACAAAAATTGAACCCTAGATTTGTTCATATGATCTCTAAAATGTGAATTTATTCAAACGACGAGGGGTGAAAGAAGAACTTTAGTTACTTCATAGATGACTGTACAGGATACGCCATGTGTACTGCTCAAAAGAAAGATGAGCATTGAAAATGTTTTTATTTTCAAAATGAGGTCTTGAGACTCACTCCAGCAAAGATAAAAGTTCTTGAAATGATAGGGGTGGGAGTAAACTCTATTCAATTTGGAGAATCGTTGTGTTAGTTTGGTATTATTACACCAAACGTACGGTACCTACACACCTAGGCAAATGGAGTTGTTGAGAGGGAAAAATGAACGTTAAAAATATGTTTTATGCTATCTTATTGTTCTGGTTTTGCCGCAAAACTTATAGGGGAAGTTACTTTCTGCAAAATTTATCTCAATTAAGTTGATCCAATGAGAGTTGATAAGATCTATGAATTTGGGAAAGGCAGAACGCCTCCTATAAGTTCTTACAAGTGTAGGATTATCTTGCAAAGGACAGTGCCATTGCCAAAAGGTATCAGTTAGGACTTAAAATTCTAATATTGACTGTATTTTATTAGCCAATGCCCAATAACACTAGGCATATTGATTTCGTTGTATACAAATTGAAATAAATGTATTGCATGAGAATGCCATCATGAATCAACAGCATGCTATATTTTTTGAAAATATTTTCCATTTAAAGAAGATCGGCAAGTAAATCCTCTAATAAGAGAAATGTTGCTGCTTCTAGAGTGATCACGTACACTCTACACAGCTCTGATTTTATACAAAACATGATGTGGAACAACTAGAAAGTTGTTAGTTCTTTTGGGCAAAGATTTGTGGAATTCCTGTAAAAATGTACCTCCCCGAAACTTCACGGAAGTCCATGGCTACACTGAATCTCCTAGCTCAGAAATCGGGCTTGCGAGATGAGCTCATAATACAATACCATAATTGGAAGTGGTCAGATCTTCCACCTGGCAACAACACCTATGGTACAAGTTGGATTTTCAAATTAAATTAGACCTGTATGGTTCAATTGAATAGTACACAAGCCAGACTTGTGCCAAAGGCTTAGGCCAAAAAAGGCTAAGACATTTTGATACAATTCTGTCCCAATAATAAGAATACTTTTCATTCATATGTTTTTTAGCTATTGCAACAGTGCTAAGCTTGAAATACAAAATGGATGTTAAAAAACTTCTCGAATGGTGAATTAAATGAAGAAATAATAATACCCACAACAACATGAGGGGTTCATTATTAGAGGCTAAGAAAATAAATGTGCCAGTTGTTAAATCTTTATGATTGGGGCAGGGCACCTTTATAATTGGTATACCAACAATTGATGAAGTCATGATAAAGGATGGCTTCAAAATCAATGTAATGTATAGAGAGTGTCAATTATAAACAGCATGAATGGTGAGCATCGTAAGCTATGTGTATGTATCGTAAACGTATGATTCATCATGGGGATAACATCAATGTCCTTATGTCAACAAAGAAAATGTTGTCCACAACCTCGTATGAGGACTTAGGTGTGTAGGATGGATTGTCTCATAAATATTAACAAAACACCACAGGGATTGTGTTGTTCTCAATCACATGATATAGCAAATGTACTTAAGAAGTTTAATAAATTGATTGCCGTGTGTTTCAAGCACTATACGACAATATGCTCAATTGATTAAACCAGCACGTGAGCTAATTCTCAAATAGAGAGTACGCATAATAGGCGGACTTTAATATATATTATGAACTACACAATACCAGATATTGGTGTATCGCAATTAGCAAACTGAGGCTGATATACTATTAAACCCTGGACGAGCCACTAGGAAGTGTTAACTCGGTTTTATAAGTCTTTAAACGTATACAATGACTATGGGTGCACTTCACAAGATATTCAAGCGTATGAGGGATACAATGATGCAAAACTGGATATTAGATTCTAACGAGTACTACTCAACAAGTGGATACGTATTACACTTGGTGGGGAGATGTTACTCTGGAAATCTCAAAAACAATATGCATAGCCGATCGACTATGGAATAAGTGTTTGTTGCTCTAGATTTAGTAGGAGCTATGAAGCTGAGTGGCTTCGATGTTTGTTAGAGGAATTCTATATCGCCAAAGTCGTACTTGACCTTATGTATCATTGTGATATCAAGCAACTATTGCTAGGCAAAGAATATGTCTTAACGGTATCACAACATATACGTGGTGTAGACATAATACGGTAAAGAAATTACTTGTAGTGGAGTTATATCATTAACTTGTGAAGTCACACTACAACCTAACGGATTTATTTACAAATGCGGTTGCAAAATACAGTCATTTTCCGCAGTTAAAAGCAAGCCTTAACTGGCGAGTTAACCTCAGCGAAAACCGTAACCTAGTTGATTGGAGACATGATTAGGTCACTAGGAAACGAGTGTGTAAGTTACTAAACATGAGTACTGAGGAGATTTTAACTCCTACTCACTCCATGATGTAACATGCAACCTGTAGCATTTTCAGGGTAAGTTCTCTAAACTTTTAATGATTCATATGCCTTATATTTACAAGTGGGGTACGACATGGTCTCTTAATAGGTATCACCAATTGCGTATGATGTGGGGCCACTCCATGATAATTTTATAAGGCACAATTTTTTAAGAGCACTCATGATTTTAGGTTTTGTTCAGGGACAAATTGAATACAATTGACAGAACCGATTGCGTTTGGAAAGTACTGTGTGAAGAATATTTCTTGGTTTACACTAAAACTGATAGTTCAAGACATATGGTCACTAATCAGCATAAATCTTATTGTTATTCACTAGGGAAGATTCAAATCCACAAGACATCTCTCTCAATACAGTACCATTCCCTGATTTTCTCTATATATTTTTTTAGTTTGTCTGTTACCATTCAAATGTAGGAGATTGATAGAAAATTCAAAGAGGCTTTTGGTTTTCCTTTTCCTTGAATGGTAGAACTAAGTGTTTTAGGTCCCACATTGGATATGAAGGAAGCTCAACTTTACTATATAGTAAGTCTAACACTTAACTTGTTGTGATTTGTATGAAAGTTGGTGGGTCACACGCGCATGTGCGACATGTACGACCTATGTGTGAAAACTAGCTTAGGTGTATGGGCTACCCATGAGCTTGCTCAACCTAGGAAACCCGATTATTATTATAAGTCTAGGATTCGGCCTTGGGCTCATGGGGTTTCCTTGGAAAACTTAGTCATATTTTGGGTTTGAGATGTGAGTTGGGTTGTCTCCAACAGATGCAGCTTAAGGTGTGACTTTTGGTGAAGAGGAAGAACTTGAGGTTTACCCTTGGTAAAGAGTCACATATGCTCTATATAACCCAACTACGTTTTCATTTATCATTATCAGTTTTTTAGAGTTTTCTTGAGTCATTTTCAAGAGAGAAAATAGAAGCAATCAAGGTTCGTTTGGCAGAGAGATAGAAGTGTTTTCTTCTCTCTATGACAGATCGTTATATCCTGGGATTTAGAAAGCAATGTGGCAGGGGCGAATCTGTCATAAGGAGATAGTATGTATAAACTAGACTCGATCATCTCCTTACGAGGTGTTGTTTGTTCATGCAAATTAGATTACAGATATGACGCGTAAGAGTCGTCAATGTGGAGCAAATCGAAAAGGTCATTGTTAATTAACTCTAACATGGTGGGAAAGTTGTTAGGAACAATAGATTTTCTTTGCTTGAGAATAGAAAAAATGTAGTAGGTGTTCTTGAGTGATTTTTATGGTGCTGGAGGGAAAATGATGAAGTGAATTGAGTGGTAAAAGCAAAACTCGTCGTTTATAGCCGTGTGGGAGTCAAGACCTTCAGTTATGCGCCTGTCAATTTGCTTAATATCAAAAGACACATAACGCTTATGCGCCTGATAAGGAAATGTTTTAGGCACATTTCTAACTCAACATTTAGACATCAGGCTTGAAATTCAAGAATTGAGGCAACTGCTAGAGGATGAAAAGTGGAATAATCATATGTGGCATGCATTTTTTTTAAGTATTAAGGTAACTGCTGATGATGCTCTCCGAGTATCCCAACATCCTCTCTTGAAATAGCTTTCAAATTGCCCTTCAGACAAGCCAATTTCATACCCATTATCTAAGCAGACAAAGAACACGTATCAGCAAAGCGATAGTGTATCAATGTTAAAATAACTAAATAAATTTACAAAAGTTGTAGTTTAAATATAGCTTAAAATCTTAGAACTAACACTGCCACCACAGAAACTTGTGCAAGCAAATTTGAATAAGGATTAACTCTAAATTAAACCCTAGATATCACCAAATAATAACTAGGAGAAATTCGGGAACAAATAGTACCATGATTCCTAAGATGGAATTTTAGAAAATATATACTTAACCGTAACAAATTTTTTACCATTGTTGCATGACTACCCAACCATGAATGTCCACTCTGAACAGAAAATCTTTCTTTAAGATGCAGAAAGCTGATATTTCCATGAAACCTAACAAAAAGCAGCGGTCTTATTATTGTGAAATATTAATTGGCTCCTTATCGCCATGGTCTACGCAGTTTTAGAGCAGTTTGTCATCCTTAGAGATCTGTTAGCATCGATATTAGTCATTACAATGGGGTCTATCCTCAAATTCCTTAGCCTATACGCGCTCAGTACATTAACCCCCCACTAAACACCAATTAATCTTTTTGTTATATTCAAAGAATATTTCAATCTTCCCTTAATTTTGTTGTTACATTCAAAGAATATTTCAATCTTACCTTAATTTTTTTGTTACACTCAAATGTTCCGGGTTTTCTTCAAGGATGGTTGATCGGCCGAGGTACATATTTTGGGAAATACCACCATATCTACTTATTAAATCCAATAACCTGTAAGAGTCAGCTTCCAGAAACATGTATGCACATGTTTAGACCGATATTATGCTTATGGCCGAGCACATGGCCATCCTCATAACAGACGGTAGCTACATCAACATAGTGTTAGGAATTAGGGTAGCTAATCCCAATCCCTCACCTAAGAACGATAAATGAAAATGTCAATTGAGAATTAAACAAAATCATAACATAATGATTTACACGGAGGGAAGTGAAAATCCCTTACGGATAAAAACCACTCCCTGTGAACAATCCACTATGATCAAATAGGTTACAAGCAATCTCTCCAGCTTCCTCAAGCTTTCTAATGGAGTCTCCCGAACCCTAGTTCCCAAGAATTAAACTTACAAAGATTACAACCAAAGATAGCCTAAATTTCCCTTAAATACTTGAGAGACTTATTACAAACGAAACAGATCTCGAGGCAAACTCAACGTCCCAAAACAAACTTACAAAACCAGCCGAAGCGGTTTTCGTTCGAACGACTTTCATCTCGTTCGAATGACTTTGACGAAACTAATTTTCAAACTCAAGAACAAGCATCTCGTTCGAATGACTTCCAGTCTCGATCGAATGACTTTGACAGAACCAAGTTTCCAACCTATAAAACAAGTATTTTGTTCAAACGATTTCTAGTCCGTTCGAAAGACCATCAATTCGAGTTCACCCTTAACAATCTCCCACTTGAAATTGAATCTACCGTAATCCATCTCCAGATCTCCAAATGAATTGCTCGCACTACCCGGACCTTCATTCATGAAGACCCACAGACAAAATTTCACAATCTTCAACAAATCTCTTACTTGAAATTTGAAATGTGAGGTTCCCGTAACTTCACCCATCTTCAAAGTAGCCATATTTGTAACCGTGTTAAACTGAACTCTTCACGCTAAAAGTTATCGTACCTCATAAAAATTCAGAACATCCCCTTGCAAACTTTCAAAACCGCACTGAACTTATACCTTTGCAATCAATGATGCAATTAACCATTGTCATCTTGATACTCAAGTAGCTTCGATATAACACCACAAAACTGCAGCCCTTTCTATGTCACTAACGTACTCTGCCGTCACAAGTGAACACAACCCTGCAAGCCGAACAAGAATTACTCTATAGCTATGAGCTACAACCGAGTCTTCTTCGAATACATAATATCCATTATCAACGTCTCACAACTCCCACTTCATGGGAAAACTCAAGTCTCATGTAAACAATGACATACATTAGCAAACTAATCATTAATGAGTTAGACATACCTCGATTTAAACTCTTATCGCATTCTATAGCCAAACAAACACGTTTCTCAAGCCTGAAGTAACGACAAATGGTGCGCTACCAAATAGCACTCCAACCAGTCTCAATGTACTATGTCAATAATAACTTCTGCTTCACTTTCTTCCTGTTGTACTATACCATATACTAAGGATTAGCCAGTCCATCAGTCCAACTCTTTATTGATATAATCGTTCCTACGATTCTTCAATCTCACCCATGCTAGAACTTGCATACGCAACTAGCATATCATTTATACTCTAAGAACGGATGATCCATCATTTCTAAAAAAAACTCATTACATCAACAATGGTCTCTGTAGTATTTCATAAATCCACCAATGATATAAACATATTTAACATCGAGTCTTGTCGTTTCAGTGTATATTTCAAATACGCATATGAAGCTCTCATGTATGGGCCTCTATAATACAACTTTACCCAGTAACTAAGTATCCATGTAGCCGACTTTCATACCCATCTTCAATAGATCAATCATGAAGAATTTTTCATTTCGTATCAAAAATCAGTCAATCCGAAAAAACAATGCCACCACAATACAACTAGCTTCACAACCGGTGAACCCAAAAATCTTGACATAAAAACTAGTTTCTTCTTGAAAGTACTTTACCACAAGTTTCACCTTAAACCGCTTGAACAAACTTGTTCTCATTTAACTTGTAAACCAACTTGTTAAGTAAAGAGTTTTACCATCGGTAATAGGATAACATATTAAACCCGATTTGACGATTGAGGTCCCATCTCAACATCATCCATGACAAGCTCCCACTTGCCCCATGACCTCACCTTATAAAACCACCTTGCAGTCATCACCAATATCGGCTAGCTACAAACAGTATCGAGAGTAATGAAAACGGACCGCAGGTCCTGAAACCTTGGTTCTTCTTTTCATTACAATCGGTGGAGTATGCAGTTCTCGTTGGACCTTTTCAGCCAATGGTTCCAACACTATCTTTGCAGAGATGTTTATATACTTATATGACCATGATAAATCTACTTTTCTGGTTAACTTATCCATATCTTCGCAAAAGACATCTTCATTTGATATCACATCAATAAATTGGATAATCTTTCAATTCTTCACATCACAAGATCGGTCACCAAAATCATCGCATACATATCCAATGAACATGCACAAAGTAGAAATATAATATAGTAATGATCTACTACTAGAATAGATAAAAAAAGTATAAATTATTAAATACCTCCTTTTTCATCCAAGTGATCTCTTCTAATAGTCCAAGATCTAATGCATACCAAGACTCTATAACAACCACCAAAACTGCCGAATCCGCCCAAAACTGCTTCAACAACTCGATAAAACATTTTAAACCTCGTGCCCTTTTAGTAATCTCACAGACCACACTTTCAGCCATACCAAACTCTTATAGTATTATTGGGATTTTCCCAAGCCTTTCAATCCCAATAGATTTTTTATCAATAACAAACTCATCACAGCAAAATTGATCACCATCACCGTTAGACCCAAAATGCTTTAACATTGTACCCGTCTCAATCTCAACCCAAGTTTCCGATCTAACGAAGACATCAAACCAATCCATTTCATTCTTCAAGAAATGTACACCAAACTTTCATGTGAGATCACCAATGAAAATAATAAAAACATTAAATCCTCCGTTGGAACTAACTCTAGTCGGTTCCCATACATCATCGTATAAGTGGCTCGATTCCATATTCCCATTTTTTTTCTTTTTAGGAAACCCAACTTTCTTTTGCTTCGCCAAGACAACGCCTTTGTAAAAAAAATCTATCGATGTTAACTTGTCAAGTTATTCTACAATACGAATTGAGAAACCTAAAAAGAAGAATTGCACGAAGAACAAACCAATTGACTGGGAAAAATCCCTTTAGAGTTTTAATTGCCTAATCGAAATTAATTACAATCGAATTCCTCTCAAACCCTAAGTCTCTCTCCTAGAATTTTCATTGATCTAACATCATCTAATTTTTCTAGCCTTGCCCCCTTTTATAAGGGTTACAAGTCATAGTTAAAATAGGACAAATATTCCCTTTAATAAGGGTTACAAGTCTGAGTTACAATAGGACAAATATTCCCTTAAATGCCTAAATCTCTCTCCTAGATCCTCCTGGATCACTAGTATTATCCTTAAGAATAATGCTTTCATCCAAATGCTCACGTGACCAAGTTTTTCATGCCATACTCTAGAGTTTACCCCGAATATCACAGGTCATATCACACAAATTATTAGAAATTAGATTAGAGGTACTATCAGAATTTGTACCTTCCCCAGAGAAAGTCACTGAACGTCTTTTTACAGATCTTCTCTTCTTCGTCGATATACAATTTTTTTCTTATGACCAACTTTACCGTAATTCTAACAAATATCTTATTGATTATAATTCCATGCCTTTATGTGCCTTTTGCTTCTACTTTAAATATGTGAAACTCTTTTTCCTCTAACTTTAACATCCGAGTAATTACCCGATGTTAACAAGAAAGCTCCAAGAGGTATTACGCGAGAATCGTCACCAAAGACTTCTACTACGACGTTAAAAGTAACTTGCTTACAGGAATTTGAAACACTCGTAACACAGTTCTAAGAATTTAAATCACACAAAGTTTATTCAAACATCTTTGATAGTTTGTCCATCATCTCTAACATGATACTCACTTTAGGTAATTTAGAAGAAATAGAATTTGAGAGTGTTGAACAAACTTTATCTAGAACATCTCGATCTAGAAGCTCTTACTCCAAACGATCCATATCGGCCGACTTCGTCGAAATTCCTCCTAGAAGAAAATCACAATCCTCCGCATATAGAAAATCCTCTACTTGAATCTTCCAAATCCCAAAGTTTAATCCATTGAATTCATCGATTTTTAATTTCTCCATATCGGTCATCTCTCTAATTACACAACCCCTAACCTTCGTTCTGATACCAGTGGTTAGAATTAGGGTAGTAATCCCAATCCCTCTCCCAAGAATTATAAAAGGAAAAGCCAATTGAGAAATTAAACAAAATCAAAACACAACGATTTACCTGGAGGAGGGATGTGAAAAACCCTTACGGATAAAAAAAACCCACTCCCCGTGAACAATCCACTATAATCAAATAGGTTACAAGCAATCTCTCCAGCTTCCTCAAGATTTCTAATAGAGTCTCTCAAACCCTAGTTTTCTAGAATTAAACTCACAAAGATTACAACCAAAAGATATTTAACAAATAACCTAAGTTTTCCTTATATACTTGGAAGACTTATTACAAACGGAACAGATCTCGAGGCAAACTCAATGTCCCAAAACGAACTTACAAAACTAGCCAACGTGGTTTTGTTCTAACGACTTTGACGTAGCTAATTTTCTAACCCTTGAAACAAGCATCTCGTTCGAACGACTTCCAGTCTCGTTCGAATGACTTTGACGAAACCAAGTTTCCAACATAGTAAACAAGCATTTCGTTCAAATGACTTCCAGTTCGTTCGAACGACCATCAATTCGAGTTCACCTTAACAATTTCCCATTTAAAATTGAATCTACCGTAACCCATCTCCAGATCTCCAAATGAACTGCTCGCACTACCTGGACCTTCATTCATGATGACCACCAAAATTTTTTCACAATCTTCAACATATAGTACTTTTCAGGCTGGTAAGGGCAATTCGATTGCCATTATTGCTAGACATGGAGAAGTAACTTGGACAAGTTTAGGAACTTCATTATAAAAATATTTGGACTTCATTTGCATTAGAGATAAATTAGAAGCTCGGATGGGAAAGTAGTTCTTTTTATGTTAATTGGCCATAGGCCGAGGCATCAAAGTTTTGCACCACCACCACCACTATCGCCTACACATAACTTCGGTAACTACGATCGAATGAAGACGAAGCGATATCTTATAAAGATATCTGGGGGTGTTCACATGAATATATAAAATCCATATGAGGAAATCTAAAACTAAATAAACCTAAGCAGACTTAACCACCCAAAAAAAATCATTCCAATCTGCAAAATGAATATCGGTTCGGCGAATTGGAAGTAGTTTTCAGGTTGTAGTGATCATGCTATTTTTATTGGTAGTAATTCTTCTATCTCTCTATTGGCATCGAATTATCCTAAGAGAAATTTTACAGCTACAACCCTACTGAAATCAAAAGTTATTATGGTATGATTCATTCTTGTAGAATGGAAATATACAATTTTGAGGGAAGTATGAGGAAAAATCGTCGCATTGTTACTGCAATATCATTTTTATCTTTACCAAAGCACTACATATCAATGTTGTATTTTCAACAAACCTAGTTTACTGATCGCATTACGCATTCAAGACATACAAAAACATAAACCATTATAGAGATCTAATTAATCAAATTCCAACTATATCATAAATGACAATTTCTTTAAACATTTGAAATCAAATTTTGCAACTATATTTTAACTTAATTAGCTGTACACATTTCCTATGGCTAAACTTTCACTCTATAAATACTTAACACTGAGTAGGCCAACTCTATCCAAGCTTTAGGCACATTATAAAACTCTCTTACATATCTTTAAGCATTGTTCAAGTTTGATCAGGTACTCTCTTTTTTATAGCTTAAAGTACTAAAATGGTTGTTTTTTCTTTATTTTTGCTGAGTTTGAAGAAAGTGGTTCGCTAAAGTGGATTGGTTCCAACTCCCAGAAGAATTTTTTCATCTTATTGCACAACGTCTCTTGGCTCAAGTACAGCATTGACGCAGTTTCCTGTGTTGGGCCGCGCCGCGGAAGCTGAACTCCGATTCGATTTGATTAGCAACAAACACGCAAAATGGAATACACAACCAAAACCAATAACAAGGATTTAAGGTGGTTCGGCAATTGCCTACATCCACACACAATAGAGAGATATAGAGTTTATTCAAGATCCAATGCTATAATCTTATAAATCAATTAGAGGTTTTTCTCTCAAGAGTTCCTCTACCAAAAGATCTCACCAATGGTGGCTTCTAAAAAATCCAATTCTCCCTTATATACTTGGGAGAGGCAAATACAATCACCCAAATCTCGAGGCAAGCAAGAGGCATCAAACAAAACTCAAAATTGGGTTTTACCGAAGTCTGTTCAAACAAACTATTGCAAAGACTTTTATTCAAACAAAAAACCAAAGTGTATTCAAAAAAAAATCTTTTGGCCTAAATTGTTCGAACAAACAATATGTCCATTCGAAACAGAAAGGGAACAACCTCTACATGTTGTCCTTTGCAACCCATTTGCATTGATAAAATCCTTTATGATGGATTTTGCCCCCAAATCCCTTGGCTTATACGCTCTCGTGGAATGAGCCACTTAAAACAAAATAACCAGTTTATCCATAAAAAAATATTTCAGTCTCCCAATGCCCAAGGCTAAAAGAGATAGGATTTGGGGGTCTCATCATGGCTAGCTGATCAATAAAGGCACTAGAGAATTATTATTTTTTCTACATTTACTTATTGAATTTGATAACCCATCACCCAATTCAGCTTTCGATGACTCATAACCTTATATCTAGAGCTATGTTGTAATTATGGGCAAACTCATCATCAGCCTCAATAGCCAGTGGGAACTACTATAGAAATAAATTAGTGGGAGAAAAAAAAATATTATTAAATTGGTTATTTATGTTATATTATAATCTCTATATAAATGAGAGAGATATTAAACTATTTCTATGAATAACCAATGTGGGACTAAAATAACATAAAATAGCATTACTAATAACTACATCATTATGGTAAGTTTCAGCAAGACTTTCATTAGCTATTGCTAAACATGGAGACGAAAACCTAGACAAGTCATTGAACTTTGTTACAAAATATTTAGACGTCATTTGCATTGGAGACCAACTATAAGCCCTTTGACTGTACTACCATGAACCCTCTGGAAGACTTTGTTTTTTAAGCTTCTTTGGTAGACTTAGGGTATTCGGGTCCCTGCTCTACTTGGTCAAATAAAAGAAAAGGTTTGGAGTCGGTCAAGAAACGTTTGGACAGAGCACTTTCCTCGGATTCTTGGAGAACCTCCTTCCCCAAAGCTTGTATCACAAATTTTCCTATCATTGGTTCCGACCATGGTCCAATTCTCCTTGACACCGATCCCTTTTTTGAAGGCCACCCCAAACAATTTAATTTCCAAAGCTTATGGACCAAGCATGAGGATTGCCTTAATGTTATCAATAAAGCTTGGGCGAATGTGCAGTATGGCTCTAAGCCTCTTAAACTTTGCAAAAAACTTTGACATACCAAAAAAGAGCTCACCACTTGGAGTAAAATTGTCTTTAAATTTATTCTCAACAAGATTTGATCCATTAGAGAAAACATCATCAGGATTCAAAGAGAGTGCCCCAATGATTCCAATACCCTCAGAGAAAGGGAATTCTAGCTAGAGCTTGATCTCACCCTTAACCATGAAGAAATCCTATGGAGAGACAAATCCAAGGAAACCTGGCTCAGGGAAGGCGACAGAAACTCTAATTTTTTTACTTATCAACTGTTTGTCGCTGAAGGAGAAATGCCATAACCAGTAAACCTGAAGGCGAGTGGGTGCATGGTAGGACAAATGTGGGAGACACCCTTGTAGACTTCTACTCTGATATCTTCACCTCTTCCAATCACCCCATTAAAGTTCATGACCATAATATCTTTGATAAATCTATATCGGTTAAAGATAATGTTAGCCTTACTTGTGACCATACTTTTGAGGAAGTTAAAGAAGCACTCTTCTCTATGAACCCCAACAAATCTCTGGCCCCAGACGGGTTCACTCCCTTGTTCTACCAAAAGTATTGGGAAACTATCAAAAATGACATCTTTAAAGCCATCCTCTCATTCTTACAATCAGGGTACCTTTTATCTGAGTTTAACCATACCAATATTACCCTAATCCCAAAGAAGAATAACCCAGATAAACCTGGTAACTTTAGACCTATAAGCCTCTATAACGTTAAGTTTAAGATCATCTCTAAAATATAGGCCAACTATCTAAAACCCATGTTGGACAATCTTATTTCCCCTGCCCAGAATGCTTTTATCCCTAGTAGGCAGATTTTTAACAACATTATCATGACCCAAGAGATTTTTAATGCTCTTAAGAAGAAAAATGGTATTTCAGGATGCATGGCCATTAAGCTCGACCTCGGCAAAGCTTTTGATAGGGAGGAATAGAATGTTTTACTTGACATGATGAATGCGACAAGTGGTATGATTCTGTGACAAGTAGTGTGATTGAATTCATCAATGAATTTCTACTACTACTCTATCTTTTAATCTTAATGGCTCTCTTTTCAAATTTCTCAAGCCAGAGAGAGGGATTTGGCAAGGAGATCATTTGTCCCCCTTCCTTTTCATCATCAACTCTGAGATTTTGTCACGTATCTTACTTAAAGAAGAGACCAAAGGTAGCCTCCATGGTGTCAAGATATCTTGAGGGTCTTACCCTATCTCCCACTTGCTCTTTGTTGATGACAGTTTTATCATCTGTAGAGCTAATTTAGAGGAAGCTCATGCGCTGAAAGTCGCATTTGATACTCTCAAGAATGTCTCTGGGCAAGAAATCAACCTTAATAAATCTTACATTCTCTTTAGAAAGAACTGCCACCATAGGCACCACAAGATGATTCAGAGAATCCTTGGCATTAAAAAAGATCTAGTTGGTGAGAAATACCTTGGAGTACCTCTTTCCTTCAGTCGCTGAAAGAGTATGGACTTCCAAAAAATTATTTCTAGAGTTCGAATAGTATTACTGTTTGGAGAGGCAAAAATCTTTCTCAAGCGGGTCGTCTTACCCTCATCAAAGCTATTAACTTAACAATTCCGTCATACCTCATATCTGTTTTCCCATTCCCGGTCAAAATTTGTAACAAGATAGATTCACTCAACGCTAGATTTTTATAGGCTCCAATGATGGTGGAAGAGAGAAAGCCCACCTTATTAACTGGAAAAAAAATTACAAGCCTACCAAAGAGGGGGTTTGGGCCCCAGACGGGCACTCTTCCATAACCATGCCCTTCTCACTAAGTTATTTTGGGCGTATCATTAAGGAACAATATAAACTTTAGGCCAAGAACTTGTGTAAAAGTACACTCCAAGAGAATCTATAATGACCATTGCCATTAAAAGCTCAGATTCTTATATTTGGAAAAGTATAATAAGGGCTAGAGATAGAATAATGCCATACCTCTACTGGCATATCGGGAATGGCAAAAAAGTTGACTTGTGGCTCGAGCCCTGGATTTTAAAAATTCCCTTTGGCAGACTTGCGGGGCCCGCCCCGAGTAATAAATGTATCTGAAAGGGGTTGTTTTTCTAGTTTCAAAAGGCTAGAAGGTGGAGCTATGTTAATAGGAAACGATTATTCCTATCTCATAATGGGGATAGGTACTATTTCTCTTAAGTTGCATAATAGTTTGGTTCAAGAAATTGAAGTGGTTTGGTATATTTCGACTATGAATAAGAATATTATCTCAACTGGTTTACTTGAAACGAAAGGCTATAAGGTTGTGTCTAAAAATGGGGTTCAAAAGGTTCTTAAGAGGAAATGGTGGTTTTGAAGGGTCAAAGAATAAGTAACAACTTATATTTTTAGATGGTACGCCTATTTTTGGGGATGTTGCTACTGCGGGAAGTACGGAGACTACTTTCAGAGATACTATTATGAATATGCGTTTAACGCATACGGGTAAGAAGTATTTGAAAGTTTTTACGAATCAAGGGCTATTGAAAGGTGTTAAAGAGTGAAAGTTAGATTTATGTGAGCATTGTGTTCTGGGCATGCAAACAAGAGTAAAGTTTGGTATGGCTATCCATCGTACTCGTAAAATTCTTAACTATGTTAATTCAGATGTATGGGGACCCTCAAAAAATGTATCACTTTGAGGTAAAAATTATTTTGTGTCGTTTGTAGATGATTTATCTAGGCATGTATGGGTATATACATTGAGAAGGAAGATGAAGTCCTAAAAATATTCATGAGGTGGAAGGAATTGATAGAACTTAAATTGGCAGAAAAATCAAATTTTTTCGTTCAGATAATGATATAGAGTATACAAGTGATTTGAAAGTATGTAAAGATGAGGGAATTATGAGACATTTCACCATTAGGGTGACACTACAACAAAATGGGGTGGCAGAGTGCATAAATTGTACTTTGCTGGAGAAGGTACAATATATGTTGTCTAATTTTGGGTTGAGCAAAGCATTTTGGGCTGAGTCTTTGGCATATGCATGTTACCTCGATAATAGGTTACCTTCGGCTACAATTGAAGTAAAACAAAAATAAAAGCTTGGTCGGGTGAACCTGCAACAAATTATGATATTATTCGTATTTTTAGATGTCCAGCATACTGTCATGTCAAATATGGTAAGTTGGATCTTCGGGCAAGGAAAACTATTTTTTGGGGTAAGAAGAAAGGGGTTAAAGGTTACAAGTTATGGGATATGAAAGATCGAAAGATTATTCTTAGCAGGGATATTACTTTTGATAAAACTTTTATGATGAAGTCAAATGTCTCTGAGCATGAAGAGAAGAGGACAAACAAAATTTTGCATCGGGTGGAGATTAATGCATCTTTACATGATCCAGATAGTTCAGTACTAAAGTGGGTGTCATATACCGGTCTGACAATGGATGATGAGCCATTAGTTCCATGTTCCAAATGATGAAGATACAGATAAAAGTGGAGTACTTAGTAGTACATATGAGAAGACTCCGGTTGTAGAGTCAATTACAACAAGTAAACCACCAAGGAATACAAGTAATCTAGGATGGCTTATAAGAACATGGTATTTCCACAGGCGAAGGCCAAGGTAGCCTATGCACTACCGGTCATTGAAGAAGATATTCTTTCTACTTATAAAGGAGCTATCTACAGTTTTGAAGCTAACAAATAGGAGAGAGCAATGAAGGAAGAGATGTATTCTCTTCTTAAGAATAAAACTTAGTAACTTTTGAAGTTACCTAAGGGAAAGAAGGCGATTAGTTATAAGTGGGTCTACACAAAGAAATAATGATCTCAAAATGATGATATACGCTTCAAGGCTAGACTCGTAGCCAAAGGGTATGCTCAACGGGAGGGGATTGATTATAATGAAGTTTTTCTTTAGTGGTGACATACTCCTTCATTCGTATCCTATTGGTCTTGGTAGCACAATTTGATTCGGAGTTACAACAGCTCGATATAAAGATGACGTTCTTACATGGAAATTTAAAAGAAGCGATCTATATTACTCAATCGAGTGGGTCTAAAGTTGCTGAAAAAGAAAATTATGTGTATAAACTGAAGATATTGTTGTACAGTTTAAAGTAGCCTCCAAGACAATGGTACTAACGATTTGATCAGTTTATGATTGGGTAGAAGTACAAATAGAGTCATTATGATCACTGTGTATAATTATACGAGCTACGTGATGGGTCTTTTATTTACTTGCTTATTGTGCATAAGCATAAAAGTAAGATTGACAAGTTAAGGAAACAAATGGGTGAATAATTTGAAATTAAAGATCTGGGTGACACGAAGAAGATTCTTGGCAAGAAGATTCATAGAGATAAAGTGAAGGGAATGGTGCGTCTTTCTTAGATGACGTACATGAGAAAGGTACTTCAGAGATTTGGTATTGGGAACACAAAACTTGTAAGTATGCCCATTGCCCCTCATTTTAAGCTTAAAACTACAATGTCTCCAAAACCCAATGAGGATCGTGATTATATGAGTCAAGTTCCTTATGTTAGCGCAGTTGGTAGCTATCAGCATGCAATGGTATATACATGGCCAAATTTGTATAGGTAATTGGTATGGTTAGCAGATATATGCATAATCCAGGAAGAGATCATTGGCGAGCTGTGAAATAGATTCTACGGTATATCAAAGGTACTGTGGATATTGGTTTGGAATTCATAAGCAGGATTCGATTTATAAGTTTGTGCTGGTTATGTGGATTCTGACTATATGGGTGATTTGGATAAACGATGGCCTGCTATAGGGAATGTTTTTACATTAAGTGGAACACTGGTTAGTTTCAGATCAATGTTGCAGTCTACGGAGACCTTATCTACTACAGAAGCAGAGTATATAGCGGTTACTGAAGTGATTAAAGAGCCCATTTGGATTAAGGGTCTTTTCCATGATTTGGGCATCAAGATAGACCATCTTGATGTATTTTGTGAAGTCAGAATACTATCTTTTTGGTGAAATATCAAGTTTATTATCAACAAACAAAGCACATTAATGTGCATTTCCATTTTGTTAAAGAAGTACTTAAAGAATGTGAGATTTGGTTGAAGAAGATTCATACGAATGATAACCCGGCTGATATGTTTGCAAAAGTTGTTTCTCAGATTAAGTTCAATCATTGTTTGGACTTGGGCCAAATCCTTCATACAGATTGATTTGGCCCCTAATGGGGATATTGGGAACTACGGGTGACTTAATCCATGGTATGTAGGCAACCATTATTTTGATACAATCAATTTGGTCATTTGGGACATTTGTGAGAGAAGGTTTAATTTGTTTGGTTGGCAAAGTTTGGCTCAGATTTGAAAAAAAAATTATCGATGTAATGGCCTAATTTCATATCTCAAACTAGCTCAAAATTAGATCTTACGCCAAATGTTCCTGTGACAAAAATAGTGTAATGCAAGAAATGGCACAAGTAATTTAGCGTGGAAAACCTTTGAATATGTAAAAAAAAACCAGGCCTTGAGTTGGGGGTTTAGTAACGGTAACTTTTATTGCTTGAGGTTAATATCTTATTACAAGTGATCTCTTTAACTTGAAATGTTTGATCTTGAAATAATAATTCTTATGGTGTTTAGAATCTAAAAATTCTTGTGCTAGAATCTTAGAAATTTTGGTCCTTATCTCCTCTGGAACTTTTTCTTTATATATACTTACCTATAGTTCGTTATCGTGTAGAAGTACGTTCTCCTGATAATGAGGTAAGTAGTAGTTGAATGTGTAACTATTTGTTTGTGGGGAGACATGTATCTTTGACTTGTTTATACTTCCTGCAATGCTCGATCCACGTTCTTTATCAGTTTATGGTCTAGGTGTTAATGCTGATTGTATATGTCACGTGTGTAATGCGTGAGTCTGATATTGAGGTAGTTTGAGTTTAAACTAGGTCGAGGGATAGGTCCCAACAATCGTCCCCTCGCAACTGAAGGCACAGGTGGCTTTAGTAGAGAAAGAACTTTGTTTAAAATTTTTATTGGTAGTTGGAAAGGTATATATGATGTATTGATGGGAAATTTGACTGGATGGGTACTCGGTATTTCTTTATGAAAGACTACATCTAGCATTTATGATGGTAGAAAGGATTGATGTACTTGACGTTTGGGGTTCCCAGATAAGTTAAACTTTGAATAATGACTTCTTTGGAGATCTATCGTCGTATTGAATACGAGTTGGGTATAAATAGTATATGTACTGTAGCATTTGTCATCTCTGTAAAAATTCCCAATTTCTGTGAAAATCTCTTGGTGTATTCTGTCTTGAGAGTAGTGATAGCCAGGCGTCAAACATATGAAGTGAAGGTTCTTGTAGAGTTGCAGAAGTTACAGCTTTGATATTTTGTCAATCAGTCTTTGGAGATACCCACTCCCATATCGGTGCCACCAACATATCATAGGATGACGGAAGAGGTGGCTAAAGTTAAGGATGATTACTACCACATATGGCAGTTCTACTATGTGATTATGTCTGGGGAGTAGCATCAGATATGCCTTTGTCTGTTGGCAGAGGACAAGGTTAAGGAGACAAATATGGAAGCCAGCGTACATGCAAAGATGTATTGTCGACATCCTGTGACGGACTAGGTTCTAAAGTATAATCCTCCTTTTATTTCTACCAACTCGAAGGGGATGGGGGTTACGGAGGAAGAGACGGTGGTGGTGGAGAAGGGAGTCGGAGAAAGGAAATTTTCATCCACAGAATCATCGTTCTTCTTCTGTAAGGAGCGTTTTATGCTGAAGGTTAGTTCAGACACTGCTATAACTAGCTTCTTCTGTTTATTATGGAAGTAAGTTATGGTAGAGGTGGGTTCAAGTTTTGTGACAACCAATGTAGGGATTTTTCTTGCAAAAGAGTTTTGGTATGAAATAGTGTTAAAAACTAAAATATAATGTAACCTGCAGATCGATCTGTAGAAATTTCTGAAAAAATTGTTCCCTGCAAAGTATTTTGTAAGCAATATTCAAGCTAATGAAAAAGTTATTTGTACAAAAATTATGTTGATAGATCGAATTAGAAATTAGTAGTCAAATCGAACTAAAAGAAAAATATGTTGGAATATTAAAATGTAACATTGTAGAAAACAAACTGAAATGAGTAGTATAAGTCGAACTGGTATATATACCTCCTCACAATGTATTAGTCGACCTGATGAAGATATATGTGAAGATGTAAAATAGATATGTGGTACGTATATCAAACTGATTAGGTACCTAGAATCGAGCTATGAGGCATCATTTTATATATAATAGAATGTACATTAATGAAACATCGAACTGTTGAGGTATTTTGGATATGTATAACATAGGGGAGTAATTGTGAAAGTAAGTTCGAAAAGGTGATAGACGAATTTTAATGAGGTCGATGTTGAAGGATAAGTTCAAATAACTTTCTATCACAATTTTAGGATTCTAGTTATGAAAAGTGGAGCAAATATAGACTATACTCTATACGGAATGTGCGGGATTTGATGGCATCTCCATGATGTGTATAAGTAATGTGGAGATGTGATACAGAGAAGAGGAAGAAAAATAAAATGGTAAGGACTCATTCTCAAAGAGTTCGTCATGCGTCGGAGGGGCATTTAGCAATAAAGATGCAGAAGTGCGGGAAGGATTTTTGGGTTGCTAGATTATGATGCTAACTTGCCTGAATCTGAGTTCCAGTTTGATGGGTTGGATGTGAGGGAGAGGGAGCACGAGATTGGGTGTTACTTTTATTTGGAGATATTCTGTGAATTAGTTTTGGAGCCTGAAGCTCGAAAAGCTGTTGTAAGGGAAATTGTTGTAGAAGAAATAATTGAGGAAAAGAGAGAATGGTTAGGGAAAAACTGATTAGGGTGGTACTCTAAGGTATCTTGGATGTTTCATGTATGATTATGTATGAGGGAGTAAACTGAGTTAGATTGAATAAATGTATTTGGAATATAAGGAGAATACTTCTTCTAAATATGTTCTTTTTTTGTTGTAAAGGTTGTTTGAAATGTTTTTAAATAAAATTTTGAATTTTAAATACTATAGCATGGGAAATGGTATCGGCAGTTCTATAAGTAGTATAAGGTGGTTGAGATAAATCAAATTATCTATGATTTTTGTCTTTTGTTGAAGGGTAAAAAAAGTTTGATTACATGTGAGTATAAAGTCATCATAAGTGGGGGAAAGTCTGAAAGAAATTGGGTAGGTGAAAGAAAAATATATTTAAATATAGGATATGGGATAATGATGGAATGCGTATTCACCCAAAAGGGTTGAAACGTCTGACATTAATTATGGAAGGAGTGGAAGGAGGGTGGCTTGTGCGAGCCCATTAATAATTGCCAGCAGTTAGAGAGAGAAAGTATAAATAACAGTTCTTCTTTCTCATTTTAACGTTTATCAAATTTAGAAAAACAAAAGAAGAAAGAGAGAGAAAAAATATTAAAGTACAAAGATTGAGAGAGATGTCGAACGAAGGCAATCATCGTAGAAGGAGTGAGAAGGTTGTGGAAGCAGCGCCAAGACATTTATTGTACAATGCCGTAGTAAAAGAGGGATTGAGTGTTGCTCCTGATCTTAGACGTTGAAGATGGGTGATTGAGTTATGATTTTATGATTTTGAAATGGAGATTACAATATTGTGGGTTTTTAAAATTTGAAAATTTTACTATTTAAAGTAACTTTTGAAAAAACTGTTTAATTTGCATGGAAAAAGATATATGCATATGATGTATGTATATATTGATAGATGTGCATGTGTATGGTAGATGTGCATGTGTCAAAGCATAGACAAAAGATAATGATTGAAAACATTGACTGAATACATGGACCGGCATGTAGGATGAGGCGTGAGGAGACTCTGTTATAGTAATATGCCTCATCCTCAAACCTATATATATTTGATATGGAGGCTCACCTTATTGGAGACTTCAACCTCTGGTCATGTGGGTGAAGTAGTATCTGACGAGTCTGAAAATATAAAAGCTATAAATGTTGATTCTGAAGGGGGGGAACGAAGTACAATATGTACAATTTTTAGATTTCCCTAGTAATTTGTTATCCTATCCTCCAAAATCTGATGTATTCAATGAATTCTATAAAATAAAAGGTAGCTTAGGTGGGAAATGGGAGAATGTTGTAGAAATGCTGGGAGGTCATTTAGGGGTTGTACTATGCCAACTGAGGAAGAACATTCTTCTTGTTGCCTGACTTAGTAAGAAAGAAATCCGAGAGGGGAGAGTAGAGGAGTTAATCTTTTTTTAGTACTTCAATGGGGATGTTTAAAGTGATCTGGACCAGGGATTTTTGTGCTATCTTTCTCAGTTAGAATTTGGACTGATGTGTCCTGCCCAACTGAATGAGAATGTGTGAGGGTAATAAAAGTCTATGATAATCTAAATTAGTAGAGATGAGTATAACTCATGTAGATGTTTTGCAACATTATACTGTGAAAATATTATGCAATGACTTTAGGTACATACTTATCTTCGAGTTTGTCGCGACCTCTATTCTTCGATCTGAACTAACAGGTCGAGTTGGAATGATAATATAATATAGGTAAAAAGGTGATTATCTTTAGAGAATTGATGAGGAACCCATGAAACTTATATATAAAACCCTGAAGAAAAGTAAGTAATAGTGTACGATATAGAACTGTTGAAGTTGTAGGCACGTTCTGTGTGAAATATATTATATTATTTTACAGGCCCTCGATCTCAAGTTCTGAGAAGGGAATTATTGATAGATACTGTAAATCGAGAAGGTGTTGAGCTCAAGATGTCTTGAAAGAGCTTGATATTAGCAGATACAAAAAGAGCTAATAGCTGGTCAGAGAAAGTGTAAAAGTCTTAAGCCAAGATACAAATGACAGGAGTTTGAGCTGGGAAGAAAGTAGCAGTAGATGCTAAAGAACGTCTAGTATTACCAAAGGCTGTTCCCATATCTCTGAAGGTAGGTATGGGAGTACTACGTCAAGCAAGCTAGCTCAAAGGCACCCAAAGAGGAAGGCTGTGAAGGATGGCTCGACCTCGGGGACCACGGTGAGTGGTGAGGTTGAGAGAATGTGAATGAAGAAGAAGAGGGTGATTCGCCTGCTGCTGTGATCGGGGCGAAGGATGTGGAGAGCGGGACTCTTGTGGAAGAGGAGCTGCTAGCCATGGAGAACAGGTTGAGGCTGGCAGCTCGAGTGGCTATCGGGAGCTGAAAGCTTCCGCATAGTTAGAGTTGAGCAAGGTAAGTTAATGTCTTTGTGATATTTAAACTTTGAAAATTTTTTGAGCTAAAATGTGTCTTTCTCTGTTGTAGGCTGTTTGCATGTTGAAGGGTATCTGCCTTGGGCTCGAAGAAGGAAGGGTTGAGCTCGAGGGCAGAAGAGTCGATCTCGGGAAGAGGGTGGCTCAACTCGAGTCCGATTTGGCTTTGGAGAGGGTAGCGCTTGGTTTTTGTGAAAGACTCGCATTGCATGATGATACGCGAATCACAGATGAGGCGAAGAAGAATGTTGATGAAGTTGCAGCTACTCGAGATAGCCTTGAGCACCAACTTCTCAAAGTGGGGTACTCTGTTGCTGTCCTCGAAGCCATCATAGTAAAAATTATGTTAAAGAGGTCAAAGCGGAAGAGCAGCTCCAGGTTAATGGTGGCTCTCTCCCAGGTGTGATAACAGAGTTGGATGCGGTCTCTGCTAGAACTGACTGAGAGAACCGTGAGGGAGATAATGAGAGGTAGAGTAAAACTATTTAGAGTTTGTTTGTGTTTTTGTGGGGTTAAAAACTGTAAGTGTATGGTACATTGATTTGTATGATAAATTTGAGATAGGCTAAGAGATGTCTATAAACATTGATTTGTAGGAACTTAAAGATATGCGCCTTAGAATTGAGGAATTATATAAAGAACTCGTTAAGGAGCAAAATGCCTCAACAACTCTGTTGACTTCACAAGCTGAGCTACAGGTTAAAAAGAGCTATAAATATTTTATTTGTATGTTGCGTTACTTAGAGCTACAAGATAAAGATAGAAGGCAGATATAGATCATAATGAATGATAACAACCAAGTATGTTTAGATATTTTAGAGTGTTAAAATATTAGAACATAAAAAATGTATACCTTGAAGTAGGATGTAGATGTTATTGTCATTAGTGTAAGATAACCTCTAACTTGAGGGCAAAGTATAATCTCAGCCTGTTAGCATGTCAGAAACAGAAATCTGTTAGAAATCTGTAAAGTTATCTGTATTATGTATTGATTATATATGTGATGTATTGTTGAATCGAGCTTGATGATGCAGATGTCTAAATGAGACGACTCTTTCTCTTTAAACCCTAACCCTAGTTGTTTATCACTAGGGTTTCCATCTTTATCCTTCATCGATATTGATTCTTCGATTTAATACTTTGCTCTTCCTTTTCTTCTTCTCTCTATCCTTGATTGCTCCTTCCAGCTCTCATTTCAGATTTTTTGTTCTTTTGTAACATGGCTACAAGCATCCTTCAAACATACAATCTAAACCTCCTCCTTCCACCCCACTTAATGTTGATCCCACCCACATCACCATCCCATCCTCTCATGTTGCTGCTGAATCTCAGCTCTACCCAAGGCGTTAGTGGATGCCCATGCCTCAATTTTGCTTTGTGATATTGTTCCTACCAATAAACCCTCCTCGTTTGTGTTGCTGTTGTTCATACAGTTAAACCGGTGCATGAGGAGTTCAAACCTAACACTTGAATCTCAATGAAAGAGGGAATGCCGGTGATTTCATTCTCACCGTCAAATCTGAACAAAGCTGCTATAGCTTTTAACACTACTCTGGTTATGAGCTTCCCTACAGGAAAACCCAAATTTGATGTTATCGAGAGTAATATCAATTCCAATGGGGTTTTACAGCTGTACTAAAGGTTGCGGTGCTTGATTTTAAACACATTATGGTGATGTTAAGTCAGAAAAGGATGTTACAAAGGCTCTCTCTAGAGAGTCCTGGCAAATCAAAGGTTTCTTCTTCAAGCTCGATCGGTGGACTGTCAATTTAAACCCAAAAAAGGACTCTCTCCTTTTGCTCCTGTTTGGATTCAGTTTCTGGGTTTAATGCTCCATCTACAAAATAATGGAATCATCAAGGAATTTTCGGTCTCATGGGAAGTATTTAATCGCGGATACAACAACTCTTAGTCTGAGTCGACCAAGCACTGTTCGGGCTTCTGTAGAAGTTAACCTTATGAAGGAACTACCGGCTAAAGTGGGACTCGCCTTCAGCAAATCCTACACATTGGAGCAAGCAGTCATGTACAAAAGATTCCGAAGTTCTGTACAAACTGCATTCTTCAAGGGAAAAAAAAGCAAACTGTACCAAACTTCTCCCACCTATGATAAAAGGGAGGCGATTCGACATGGGAAAGCTTCGACTATGGTGACATATGTACCACAACAATTAAAAATCATAGGATCAGGTTACATGGGTTTTGGAAGCAGAATATGGGCTCCTATAGCAGCAACTACGCCTCAACCAGTGGGACAGAATGCAGTAGTGGCAATGGCGTAGCAAGTAGCATTGAAAGAGGGGTTGATTACAGCGAGAATAGAGAGGCAACATGCACTGAATACTGCATCAACTAAGCTTCACAGGGTGGGAAAAGACAGCAAGCACATTCGTGAACAACATTGAAGCAACGGTGGTTGGACGAGTTGGAGCCGTAAAACAAACCGAAACACGACAGATTTCAGATGGGGTTTTCGAGCAGTTGAAGGACTTGGGTCAAGGATGTCATTCATACATTAAGTAATATGGAAGGAAGGCACTGCATAATAGAATCCAGTCAAACAGTACCGATCTAAACCTCAGCGTATTCCACTCAACGTTCACAAGGAGCAAAGGTGCTCCCAATCCAAGTCCAAGTAATTTACATGGTGATAGGTCCATTACTAGTTTGGAATTATAGGGGCATTGGCCATGCCAAAACAATAAATCATCTCAGAGAATTATCAAGCAACACATATTTCAATAGTAGTTTTGCTCGAACCTTTTCAGGATGCATCACTAGGCTATATTATGGGTAGAAAAATAAATTGTACCTCTTTTATGTCTAACCAGCACATGGGGGAAAAATCTGGGAATTGTGGAAACAAGACTATGATGTTGAATTACTTTCAGCTTATAATCAAATGTTGCATTATAAGATGAGTTTTAATATCTATAGAGTTCCTTTGTTACCATCATCTATGCCAAATGTGACATATTCAAAAGAAGAAATTATGAGAGGACATTACTACAATCTCTTTGACACTGAGTTCTCCATGGTGTACTATAGGTGATTTCATACAGTGAGACACCACTCAAAAAGGCTTGGGGGGAAAGATCCGCACATAGATCTTGGTAGAATTCAGAAAATGATTCAGTCAGCCAGTCTAATGGAGGCTTCGTTCACAGGATCCAGCTACACAGGTGCAATAATCATCATGAAAACTCAGACAATGGGCCCGGTTGGATAGAACGCTGGTAAACCCCAGCTTTATGGCATTTTTTCCCATTCACAAA